>JAVJIX010000141.1:925000-1347500 GCA_036785185.1 Paratrypauchen microcephalus | reverse complement strand
TTATCTTTATCCTTTTGCACTCGTGTGGTAAATGAAAGATGATGAGTTTTAGTTTTATATGATTCCAGTTCATCTAAAACATATTGATAGACTACTGTATATGGGTTGTATAGGATCAATATCGCAATACATTAGCCCATCACTGTGTCCAGTCCAATCCACTTTATTTCTATTGCACATTTTATAAACTAAAGTGCTGCAGAACACAAATAAAACATATTCAATTCAAATATAAAATAATCACCACTAGTCCTTGTTAAGAGAAAAAACTACTTCTGATCCGTTTGGTATCACTGCACTCCTGTTAGCTGCCTGTTGCCTGTTCACTCGTAAACTTCCCCTTACGGCGGACTTCCGCTAAAGGTTAGCAGGCTAATATTAAGTAACAGGCGTGCAGTGATACGAATCGAGACGAGATCCGCGAATGCGAAATACGATGCTGGATTTTTTTGTGGACAACTGTTTGGGATGCAAATATATCACCTTTCGGACAAATGTTTTGTTTTGAGAAGAAAAACAAGCTTTATTACGATTCCCCGCGAAGTTACTGGACCTAATTACCTGAGCTCCAGAATGCGAGTAGAACCGGGCTGTGCGCAAACTGTCAGAGGTAAGCCGGTGTACCGCACGTAACTTTTAGAAGGAAACCCATACAGATTAACATTTAAAAAAAAAACACTATCCCTTTAACTTGAAAACTCTGGAGATGTGGACAGATTAATAATAAAAGATTCCTCAAACATGTGTGAATGAAACAAAACACAACTCCAGGTATGTTTTTGATGAGGTAACAACATTCTAACATTGCTTAAAGCTCAGAAGAGTCAACTTCATGTAATGTAAAACCTTTAAATTAGGTTAAAATTCTGGACTTTGTGTGTGTTCTGATTTCCTCTATAAACCCAAACACGCACTTGCAAAAACACGCAGAACCTTCCAGTTAGACTTGTGGATGTCAAGAACACGTTTCTCACGTAGTTTACCTTTTCCCCTCACACTTTGCACTCCCTGTAGCAGCCTCATAATCACCACCACCCACCGTCATTAAGCCTATTATCTCCAACCGGTGCAGCTCCATCTTCTCGGGTCACTGTCAAATTACTCGGAAGGAAACTTCAAATTGACCCGGGTGAAAACTTCCAAAAAAGCACCAACTTTCAGTTCCAGGAAGAGGTTTGGAGTGTGGTGCTGACAGACCGGCTGCTGGTGCAGGGAGGGTCTGGGGTCTGACCTGTCTCTGCTCCCTCGCTGTGTGGTAGACTGCCCTGCGTGTGACTCAGGACTCCAAACATTCCCTGTGGCAGAACAGAGGAAGAGGGCAGAGGATCAACAGGAGCCAGGAAAACAGACGTCTGTGTTTGGGCAGCCTCCCCGCTCACAGCCAAGCACTTTTAATTTGAACTTTGTCAAATATTTGGGAGGGTTTAAAATAGTAGACTGGTAGCATCCCTTCTTGGACTCTTTGCAGGTTGAGATCTTCCAGCAGAGGTCAGGCTTCCATCAACAACAAGTGTAATCAGGGCTGGACTGGCATTTTTGGCTTAAACCGGCCCCTCATAATTAGCGGAGGACAACGGACTAATTTATGTTTGTGTTCCCTGATGCAAAGTATTTTACTATCGTTACGTCGTGGCTGAGGGGAAACCATGGCACAACATTTAAAGGAAAAATCCCCAAAACCACCAGCAAGTTCATATTAACTACACATTCAACAGTTTATTTAAAATGCATCTCACACAGACACATAAAAACCTTTCTCATCGAATCTACACGATTCACATAGGCAGGGGCGCCTGCAGGATTGAAATATAAGGTACGCCCCCCTCCAAAAATAAAAAATAAAAAATAAAAAATCGCGCGGTATAGGCCTACTGTCCCAAATCTGTAGGCTACAATACAACAAAAGAACTTGAAATTGAACCATGTGAACAATATGAACGTAATATGTGAACAACACATGAACAATAAACATTGGAACATATTTTAAAACTCACATTCGTGCACAGTAGCCTACATGGGCCACACATCCGTAAGCACAGCAAAGAGTGCGTTGTCTGCTAGTCCACGGACGTCGTAGGCTACAGTTTAATATCGCATTTGCAACACTTTAATTACGTCTTTCCAGCCAAACATATCGTTGAATTCGAGCAATATCACTATTTCAGTAAAGAGGACTGGAACTTCGTTGTGTGTATACTGAGGAGGTGACCTGCTGCGATGGAATGTTGGATGTATAATTTTTGTGGGGGTGTGTGAGGAGTGTGCTGTCGGGCTGTGAACTTGGTGCTTATCGCACTTCCAGTCTGATCGGACCCAGTTCGCTTGGGCTCTCCATCTCACACATTCTATTTATATTAAAACATTCAATTTCTATAAAAATGTGTTTTTATTCTTAATGTTGTCTTGCAAAAGTGCCAAACAGGAATTTAAAAAAAAAAAAAAATCTCTCCAAGGTACGCCTAGTGCGTACGGCCGTATGCCTGGCGGCGCCACTGCATGTAGGTCACCTGTTTTGGCTTCAAAACGGCAAATTTCGCAGAAAGGTGAGCGATTTTCATGCCTGTCCCTCACCTAAAAGTCCCAGTATTATCCTAACATCACTACCTGCTGACCTGCTGTGCCTGTGCGACACTTCCCTGGTCACTCTGTCCCTTGGGTTCCCTCGGGTTCTCTCGGGTTCCCTCGGGTTCCCTGTCCACAGTCTCTGGCTGCTCCTCTCCCTGTCCACCTTCAGCCTGGGCTGCAGAGGACTTGGAGGCTCCAGCCCCTCCAGAGAATTTGTCTGTTATTTTAGAACATTTTGCAGCGTCTATAGTAAAATTTTTAAATCTTTTAGCCCACAACTTCGCCACGCCCCCTTTCTTTCTGCTGCTTCTCCATGTTTTCACGCTCAACACGCTCTGTTCCACCTTGTGATGTCATGAAGCTTTTTTTTTTTTTTAACTTAGAGACCGGCCCACAATTTAGAGGAGGCGTCCCATTGGTCCATCTTCATTATAGACAGTGGACTAAACCACTGTGGACTAAACCACTGAACCTGGCGGGGATCAGTGTGGAGAAAAGGGCGGGACCGCTCTCGTAAGCTGATTGGTTTAGTCCAGTGTTTCCCAACCTTTTTTGTCTTGTGTACCCCCTGGGCCTTTTTGTCATACCTCGAGTACCCCCTCACTCAAACGTGTTGATAATTCTCCAAAAGTAGAATGTGACACAACAGATTATTAAATGAAAATCATTTTATTTCATCTCCTTAATTTGAAAATGTAATTCTCAGGCATTTTTTCACTTTTCTTTAACTCAAATTTACTCAAATTAGAATTTAAAAATTCCAAAAAATCTCCCAGTGACACTGTCGAGTACCCCCTGCAGTGTGCTTGCGTACTCCTATGGGTACTTGTACCCCTGGTTGGGAAACACTGGTTTAGTCCACTGTCTATAATGAAGATGGACCAATGGGACGCCTCCTCTAAATTGTGGGCCGGTCTCTAAGTAAAAAAAAAATAAAAATAAAAAAGCTTCATGACATCACAAGGTGGAACAGAGCGTATTGAGCTTTGGAGACAGACTAATGACAAAGAGTTACTCAAACATGTGTGAATGAAACAAAACACAACTCCAGATATGTTTGAATGATGTAATTTGATAAACAAAGAAAAAATGGTACGTTAGATAGATTGACTTTTATTGCAGAGTAGACAGTGTTATAAATAGAGGAAAGCGCTTGTTTAAGTGTGATAAATCTGATCAGAGGCAGCACTATAAGGACGCTCTGACGGGCTTGGTTCTTCTGGAGAGCTTGTAGTTGTAGTACATGTGCGCTTTAGACTGAGGGGCTCTCCTGGGCCAGCAGGTGCGCCCGTCTCCATGGTAACTGTCCCGGCACTGGCAGGTGTACGAGCCATCTGTGTTGACACACCGAGCATGGCGGCTGCATCGGTGCGTCCCGGTTAGGCATTCATTTTTATCTGTGGGAGCACGAAAAATAAACACTTAAACTGCAGCAACCATTCATTAGTGCAGAAACAAGACTGAAATCTGAATTATACTTTGTACAACACATTTTAAACACAAATAATGAAGCTATAGTTTACTCTTAATTGATGCAAATTTTGAGACATCCAGGAATAAGATATTATCAGTGAGTTCAAGGAAAATAAGATAAGATAAGATAAGATAAAAAAATGATCTTGCAGAGCTTTTCTGAAGCCAACGTTTGACCTATACAAGCCCTAATGAAGCTTTCCTACCTGTCGTCTGGTGAGCAGCCAAAATCCAGTTGTTTTTGTTTAACTCACTTATAATAGTTTACGCTATAATGAGTAGTAGGGATTCACCGATGTGAATTTTTTTTTGCCGATACTGATATCTGATGTTAATGTTGCTGTTATCGGCCGATACCGATATTAGCTGATACAGATATTTATTTTTTATTAAATATATAACATTTTATACAGACTGAAAATCATGCAAAATGAATTTTTGAATGTCTTCTTTTATTCTCAAAACGTGTTTTGACTCCTGATTTTTTTTTTTTTTTCAATTTCATTTCTGGACTAAACCAGGACTAGACCAGGTCTAAACCAGGATTAAACCTGGACTAAACCAGGACTAGACCAGGTTTAAACCAGGATTAAACCTGGACTAAACCAGGACTAGACCAGGTCTAAACCTGGACTAAACCAGGACTAGACCAGGTCTAAACCAGGACTAGACCAGGTCTAAACCAGGTCTAAACCTGGACTAAACCAGGACTAGACCAGGTCTAAACCAGGATTAAACCTGGACTAAACCAGGACTAGACCAGGTTTAAACCAGGATTAAACCTGGACTAAACCAGGACTAGACCAGGTCTAAACCTGGACTAAACCAGGACTAGACCAGGTCTAAACCAGGTCTAAACCTGGACTAAACCAGGACTAGACCAGGTCTAAACCAGGATTAAACCTGGACTAAACCAGGACTAGACCAGGTCTAAACCTGGACTAAACCAGGACTAGACCAGGTCTAAACCAGGACTAGACCAGGTCTAAACCAGGATTAAACCTGGACTAAACCAGGACTAGACCAGGTCTAAACCAGGATTAAACCTGGACTAAACCAGGACTAGACCAGGTCTAAACCTGGACTAAACCAGGACTAGACCAGGTCTAAACCAGGACTAGACCAGGTCTAAACCAGGATTAAACCTGGACTAAACCAGGACTAGACCAGGTCTAAACCAGGACTAGACCAGGTCTAAACCAGGATTAAACCTGGACTAAACCAGGATTAAACCTGGACTAAACCAGGACTAGACCAGGTCTAAACCAGGACTAGACCAGGTCTAAACCTGGACTAAACCAGGACTAGACCAGGTCTAAACCTGGACTAAACCAGGACTAGACCAGGTCTAAACCAGGACTAGACCAGGTCTAAACCAGGATTAAACCTGGACTAAACCAGGACTAGACCAGGTCTAAACCAGGATTAAACCTGGACTAAACCAGGACTAGACCAGGTCTAAACCTGGACTAAACCAGGACTAGACCAGGTCTAAACCAGGACTAGACCAGGTCTAAACCAGGATTAAACCATGGCGTGCGGCTCTTTGCCTGGTTTCGTGCGGCTCTTGCGTTCGTTCATGTCGAGGTTTGATGTGCTCGGACTGCGTGCCTCCTCCTCAGGACCGTGGACGCCGTCCTGAGGAGGAGGCACGGTTTGGGCACGGGTCTCGTGCTCGCAGCCCCGGGCCGATACCGATATGTTGAAAATTTGGCAATATTGGCCGATGCCGATGTTAATGCCGATATATCGTGCATCCCTAATTAGTAGTATCGTAGTTGTACTAGTGTCAGTACTCTGCAAAATCAGCTGACAGTGTTTTCCTCATTATATTTACCTGCTCAAAGTTGTGTCAATGCACCTGACAAATGTTGTAATAACTAAAATAAAAATAAGACATTTGAAACGAGGATAATGCACCAGTAAAGCAAACCTATTATGCAAAAATACCTTTTCAGAGCTTTTAGCCGTGTTATAGTTGCTTTCCCTTCTCATTTACCATCCTGAAGTTGTTTTTGTAGTAATTTGTGCAGCTTTAATCGTTCTTTGCTTATTTTCAAGACACCGTATTGCTGCTAAACCCCCGTTTTCATCACTACTGCTCCACACCCACGCTCTGTTTTTATTCTCCAATTTTATTTTCTTAATCTGTGATATGTGTAGGATTCTGCAGTGTTACGTATTCATTTTGGTGCGGCAACGTCAGCTCCTATTGAGCACCGCGGTTTTCAAATGTGGAAGTCAGCATTCAGCACTTGTTTTTTAATTAAGTCAATTTAGATGAATATTATGATTTAAAATATCAAAATATAACATAACGATCCACGGGTGTCATAGATTATAACATATCCTCCTGGGACCCGAAGAAAAAAAGTGTGTCTAAATTATTATTATTATTATTTTAATTTTCTATTTGGAAGTAAATGAACACCTTAGCATTTACATTTTGTTAATTTTATTTTTATTTGTAATGTTGTAACATGTCCTCTGTAATGGACGTCGGGGACATTTTAGTGTTAAATCCATGTGAAGTTAACGACCTAACAAAAACCTTCTTTTTTTTTTTGATAACCAACATTTCTGACAGACTTTTACAGTTGCCTCACATTTTTTTATTTCTTATTTAAGTATTTATTTATGTGTCTATTTATTTAGATATTTATTTATGTATTTATGTATTTATTTATTTATGTATTTAAGTATTTTTTATTTAATTATTTTTATTTATATATATATATTATTTATTTTTATTTATTTATTTTATTTATTTATTTTTATTTTATTTATTCATCTATTTATTGAAGTATTTATTTATTCATGTACTTATTTATTTATGTATTTAATTATTCTTACTTATATATAATTTATTTTTATTTATTTATTTATTTTAAATTATTATTATTATTATTATTATTATTATTATTATTATTATTATTATTATTATTATTATTATTATTATTATTATATTTTATTTTATTTATCATACTGCAGCCACAAACTAGAGTCTATCTCAAAACACTTAAAAGATCGACTGGTTAACTCAGTGTCCACTATAAAGGACACAAATGAATGGGCGGAGCCACATGTGATGCAGCTCCGGAACCGCAGGTTGCCGACCCCTGATCTAAACTGTATGTGTCTGTGGAGTGAAAATCATAGATTATAACATATCTATACAGCAGACACCAGCGTAGTATGTCTTCTTTAAACTTTAACCACTGTTTGAAAATCTTAAACCCTTTTCCAGAAGACACACTGGTAAATATTAGATTATCAGTGCGTGGTATTGATTCTGCTCTGCAGGCTGCTGTCAGAAAACAGACAGGCTCACAGCTCCTGAGGCTGAGTGGGTGAGCTCCGAGGGCTCATCAAATAAACATGTTTCTCCAGATCGAGCTGCCAGAGCACATCTTCACATGGGCCTGACTCCGGCTCCTGCCAATGATCACAGATGAGGAGAACATGTGGAGAGCTGCTGTCTGACACACGTTCAGTCATGTGCACGGCTCACACACCACGTATCAACACGACGGTCTGTGCTCCACGATCAAAATGTGAACAACTCAATTTAAATGTGCTCCGTGGAACTTATTTGATCACTTGTTTACATTGCATTATGAATTTGAAATGCATGTTTAAATGGTGAATTTCAGTTTATAAATTGTAAGCATATTCAATGTGCTTAAAATTCAATGTAAAAAAAAAAAAGTATATTTAGCACAAATAATTTCAACCCCTAAAATTCAAACAGAGTGTAAAATTCCCAGTGAAAAAAAACTGCAGCAAAGATCCAAGACTCCAAGACCGGACCTGGACTCGCATTGATTTGAAAAATTCTTTACCTCGACACTCCACAGACCCGTCCAGCATGCCCATCACATATCCGCCCTGGCACACACAGACGAAGCTCCCGAAAGTGTTCCGGCAGCTCCTCCTGGGTGGGCACACGGACGGACTCTGCTCACACTCATCCACATCTGCAGAACAAACACGGAGCCCATCAAACAACTGCAGGACATGTCACAGTCTCCAAGAAGTTCACTCTGACCTGACTTCACTCAAAACAATAATTAACCTTTAAAAGCCTTCAGACGTACAAATGAGTACCTTAAGCACAAAACCACTTTGTTGTGAGTTTTTAGGGCCTGACACAGAGCATCCATTTACTGTTACACTGAGGTCATAGGCTAAGAAGTTTGACATATATTTTTTCTGGACTTCAACCTTAGAGTTCAGTCAGTGGCACCTACTTTGAGTCAATGACCTTTTTAAGCTGTAGGTGCCCTGCCAGCTGAGTAGAAACAGTTTGTTTTTACTTTGTACTATGGGAAAAATGCTTCCTGAGCTGCAGAGGGTTTTCAAAGAACTGACCACAAGACCAACTTGAAATGGGTTTTTGCTCGCAACTCCCTGTCCAGATATTGGAGTAGATCTTTTTTTTTACTTTTCACTGGTCATGCAGTTAAAAGTGTCACATGATGCACTGTCGTCCAACCAGAACAGTCAGGATGACAGCGTTATCCTCCGGGCAGTATCCCAGGGGCGTGAGAGTAAAACAGCACCCTCATCCTGATTTATTGTCCTTTGGGCCATTTCCAATATTTTTATAAAAGATAAAATAAGATAATCCTTGGCGTCATTACGGACTCTGATTTTAAACTTGATAAACAAGTTAATGCGGTCGTGAAATCTAGTTTTTATCATCTTCGTCTTTTAGCCAAAATTAAATCTTTTTTATCCTTTTCAGATTTTGAGCGCGTCATGCATGCTTTTATTTCTTCTCGTCTGGACTACTGCAACGCACTTTATTCCAGAATGAATCAAAACGCACTTTATCGACTGCAGTTAGTCCAGAATGCTGCTGCGCGCCTTTTAACAGGACGGAAGAAATATGAACACATCTCCCCTATTCTTGCGTCTTTGCACTGGCTTCCTGTTCGTTTTAGGATTGATTTTAAGATTTTATTGTTTGTTTTTAAAGCTTTGAATGGACTGGCCCCAAAACACATCTCTGAACTCATCCAAATCTACAGACCAGTGCTCTGAGGTCAGAGGGCCAGCTCCAGCTCGTGGGCCCTAAGACTAGACTTAAAACTCGGGGGCCCAGGGCTTTCTCTGTGGTTGGCCCTAAGTTATGGAATGCTCTGCCCCCTCATGTCAAAACAGCCCACACACTGGAGAGTTTTAAGTCTCATCTTAAGGCCCACTTTTATTCTGTGGCTTTTAATACCGCGTGAGTTGTGTGGTCCGCTGAGTGGTTTTTTTTTTTTTTAATTATTTTTATAATTGCTTTTGTTTTTAGTTATTTTATTATTATCACATTTATTATTATCACCTTGCTATTTTATTAATGTTTTTATTAAGTTTTATTGATTTTATGTGCAGCACTTTGGAAACTGTTTCTGTTTATAAAATGTGCTATAGAAATAAAGTTGGATTGGATTTATTTGTCCCACAATGGGGAAATTGCAGTGTCACAATGCAAGTTTCAGAAACAGTAGGAAAATATGAGCATGCATCAAAATTAAGATAAATAAATAATAATAATAAGTATGTACAATTAACTAAAAAACACAACAGTGTAAGGTTAAAAGGCACAGGAACGCTGCACAATAAATGTCTTTGATTCTGAGCAGTGAACAAACAGCAGTTAAAGTGACTCCAGTTCAGTAATATATAATATCCCTACAATAAAGTGATGATTGTGTACAGTGCAGTGATGGGCAGTGGTGGTTAAATAAATAAGTAGCAGTAAGTATACCACCTCCCACTAAAAAGATATGAAAAACAAAATGTTCCATGATCTGAACAAAAGATTTTTTAGAAAGTATGGTAAAAAACGGTATGGTAAAAAGAGGTATTCCCCCTGCAGCGTGGCGAGAATGTGCAGCAGGCGTGAGAGCGTGGCTTCATTACAGGACAGAGCTGTCTTTAACCAGAACCTCTCAGAGAGAGACACAAGAGCTGTGTTTGTCTTTACTTCTGCTCTAATTACAGAGCACACAGGTGGGAAAGGTGGGACGGGGGGACAGGTGGGACAGGGGGGACAGGGGGGACAGGTGGGACAGGGAGGACAGGTGGGACAGGGAGGACAGGGGGGACAGGAGGAACAGGGGGGACAGGTGGGACAGGGAGGACAGGTGGGACAGGTGGGACAGGGGGGACAGGTGGGACAGGTGGGCTCTGGAGCTCAGGGTCTTGGTCACTTTGTGCATGTGACCAAGAAACTGTAGCCATGAAATTCAGTGATTATGTTTTCCCTGTAAAATGCTTTAGTTTACTGTACTTTTCGGACTATAGAGCGCACCTGACTATAAGCCGCACCATTCATTCATTCATCTTCTTCCGCTTTTTCCATTTTCTGGGTCGCGGGGGCAGCAGTCCAAGCAGTGTTCTGCTGCCCAGAACACAATGCACCAGCCCCCATGAATCCTCCCGCGGGTGGTGGGTCCACAGGAGGACGGCTCACGTCACAACAGGCCTTGATGTATCTTCTGCCATGGGGGCTACCAGTGTCCGCAGACACTGGGGGCGAGGTGGGGTTAAGTGTCTTGCCGCAGCAGCGCTCATCTGCAGCACTCATCTGTGGGAGCTGGGATCACACGCGGTCAACCCGTCAAGAGCGGGATTCGAACTGCCAATCCCTGGATCACTAGAGAAACGCTCTACCAACTGAGCTACTGCCGCACCAACCAAATTAAAAAAACAATTTAATTTGGTTTGAACAGATTTGTATATATGTACAAATCTGTTCAAGATTTGTACATATATAAGCCGCACCTGACTATAAGCCGCAGGTGTCCACATTGTAACTTGAGATATTTACACAGAAAGATGGTACACAAAAGGGTTTTATTTTTATTTTAATTGACATACAGTAAATACCGGTACGTGCTTTTTATGACCAGCGCCTACGGCAGTAAGACGGCAGAAACACGGCAGTAAAACAACTGTAAAATGGCCAGCCTGTAGCCTCTGGAAGCCTTAAAATAAAGTTTCATGTTTATTTTTAAGGATAAACCCCCTGAACTCAATGTCACGGAACTGTTGATACCTGTAGGAGATTTTAAGTGGCTAAAACAAGGCGTCATTAATTCATGAACTCTCCAGGGATGAAAGTGCCAAGTCATGAAAAAAGCTGAAAGTTTCCCAACCAACAAAATTTAACATTTGTAGTGGTTTTTATCTGTTTGATGGTCTCCTCGCGTGCTCGCGGCGCAGCTGGCGGCGTACGTGTCCGTACGAGACACATACTTTTGTTTCTGAATACGGAACGATTACATTTTTCAACGGACGGTTGGCGACCCTAAACACAATTATACATATATATACACCCAAAAATTTTCTCAACGTATTTGGAAAAAAAAAATAAAAAATTACCATGCGGCTGAAAAAAAGCAGAGATCCGTTAAAAGGCGTAACTCTTCCACCCCTGATTCTTATTTACCGTAGGTATTTTCACCTACCAAAAGTGGAGCTCGGGTTACGCGCTACATTTGCTGTCTTGATAAAGAATTTATCCATACATAAGCTGCACCTGACTATAAGCCGCAGGGTCCGAAGTGTGAGAAAAAAGTAGCGGCTTATCATCCGAAAAGTACGGTACAGTGAACCCTCACTCTATCGCGGTTCACTGTTCACGGCCTCACTCTTTCGCTGATTTTTTTTTTTCAATTTTTATTTTATTTTTTTCAATTTTTTTTTAGTGTAACTTTTTTTTATAGTGTAACATTGTGTTCTGCGTCCTGATTGGCTAAGAGACTAGACCAGGACTAAACGTGGACTAAACCAGGTCTAGACCAGAACTAAACCAGGTCTAGACCTGGACTGGCCCTGGACTAAACCGGGACTAGACCAGAACTAAACCGGGACTAGACCAGAACTAAACCGGGACTAGACCAGGTCTGAACCAGGATTAAACCGCTCTTTGCTGGTTTCGGTCGGCTGTTTTGTGGCTTGGGCTGAGAGGACGCATTCCGGGTGCCGTGGTTCGATCTCGTGCTCGCAGCCCCGGTGTACGTGCGGCCTCGCGCCGGTCACGTTTCTCTGTCACAGATTTGTCCATGATGAGGGGTGCACGTGTCGCGCACTTCTCCAAGGGGTTGGCGTGCGTTGCGTCCCGGGACGTGGCAGTGCTCCTCGCGTGTCCGGCGGGGCTTCCGGGGCCGTGTCTCCCCCCACGCGTCACTATTAATACATTTTGTTGAAAATCTATGAAAGTTTGAGTGTTTAAACGAGAACAAATGTGAGAAAAGTTTAATTCCAGTCTGAGAAAAGCATATATATGCATAATGTGTGTGGTGAGGCATTTACAGCCTTAAAACATTAATTGTAAAATATAAAGTTGTCCTACTTTGCGGATTTCTCTTATTGCGGGTTATTTCTGGAACCTAACCCCCGCGATAAACGAGGGATTACTGTATATACATTTCAATAAATAACGGCTTGTCTGATTATTTTTATTCTTTTTTGATTCTGTAGTAAGCACAGTAGGGTTTAATCTAAATCAAATCAAAATCAAAATTTGGATGCAATTAGCAAATCACAAATGCAGCAGTTTTGAAGTACAATAATCTCCTCCACAAACAACAAAATCTCCTGTTTATTCTGCATAAAAGCTGCTCACAGTGTAGTTTAGATTTGCACAAACATGTTCTGAAATGTGATTCTTGTATTAGTTACTTCAGTCCCTTCACATTTTAATACTTTTGTCAAATCTGCTGAACTCCTTTAGAGTGTGAACTTTGAACAGAATCCTACTATTAAAACAAAAATCGCAAGTCGAATCACAATTGCAATGCTTGTCTGAAAAAAATGAATTTGGATATTCCCCCCCTAAAACTAAAAGATAAAAAACAGGAATTAGAGCATGTATCCACCTTCACAGGTCTTGTTGTCGGCAGCCAGGTGGAGGCCGGGGGGACACAGACAGCACACTGCTCCCCCTCTCTGCATTTGGCACCCAAACTGGCAACGCAGGGAGGAACAAGCCGGCTCTCCTAGAACAAATCCAAAAACCAATGAATGCACAATGTGATTTATTCTGAGGAAAGCTCCATGATAGGTTGGTCTACTAATTTTTCCTGTTACTATGTTGAACACTTGGCCAAAAACTATGGTAATGGCAATAAAAATCTTGAAATCTTGAAAATAATTTGAATTAATGTTTAAAGGGTCGAACAAATGTGTGCGTGTAACCCTGGTCTACAAACAAAATGCTTCCGGAACAAAAGTAGTGACATTTTTTCTTGGTTTAGGTCACTAATAAAGAAAAAGTAAGTCAGAAGTGCTGATTGGCTATAGTTTCCAAGATATAGTATTGGGTAAAAATAAGAAATTTATGCAAAATAAGTTAAAAACAGTAGTTTATCAGAAGGTACACTGTGTCTACAAGCAACAGTTCTATCTGAAAGTCTGTCTGCACATTCACATACATTCATTTTAATATGTCTACAGTTTTAAAATCAAATATTTTTTGATTTCACATAAGAGAGATGCCTCGAAATTGTGTGCGCCTGATGTCTTAAGATATTTCTTGTTTATTTCTTGAGAGATAAAGAAGTGTAAGTTAAATGTTTTCAAAATACAGTCATACCTCACCTTACGAAATTAATTAGTTCCAGAAGTGGTTTCGTAACGTGATTTTTTCGTAAGTAGAGTCGCAATGTAAAAGGCCTGATTCGTTTCAAAGCCCCCAGTACCCCCTCAACCCTGTTGGAGAGTGTATTTATAAGTGTATTTACGTTTCGGGGGATTCGCGCGGCTGCGAAGCCGAGTGCGCATTATTTGAATTTTTGAGATTTCGCGTTTCGTAACTTGAATTTTCTTCCGTATTAATTCTCTCGTTATTAAGGTGGAAAATAATTGTTACAAACATGGCCTCTGTCAGCTTTAGTACATTTCCAGAAACCGACACAACCGTTTTTACGTAAAGGCGTTTCGTAACTTGGATTATTCGATATTTGGATCTTTCGTAAGGTGAGGTATGACTGTATAAATATTATTTTTAAGCAAAAATGCCTAAATCTATTGTGTAAACAGATGCGATTTTGATGTAAAACAATATTATTAAATATCTTACATTACATTAGCTAACCAGGACAGTTATTCATTGATTTTCAGTTCATCTCATCAATATAAATGAGATTTAGCCACTTTTATCTCAGAAGCAGATCGAGTCCAAACATTTTAGACCAGTGTTATTTGCGTTGAACTTTTGGGTGAAACTCTGTGAGCTTTTAGCCATGTTTGACAAGCTGGAGTTGTGTTTTGTGTTTTGTTTCATTCGCAGATGTTTGAGTAATCCTTTATTAGTCTGTTTAAGCTCAAAATGCTCTGTTCCACCTTGTGATGTCATGAAGCGGTAGTTTTCAAGTTAACAGAAACCTTTTATCTGTTTCATCACGAGGTGGAACCGAGTGTTTTCCATTTGAGAGAAGTACTCAGCCCTTTAAGTATAACTAGAGTCAAAAAGTCTGCACGTTTTTAGCTTCTGGATGCTAATCTAAACTGTATGTGTCTGTGGAGCTCGTAAAGGTGGGTAAATGGAACACGGCGCTTTCCAATTGCGGTTTAATGACAGCAGATGGTCTCGGTTGAAATCAGATCCAACATTAGAATGGTCGTCTGTTCGGGGCCCGTACAAACATTTTTTTTCTGCGATATGGGAGATGACTCACTGTAGCAGGTGTAGCCATCTGCGCCGAGCGTGTAGCCAGGTTCACAGTAACATCGATAGCTACCGTGTGTGTTCATGCAACGCTGGGAGCACGGCCGCCGCTCCAGACCGCACTCGTTCACATCTGGAGCCAATAACACACAGCGTTCAGTCTCTACACACGCACATCCATATGGTAATTCATATAGCCCATTACACGCAGGTGATTTTCATAATGCAGACCTTCATCGCAGAGTGGTCCTTTAAAGCCGACGGAGCAGGCGCACTTGTCTGGGCCCACACACACGCCGTTCCAACATGGCGTCCGGCACAGGGCTGGAAAATATAAAACAATAATGTGTTTATAGAACTAGAGTAACACTGCATTTGGTGTAGCTGTGTTTATATTAGATTAAAAATGTAATATAAACTGTAGTCGGGGTTGGCTGCTCTTGGGGCTAACTGGCTGCATGGCACACTGAGCAGTTTTTAAACTTTTTTTAATTTGTACTTTACATTTTTAACTTAATATTTGGGGATTTTGACCAACTAAGAAGTGCAGTTTGTACAGTTCAAAGGAAGTTAATGGACTATTGGATGTGATTTTCCAAGCAGGCTATCCTGCTTGAAGACAGCTATGTTATCCATCTAAATCAGGGGTGTCAAATATGCAGCCCGGGGGCCGGATCCGGCCCTCCAAGACCTTTAATCTGGCCCTTGGCTGATTTTCTATAAAAATATTTAAAGATCCCATGACATGGTACTTCTTGATGCTTTTATATGGGTCCTTAATGGTTCCCTAATACTGAATCCTTCTTCAAAATCAACACTCAGTGCATGAGAAACAGAGATAAGATGAGAAAGAGTATTTTTTCTCTCTCTGGAACACTCCATAATGGGCGTTGTTGCTTGAATGCAAATGAGGAGAAAAGAGCTGGCCAGTAGTAGAGGGTGGGGGCGTGGCCAAACTCTCCCTCTCGCTCTGAGCCCTCAGCTGATCCATTTCCTTGTTTTTGCACGGGGGGAGAGATTTGAAGCGTTCCATTGAAAAATAAACACATTTCCACATAAAATAAAATTAAACCACTGCTGTTCAAAGGTCCAGAGGCTCAGATAAAGGACTTCTGAGCCTAGAAACACTCGGATGTGCCTCCAGGCAAATAAAAAAACGCGTTTCGCATTGCCTAGCGCATTCGCAGTCCAAACTCTCTGGGCGTGATTTACAGAGACGCTGAGTACAGACAGACGGGGGTGGAACTGCATTTGCATTTCTTTTTTTGATCTGACGTCAATAAGGTGCCTTGTTCAAAATCGCCCGTTTGAGCTCCGATTTTTTGTAACGCAGAAAAGGATCGCAAATGCTCAGTTTAGACATTTCACAACTTTTAACCATGGGGGGGGGGGGGCTAAACAGGGTAGGGGAGCTCACATTAATGTTCAAAAACCTCAGAAAGTGAAAATGTCATGCCATGGGACCTTTAAATTATATTTTAATTTTCTATAAAAATATTGATAATTTTCTGCGCCTCTTTTCTGTGCAGTTTAGCATAGCAGCGTTTCCAGCGCCTCTGTGCGTGGCCCCTCCCACCAGAGCAGCACAAATGAAGACTCGCCTCTCTCCAAACGCTCTTAAAGGACCATCGTTTTGACTGTCGACCGTGACACCGTCATCAGCAAAACGTCAAAAATGAGAAAAGTGGACGCCGAGTGCAGGATTTTCCATGAAAAATCAATCAATCAATCAAACTTTATTTCTATAGCACCTTCCAACAGCCAAAGCCGACCAAAGTGCTGTACAACATTAAAAACAAGATAAAAAACAATAAACATCATACAAAAAGGTCAACAAAGCACATTAAAATACCAATTAAGATAAACCATTAAAATAAAGAAAGTGTCACAAAACAGACTAATTCCTATTTGTTCACAGAGGTGAATGGGAAACCTGTACGCTTGTGTTGAAATTGCATTTTTCTTAAAGTTTCAGGTTGTTCATAAAGAATTCATCAAATAAAAAAGACTTCTATAATAGATTTGCATTTCTCTGCGCAAATATTTCGACTTATTGCTGTTTTTGGGGTATATATTCCATGAGTTTTCTGATCCGGCCCCTTTGGGATCAAAGTAGGTTGGATACGGCCCCCGTACCAAAATGAGTTTGACACCCCTGATCTAAATGCTACAAGCACAGAGGGAAAGGAGAAAGAAACCCTCTCTGTTTGTGAGTATCCTAAATGGGCTTTGAACAAAACCAAGAGAGACAAGGACAAGAAACAAGACGACAGAGATTCAGAACCCAGGAGAACCCTGGCGTTTCTGAAAAACTACAGAGGATTTTCAGACAATATGAAATCCGAGTCTATTTCAAACCCACAAACACTTTAAGACAGAAACTGGTCCACCCAAAGGACAAAACACTGAGCCACAAACAAAGCAATGTGGTCTACTCCATTCAGTGTAGTGAAGACTGCAGTGAGCGCTACACTGGAGAAACAAAACAGACACTTCACAAGAGGATGTACCAACACAGACGAGAGAGCCAGAGTGGACCTCAGTCTGCCGTACATCTCCACCTAAAAGGACCTCAGTCTGCCGTACATCTCCGCCTAAAAGGACCTCAGTCTGCCGTACATCTCCGCCTAAAAGGACCTCAGTCTGCTGTACATCTCCACCTAAAAGCCACGGGCCACTCCTTTGAGGACAGTGAGGTCCAGATCTTGGCCAGAGAAAAGAACTGGTTTGAGAGGGGAGTTAAAGAGGCTATTTTTGTCAAGAAAGAGAATCCTTCCTTGAACAGAAATGGAGGTCTCAGACATCATTTGTCTCCATCTATAACTCTATCCTCAAACCATCAAAACAAAGAAAACAATAGTGCAGCAGGTCAGGTCCAGACCCACACTCCACTCCCACTGCAGATCTAAAAGGTCCACCTAACTAACACAAACTGTAAACAAGTAAGTGTGATAGTCTCAGTTTCACTGTAGTTAGCTCCTCCCTTCAGACAGATATAGGCAGTGTCCACCAGCACTTTGATCAGAACTGAAGAAGCAGCTTGGATGGAACAAGCAAATCAAATAAACTTTTGTCCAGTTGACAAATTGAAATTCTCCTTTTGCCATTTTTACAATAATGCAAGACCTTTCAGGGGGAACACTTATCAACTACTGAAACAACAGAGCGGAGTAAGAGTGAGGCTTTCTTTTTGTGTGACCAGACAGCATCTAGCGCCCCCCAGAGGCTGCTGTGATGCTGCAAGACTTTATTGTCCTGAGGGCTGTTACTTTTCTGAAAGAGGAGAAAGTGAAAGGATTATGTGGCTTTTGAGCGCTGCTATTTGCAACATGAAGCCAACAGATACACTGAGTTCAACTGGGATGTTGGTTTGGTCGTGTTTTAGTCCTGGTGTAGCCTTGGATCTACCTCTGCACATTTTTCAACTAAATTATCCACATTCCCATTAAAATTGGCCAATCTACATCATTCGCTGTTGCCATGTTTACTTTGTTCGCTGGACGCTTCGGGTTTGTTTCGGCCCAAACCACAGTGCTGCCCTGTGATTGGTCTGAACCTCTGGTGGACCTGGCCCAATCGTGAGCGGGTGAACCAGGTCAGATCAATCATCATATCATTTCTTGTATTTTGTATATAGCTGTGATTATATATTTTTTATTATTTATTTTTCTATTTAATTTTGACTGTATATATACACTTGACACCTGTCTCTTGCTCTTTTTTGCTTATTTAGAATTTATTATTACCATTTATTTTTAACTCTTTATTATTATTATATTGTGACGAGTGAGTTTCTGTGTCCAAATAATTTCCCTTGTGGATCAATAAAGTTTGTCTAAGTCTAAGATGGGTTTTTGTGAGTTTGTGAATTGACAAATGTTGCGAGAATGCATTTTTCCGGTTAAATTTGAGCCCTGTTTAGTCCGGATGTAGACTTAAATTGATCCTGGTGTAGTCCGGCTCAAGTTCCGGGTTTGATTAAAGTACCAATTTTCTGATTTCCAAAGTCTTGTGTTGAACGAGCATTATCAAAGGGTTCCTAATTGCACTAAAGCTGAGTTAACATGCACATATGGTGGTGGGTCTGGACTGGTTTAGGTGAAAGTCTTGGAGATAGGAACCAGGTCATAAATCACACCTTTCTTATCTGCGTCGTTGGGGATTTGAGGAGCTGCCCTGATAACCTTTGACCGTTCCCTCATGTGTTATTTGCTGTGGTCAGTAAAGCTTTTAGTCATAACTTACGCTGACACATGCCGTCCACATTCCTCCATCCAGGGCAGCAGGACGTCAGGTGACCGTAGCTGCACAGTCCAGGCTGAGTTTGCCCCCAGGCTGGTCCTCTGGTGCCCCTCATAGACCTGTGCAGGCTGGAACACAACGTTATTGGATCAGATAGTTAAGGGTCCCATATTGCTGATCTATGTTGTTGGCTACGTTCAGACTGATGGATTTTTTGTGAAATCCGATTTTTTTTGCGAGGTTTTTCACATTTCCAATGAAATGCGAATTGTATATGATCTCCAGTGTGAACTTTAAATGCCCCAAAAGTATCCCACATGTGCCTTGGACGACGATGAGGACACACGCATCGAGTGTGCTCATTGTTTACGGAAGTCGCCTAAACATGGACACGAGCATTGAGCGCCTGGAGATTTTAAAGTTGCTGTTGCACCAGAGCCAGAACATGTACAACTTATTTGTTTTAAGGAAGAGATTGAGAAGGAGAAGGTTTTTGGAATTGGTGTTTTGTGGGGCAGTGGCAGCAATCACTGCGGTCACATGGTAGGATCGGATTGGATTTCTCCAAATCTGATCCCGTTACTCGGCGGGTGGTCTGTCCTTAGATCCCAGTGCACATGAAACTCGTGTAATCGGATAATGGTCAGTGACCTGGCCGGCTCCGCTAGGCTATGTGGCGCTGTAGTCCAACTACTTCCCGGTGATGGCTACTCAATAAAAACACAACAAACTATGTGGCGGTATACAAAGATGGCGCTCGAGGAGTTTGACGGAGCAGCATTGGTGTACGTGTTGTGCATTCTTTCTTCGCAGCCATGATTTTGTCTGACTTTTCCGGCAACAATCGCTACTTATGACGGCATTGGCAAATCCTGCCACTTCCGGGTGAAATCCCTGGTGAAAATTCCCGCGCATTTGCAGTACGCCAATCCGATCCAATATCGTGCACAAGGCGACGCCAAGCGGATTCCTATCGGCCTAAGTCAGGGGTTCCAATCGGATTTGGGAAACCAATCCCTATACGATCCTTAGCCTGTGCACATGAATTCGATACGATCCCAATCCGTTTGCAATCGGATTACACTCGTCCATGTGCACGCAGTGACTGTCCGTAGAAAGGAACGTGTTGGTGTTGAGTGGTGGGATTGCTGTGCTTTGCTGCTTCACTGACATGGACTTCATACACAACAAGAAGTTTGTTTACGTTTGTGTACATTTGTGAGCGCCTACTTGTATCACTCTCGCTTGTCGATGACGTGTAGGTGGGATGAACGCGACCTGGCCGTTCAGACTGAAGTCGCATGTCAAAAGATCGGATATGTATCGGATTTAGGACCACATATCCAAGTGGCCTGGGTCGCACTTGAAAAAATCGTATCTGTGTCGTTCAGACTGTCTTTAAAAGATCAGATACAGGTCGCATAGGGGCAAAAAAATCAGATTTGGGTCACTTCAGGCTGCAGTCTGAATGTAGCCATAATATTGTTTCCTCATCAAAAACAGACCTGGAGTTGTGTTTTTTTGTTTCATTCACATGTTTAACACACAAACCCTGCATATTTAGGCTGAGTTCTTCTCTCCAACAGAAAAAAAAACTCTGGTCCACTTCATGATGTCATGTGGTAATACAGGACATGCTCTCCATACACCTTCACTAGAATCATTTGGATAATTTCACACCTGGAATTACCAATCTCTACTGTGCTTATATGCCCTTGTGGCCTTATGTATGTTGGCCAGACTAAACGGAATCTAAAGTTAAGAATTGCTGAACACAAGGCAGCTATTAGAAACAACAATTTTGATGACGCTATAGCCAGACATTACAGAGACAGGAGCCATGGTTCTGCTGCCTCCCTGAGGTTTGTTGGCATTGAAAAAGTGCCACCTAATCCTAGGGGGAAAACAGAATCAAACAACTTTTAAGGAGGGAAGGATTAATGAACTGTCAACAATTGAACCTGAGGGACTGAATGAAACACAGGATTTGAGTTGTTTTTTGTAAATAATCCTTGTAAATATTGCTTGTGGGGTGTGTAAATAGATTCATGTTGTGTTTGTGAGACACCTTGAGGTCCAGTTCAGGAAGCTCTGCACTGGTCTGCGTGTTGTTGTTTGTTTGTGATGTTTTGATTTTTTTTTTAATATAATGTTGTGTACATTAGATGATATGGCTCTGTTTTTGTACTGTATATATGTGTTATATATTGCATTAAAAAAATAATATGACTAATGATAAAAACTTGTGACTGGATGGTTTTTACATGAGAACGCTTACGGGTAAAAACAACAAAATATTTTATCGGAAGTGCCTAACGTTGACAGCGTTTTGGGGGCTTAAAAACACAAAAAACTGAAACCGCCCTCCAAAAGTGGAAAACTTGAATATGCTCCGCCGTAGCGTTTTCATCTACACTGCCCAAGACACAAAACTCTGGTCAAATCTGTTGACGTCGCGTACGCGGTTACGTCACCATTTCTGGATATTTATACAGTCAGACCTCACCTCACCTTACGAAAGACCCAACTAACGAATAATCCAAGTTACGAAATGCATTTACATAACATTTTCATCTCTGAATACGAAAGAAAATTCAAGTTACGAAACGTGAAATCTCAAAAATTCAAATAATGCATGCTCGGCTTCGCGGCAGCCCAAATCCCCCATTGCGACTCTACTTACGAAAAAAATCACATTACGAAACCACTTCTGGAACGAATTAATTTCGTAAGGTGAGGTATGACTGTATTTATAAAGTAAATTAAGTTAAATAAATTACATTAAAATTAAATAAAAATGTTAAGTAAATTAAATTAAGTAAATAAATTAAGTAAGATTCTACGCATGCGCGCGGACATAGTGATAATGTATCACAGCGCCACCTAGCCGCCTGGCATGCATACCCAATTGAATTCCGCACACTTTTGCGTCACCGTATGCACGCAGATTTCCTCCCGAAAACGCTCGTCTAAACGCGGAATAAAGACGCGACGCCACTTTTGCGTCTTCTGTTCAGACCGTCGTCATATAAACGTAGCCCCAGTCCTGGCACTACTCGAACAAACCTGATGTCGCTGTAGAGGCGAAACACGTCCGCTCTAGCCTAATAAAGAATAAATAAAGAATAAAGTCAAGCAAGTGTGCGGTAAACCTTTTCTTTTTTTTGGAATTGTAAAAAAAGTTAGCTGTTAACTTGAAACCTACGGCTTCCTGACATCACAAGGTGGAACAGAACATTTTGAGCTTTGGAGATGTAGACAGACTAATATTACTGAAATGTGTGAAACAAAACAACTCCAGGTATGTTCTTGAGGAGTTAACATTAGAACATGTCTTAAAGCCCACAAGAGTGCATTTTGGATACATATTAGACCCTGTAGGACTAAGTGGATCCATGTTTTTTTTTCTAATTATCACTTGATTTGGTGGGATAGTACCTGTGGTAAATATTTATCCTATTTTTACAGTTAAACTGCAGAAGGAGAAAAATAAAGGAAGTAGAAATTAGTTCTAAAAAAGAATTCTTACAACAGTTTTTGATTTTTCATTATAGTTTAGGTTTTGTTAGTTTTGACTTTTTTCCCTCTAATTCAGTTAGTTTTAATTCGTTTTTAGAGCGGCTCTGATAGTTTTAGTTTTCGTTTTTTTCTAACTGCTCAGTTTTAGTTTAGTTTTTATTAGTTTTAGTTTTTGGGTTATACTTTGGGTTATTTGTCAAGTGCAGGATTAAAAAAGAAAGTATTGTGTTATCAAACTTACAACAAACAAATACAATTTTAAAACATTTATTCAGGTTTAAACCCACAACAACCAAAGCCGTCCACAAGCTGCAGCCTTAAAACAAATAAAAATACACACCAAAACTTCCACATTTACCAACTCCAAAAAAGACTTGACGCAGACGAAAACAAAGAACGATTTATCTATAATTTCAGTTAGTTTTAGTTAGTTTTGTAAACACACAATACAGTTTCAGTTATAGTTTTTTTCTTTTAATTGTCGTTTTTATTTATTTCAGTTAACGAAAATATTCTTGTTTTTTCGTTTGTTTTCGTTAACTATAATAACCTTGTATCTACGTCGTTAGCACTGAAATTTCCATCCAAAATGCAAGGTTAATTTATGCATTTCTCTGTCATCTAGCAAAATAAGGGTGGTGTAATCTTTTTTATTCGTCTAATCATAACTATTGCACATCTTAGAGAAGTTTAATCAGCCTTTGTGATTCATCCTTCAAATTCTAGTGCATAGTTTTCGCGGACATACATATAAACAGATATAGAACTGCATTTTCGTTTAGTTTAAGTGAGATTTACAATGATTCTGTTTACACTTCATCCCGGCTAGGTGCATTCTTGTTGGTTTTACAGTTCTGTTGACATTGTTGACATAGTTAGCATACACCTGTCATGTTGTGATGTACAGTCCGACATTTTCGCTTGTTTTTGCACGTCGGGTTTCTTAGTTACTACCTTGAAAATGTTTCTTCAAACTGCAAAAAGAGGGAGGTATTTTACTTTTATGTGGTATTAACTGCTAACATATAACATCTTTAGGCTACGTTTATATGATGATGTTCTGAACAGAAGACGCAAAAGTGGCGTCGCGTCTTCACTTTTTATTCCGCGTTTAGACGAGCGTTTTCAGGAGGAATTCTGCGTGCATACGGTGACGCAAAAGTGTGTGGAATTGGATTGGGTATGCATGCCAGGCGGCTAGGTGGCGCTGTGATACATTATCACTACAGGGGGTCCTCGGGTTACGACGGTCTCGGGTTACGACGTTTCGTGGTTACGAACGCGCCCCCATTAAAAAAAATATGTATATATTACGCGTCATTCCGTCTTACACGGTTTAGCGTGGTAAAAGATGTAAACAAACGCACGCGGCGCGCGGCGCACGGCGCAAGAATACGCTCTGTTGTGGTTGTAGGGAGAAGAAGACAGCCTCGTGTGTGTGCCCAATGTGGGCGGAAGTACCTGATGTGGGCTCTGATCTGCTCCTATGAAAGCGACAGTGATAAACAAGCATCGTAGTGGTCTAATTATTGAGATGGAAAGGTTATTGGTGCTTTGGTTGGAAGATCAAAGGCAAAATCCGGTTTACGACGAAATTCTGGTTATGACGCGTCTTAAGAACGGATCAACGTCGTAACCCGAGGACTCCCTGTATGTCCACACGCATGGGTAAAATCTTCCTTCTTCTCATCTGCGCCGTGAAAAGCAAAACAAAACATGGCTACCGGTAGTGATACTGTGATCAGACAAAGAAGTTCAACTGTTGCTTCAGACCACGTTAGACTACAAAGCAACGAAGGTGCAACGAGGTGTGGACTGGGAGTCGTGCCAAACAAAGTACACTGATATATGGATTAAGATTTTTAAGATTAAGCCTTTATTGGTCACACACAGTGACACATGGGAGAAATTTGACTTCTGCATTTGACCCATCCTTTTCAGGAGCAGTGAGCAGCCATCTTTTTCGGTGCCCGGGGGGCAGTACCGTGAAGGGTCTTGCCCAAGGACCCACACTGGTTAGCTCATTGCCCAGGGTGGATTTGAACCCACAACCCCTGGGGGGAAAGTCAGTGACTCTTACCAGTTGAGCTAACCAGCCTGGACCGATGTGACGTAAACAAATACGCGACGTCAGCAGATTTGACCAGAGTTTTGCGTCTTGGGCAGTGTAGATGAAAACGCTACGGCGGAGCGTATTCAAGTTTTTTTATTTTGAAGGGCAGTTTCATTTTATTTTGGTGTTTTTAAGCCCCCAAAACGCCGTCACCGTCTAAACTTTGTCGTTTTTACCTGTAAGTGTTCTCGTGTAAACAGGCCCTTAGATCACTATGTGACCATTTATTTTTTTGAAAATGCCATATTATACATGTTTCGACGCTTTGATTCTCCCCTCTCTTTGCTCCCTGTGCTAAGTCACTCCCCCTTCAGAGCTCTATCCCAACACAATTAGCGCGTGTTCCTCGAATGAAACTACCGCACATCGTATCAGGTTTGTCAAGTCGCGGTGTATAATTTTGTATCATGTTTTTGTGTATTTATGGAGAATTGTCATGTGTGAGCGTGGGTGATGTAGGCCAGTGTTTCCCAACCAGGGGTACAAGTGCCCCTAGGGGTACGTGAGCACACGGCAGGGGGTACTCAACAGTGTCACTGCCAGGCGCAGGGCGCTAATTTGAGTAAATTTGAGTTAAAGAAAAGAGAGAAAATGTCTGAAAATTTAATTTTCAAATTAAGGAGATGAAATAAAATGATTTTCATTTAATAATCTGTCACGTTCTACTTTTGGAGAATTATCAACACGTATGAGTGAGGGGGTACTCGAGGTATGACAAAAAGGCTCAGGGGGTACACAAGACAAAAAAGGCTGGGAAACACTGGTGTAGGCAAATAGGACCAGGGAGAGAGCGCTAAATTACTCAAACATGCATGGATGACATCTAAAACCTCTCCAGGCATGTTTTTGATGCGGGAACAACATTAAAACATGTTTTTTAATTATATTTCCCCCTATTTAAGTTTTTTTGGGCTAATTTTCTTTTACTTTACTTTACATTTAATTTCTGCAACAAGCATCTATTTTTGCAACACCTCTTAGAATTCTGGACTCCATTTATAATTTCCACAATCTATCAAAATCTTGAGCAATTCTAACTCCTCAGCTGTCCTCTCGTGCATGCTGTAAGCTTACGAAACTCCACAAAACATATTTTTTCCATTTCCATTCTGTCCCATTAAAGTCTCATGTCATGCCAAACGATGGAGTTTTTTTTCGCCTTACTCTTCGGTGGAGTCCATTCATGACGGCTGCCTGTTATATCTACTCACACCCACACTGTAATAAGAGCCTATTAAATGATTGCACACAGCCCAGTGAGGTTTACTTCTCTGGAGAAAGCTCCGGGCCACCAACATTGAACCACGCGCCCACACAGCTCATAATATAAAGCTGCACTGTGTAACTTTTCTGGTGGAGGGTCCGTCACCTGCTTGTTTGGACAGTGGTGGAAGGTAATGAAGTACAAAAGTAAAACAACAATACTGAAGTACAGTTTTTACGTATCTTTACTTAAGTGTATTTTACCGCGGGTATTTTTTACTTTTACTTCATTGCATTTGAGAGCGTGTATATGTACTTTCTACATTTTAAATCTGGACTAAAAGGGAAAAAGTACTTTTCTTTATGGTTTGAGACCTGCTGAAATGGCTGAGACTTATTTTTAGCACATTTAATTTGAGTTAACATCCAAACTTTGAGCAAACCAAATACACAAAATTATAAAATTTCTTCATTTTATTAGCTATTTTTGTATATTTAATATACAAAAATAGCTAATGAAAATGAAGAAATGTATTAAATAATTTAAGTAGATTTTTACATGTGCAAACTTTTGCTTAGGTATCTGTATTTTTACTTAAATAACAAAATTGAATACTTCATCCACCACCGTCTAAAGCTGAACTGTGTCACTTTTTGGTTGGGCGTTCGTCACCTCACCTGCTTGTTTCTACGGAGATGTGATTGCTCTGCCTGGAATGTTCCACAATATGACATTAAACTGCTCTACCTTACATTTACTCAATTACAGGTGGTTTAATAGCAGTTTAAAAGAAAAAAATACGTAGAAAAACAGGCTTTCTGACTGTGAGCGGGGTCGCCTCTCCACAAATCTGAGCTGTAACTTGGTCTGGTTTGGTCTCGATGAAGATAGAAAGGTTTAATACCATACTGTGGAACATTCCAGACAAAGTAATAATGTCTCAGTGGAAAAAAAAGACAAACGATTACCCATGACACCATACAATAACGCACTGTATTCTTACCTGTTTTGATGCTGAGCCAGAGACAGCATGAAGCAGCGAACCGTCAGTATAAAAAAGAGTCTACTTATTTCGTTCATTTTTTACCAGAAAAAGTTGTAGCATAAATTCCGACTGTCATATTAAAAAGTCATTGTTCTTGAAAAAAAAAATATATATATATATTCTCATACGGTTTAAGTTGCTTGTTTCCTTTAGGTGAAATCGGAGGTGTAAACGGTCCTGTCCGTGACAAAAGGCCAGTCAAGTGTGCAGTGTTTGAGGAATGGAGAGGGGTGGGCGTCTGGTCTTTTAAGTGCAGGTTGCAGGAGGTAGGTGTGACAGCTCACCTTGAAGGACAAAAAGAAGGACAAAGAAAATGTGAGGAAACACCATTAAAAAAAGACAAATTTCAAATCTTTAGCCCGATAGCCTGAATCGTTTCATAGGGGCTTATATTTGTATGAGTTACACAGTTTTAGTGTGTGATTTGATTTAAATCATTTGTGTTTTGGATGTTGTTGAAAGAGGATGACATCTCCACCGGGGAGGTTGTGTTTGTGGCTGCCTGTTCTGGCTTGTCCCTTGTCCCCATTCATGCACAAACAGTCCAAGGCCAGACAAAGGCTCTTAAATCCACACTTTACTGCTGCTTTGTTGCTAATATAAAATATAAACGCTCTGTTACTCAAGTCAGACTTTAATCGCAGCTTTGTTGTTAAAAAAAGACATTGCGCTTGTGTCTGCTGGTTATAATCTATGACTCCCTTGGATCATTTTCTTATAATTTGAACATTTTAACTTAGAAGAAATAAATTCGTGCACTTTCACTTTAGAAAACTGCGGTGCCCAGTGGAGGCTGATGGCATCTCCGATGGATAGCTGCAGGGCGGTGCCAGACAATTTTAGTTGGAGTCTATTAACTACGGAAGCCGACAGAGGCCATGTTCATAATGATTAATTTCCACCTTCATAATGAGAAACTTAAGATCTCGAGAAAACGACACAATTAATTTAATAAAAACTGTTACTTCAAGATCTCGAGAAAACACTGTATCTCCGTCGGTAAAGACAAAGCCGGGCCAGTCTTCTACGGACTAATCTTGAAATTATCCTGAATTAAAAGACGTAACGCAATCTCTCCCTGTGTCAACCCCTGATCAAAATATTGCCTTATCAGCTGATCGATTATTATTCCAGACATTCTAATGACCAAAAACGTGTCTATTCAGAATGAGAAATAGCCCTGAAGTCAGACTGTCACAACGTGGTGGCAGACGTTTCAGTCGTTTTCTCGAGATCATGGAATAATTATCTCGTTATCTCGGGATAACAAGGAAGAAAAAATATTGCTTATGAACATGGCCTCTGTCGACTTCCGTAATTAACAATGTTTGCTTTGCTGTTTTAAAAAAGTTTGAATGTAATTAGCACTGTGTTTACTTGTTTCATTTTGAACACTCATTTTGTGGTCGCCATTTGAGCATTTTTAGTTGAGGCTGGTTGTCCTGTGTTAGAATAACCGTATCATTGCTTGATGTGTTTTGATCAACGTAATTGCAATATTATGTCTCAAGTTTATAGGATCTGGGAAAGGGAGTCAGAAAGAAGTTGCATTGTAATCTGCAACATTAAATGTCAAGGTTTTGAGTTTCTGGGAAAGAAGGCACATTGTTTTATC
The DNA here is from genome assembly GCA_036785185.1 of Paratrypauchen microcephalus. Taxonomy (NCBI): domain Eukaryota; kingdom Metazoa; phylum Chordata; class Actinopteri; order Gobiiformes; family Gobiidae; genus Paratrypauchen; species Paratrypauchen microcephalus. Next base: position 1,319,055 of record JAVJIX010000141.1, on the reverse strand, counting down.
ATGTGATATCGACAATTTGTGTACACCCATCTGTGAATCAATAAAAGAGGCAAGAAGGAACAGCCCGGCGGAGAAACGCGTCTAGCCATTCTGCTCGGTGTCTGTCTCCCCTTGTGCAAGTAAAATTTAAATACATGTTTTGCTGTGGTTCTTTACTGAGTTCGTTTGTGTTTTCTGACATCCCGAAAGAAGGTAAAATTTTTGAAGGGAACTATGGGGGTGTATTTGCTATTGTAGGGGAGGCTGGTGCCCCGTCATGCCCCCCTCTGGCGCTGCCCCTGGATAGCTGCAGATCGCACTAATGAGTAGATTTATTTTCTATGTGTATCACTGATTAAGACAGTGGTTCCCAACCTTTTTTGGCCTGTGACCCCATTTTGACATCACACATTTCTGGCGACCCCATACTCTTTTTTTTTTTTTTTTTTTTGGACCATGTTTCAGTCTCAGCCTCAGTCGCAATATTGTGTCAAATGTTTCGACGTGTCTGAGGCCTCGGAGAAACACTGACCTCTAGTGGACAAATTTAACCATTGCAAACTAACACACAACGTATGATTTGGATGGGAATGGATCGCTTTTTTCCACTTGTAGATGCCATCGAAAATGAAACAAATGCCAGAAGTCGCCAGAAGTCACCAAAATCGCCGCTAACGTCACACAATACTCCTCACTACCCAACATTTTTAAGAAATATTGGTGCATCTTTTATCCTGTTTATACTGAAGCAATCGCAGAGCGGAACATTCACTGAGCCAATGAAACGCTTCGATATACTGAAGCGATTGAAACGCAGAGCGAAGCAGCGGGGGGAGGGACCGACACTTTGAAACTTTGGTCACGTGAGCGGCTGCTGCGAGACAGTTTCAGAAAGAACGAGACGTGCTCCGGAGCTCCGTCTCATTCGCTCATCACGAGTTATTGTGACTGCACTGCTCCGGACATTTCAGGCGACCCTGTTTGAATTCTAGGCGACCTGAAGGTTGAAAAACGCTGGATTAAGAAAATAAAATTTAAAAAAGAACAGATTAAGTACAGTGTTTGAATACAGGAGTATAAAGACATTCATGAATCACACTTACAGAGACTGGTACTTATGAAGATGTCACTGCAAACTATCAGTTAGTCACCACAATTGGACTCGAGCCATTTGTGCTCAGAGCCTCCATTGTTTTCGCCTTGTTTTACTTTATAATAATAAAGACACTCCACAGGACCCTTTGAAGCACAGTTGTTCAGCATTATTTGTCCATAATTTGGTCCTCGGTAACCACAGCTACCGTGAAATATCCATATCACAGCTTCTTCAACCACCAACAAACACATGGAGGACATGTGTATGGCATTAGGTATTGCCATCAACAATACTCACACCATACAAGATCCAGATTCTTATAATGAACAGACAGCTGATTTTACATAGGCCTGTCACCATAACAAATTTTGAAGTACAATATAGTGCTACAGAGAAACTACTTTATGAAACTGACACAATCAAAATAAAGCAAGATCATTGGAATTAACCCTTTTTCAGTAGACAGTATCATTAAAAGACATGCACTACATTAACTAAATAACATAATTAAGCAATAATTACCCAGAGAAGTCTCTTTTTTTTTTGTATTACAGCAAAATTGCAAAACAAAAATGCTAAAAATTGAGTCCCAAAATATAGCTTTTATATACTGAACGATAAGTCGATATAGTGATTATTGTAATAGGTCTAATTTTACATGTATTTAGGTATTTTAAACTAGGATAAGCACATCAAAAGGCCATGATAGTTTTTTATGTCTTGGAAGTTAAGCGTAACTGTACAGCATGTAAGCTATGTAATAATAATAATGTCATTTTATCATCATAATCTAATAACAGAGTCAGACAGGCAGAGCTGGGGGCACTCTGTTCTCCAAAGAAAGAGGGAACAGTGTGTCGGAAATACGCCCTGGCAGCCTCTGAGCCGGGCCCTTTGAAGCTTTAACTATTACCAGCTCTGATCAGACTGCAATCAGTGGAATTAGGCCGAGAGGAGGGGCCTGGAGCCGCTGGTGGTCCGCTCACACAATCACACATGTTTGATCACAACATGTGAAGAATGAACCTCAGCTGGAGCTCCTAAAGTCCTCCTCAAGTGTGAACCTCTGTACAGCTGTGAGGAAGGCACACATCAAACTGATTAGACCTGTTCCCACCAAACTCCACTCTGAGTCGCCGCTTCGGTCTGTGCAGAACACGAGACGCCTCTGCTTTCAATTGACACCTCAATTTGTCCAACGCCATGAACAACAAATGGCACATTTTTGGCAGGATCTTCCAAAACCATGAGGCTAATTATGAGATTAGAGTGGGTCTGTGGCCCTGGGGTGCCACTGTTGTATGGAACACATGTAGGCCTACTGTAAACCAGACGCATTCATATACAGGCCAATAAATCTAACATGCAAATGTGCTGTTTTATGGAGCCATTATGAGTAATACACGTGCACTTTTTCATTGCTCAACCTGAACCGGCTCTATGGAATTTACAAGGCAATAACACAATAATAAATTATACACAAGAACAAAACGCACAAAGGACAAAGCTGTTGGGAATCAGGCTCAGATGGGGTCCTATGAGTTCAGATTTGAGTTTCAGTTTCATGCAAGACAGACAAACTGCATCAAGTGAACAATTTATGTGATTATCATAGTATTTAAGAATTTTTTGCTTATGTTTTAATACATTTTTGTTCATGTTTATACCAAAAACATGCACCACAGGTAAAATCCTCCAGCCAAGGTCATCCTGACCAAGTCTAGCTCCAGATCTGGACATGTGTGAGAAGATGCTCTACCAGCACTGAAGGATGGGCCAAACTTCTCGAAGGAGATAATAAAGTGTAGCTTAACGTTGTAATGGAAAAACATTGTCACGTTTAGAATTAAAATCCACCACAAAGACAACTCTGACTCAGACGCTCATTTAATTTTCATTAAACGAATGAAGGTGGAAAAAGTGGAAAAATGTGTTCAACATTTGTCCATCTTTTCCACCTTCATGACAAACTTCTTGGTCTTGAACCAGCCTTGGTCTGTGAGAGTTTGAAAAGTGCTTATAAACACATCACAGTGAATGATTAGGTAAATGAGGAATACATTTGGACCACTGCAAACCATTTTAACTGGACTAGTTTTGCTTTTCATGTTTTGAAGATGTAAAAATCAGATAGAGCGTCTTCAGTGTCTTTTAGACAGTTGAGTGACTTGTCTTTATCATGGATCATATACCACTGAGTTGCTGGCACGGATCAGTCACGGCTGATAGAATATTAAAAACCTGTGCATGTTAAAGATTTGCCCAAATCCATTTTCAGATTGTATTCGCACACATCCACCGGGGCCTGTGCTTTGGATGGTTTTCGTCAAACGTGTCACCAGCACAAATCTTCCAGTGAGGTGGAAAGAAACCATAAAACGGCTGTGCGTGGTTTGCCTTGACTCAGAGCCAAAACCTCAGAGCCTATCTGTCATACACGATACAATTAAACCTAATCTGGCCTGCCAAAGAGGGAAGGTGGGGAGCGGAGAGGAGGAATGGCGGCCATGTTTGTGATAACCGCTGCCGGGCCTGCTCGGTGTGTGGCAAGTGCCATCAGCCCCATCTGCCCCTGAGCCAATGGACGCAGATCCAGATTTCTATGTGGGCCAGCTCTCCTCCTCCTCCTTTGACCACATTAGAGGTGTAACGCATTGGTGGTCTTTGATTCCTCCACTTGAAAAGGGATGCCCCACAAAGAGATCACATATCATTGGGAACTACCCCCCCACTCCAGCCCCTCTCCACCCCCTCCCTCCCTCCTCCTCCCTGCCCCCACCTGCCTCCAACTATAACATACTCTTCACCCATGATGAGTTGTGAGAGAATTCCGTTTTTATGAAAATATGAAACAATGTTGGTGGTCAGCGCTCCGAGCAAAAAGGGCTTTCTCCTTCCATTAAACAGTACTTTTACATATGTACTAGTGACATGTGGTCATGGAGCTTGATGATTCAAACACATGATTTGATTTATTTTAAAGATATTCTCGATTTTTTTGCTCCGAACATATGCAGGGAGATTAAGGACCACCAGTGAACTGCACTTACAATACACCAGGCAATTCCAGTACATTTGGACAAGGATTTTATTGTAATGACGAATCATATGTTTGGAAGAGACATAACCACTAATTGGAGTGCTTAGGTTTAAACATAGCTGTTTTACAAGTTAGTGGTTAAACTATTTGACCATTTTCCTTCCAAAATATAGAGAAGTGAAGTGAGAAATGAAAAAGGAGACACTTTACATGGTGTTTTATGATATAAGTAATCAGGAGGGGAAAAATCATACGCTGTTTGAGTCAGTAGGGAAATCCACAATGAGAATTTCCCCATGTGGCCCAGTGTCATTGAATTGTGGGGTGGGAAAATTAGGTAGTTTTAACTAGGGATGGGGCCGAGCCGATCCAGTATCGGTATTGGGTTCCGATATCAACGTAATTCACGGATCGGAAATTCCGATCCAACCTGCGAAAATTTCCGATCCATGAGCCATGTCTGTAAATACACATGATCTGCTGAAATGACTCCACGAGTGATTCCCTGTCGCCTGCTCTGCTCCTGCTGCAAAAATGTGGAATGGATTTCCTGAACGGAGGAGGATCTCAATGAGACACAGAGTAATGATGAGACACGCCTCTGTTCTGGAAATCCATTCCACAGTTTGCAGCTAGCAGGCGAACTAGCAGCGCGAGCTAGCAGGCGAACATTGAGCAGCACAAGGCAGTTAACCGACTTTTCATCACGACATGTCCACTGTGTGGAAATACTTTTTACTAGAAACACCTCAAAGCAAGACAGCAACGTGCAATGTTTGCAAAGCCGTTGTACCGAGAGGCGGAAGCGATTTATCAGAGACTGCGCTACCCGAACTCTCCAACCGAGTGTCAACAAGTTAGCTGAGAAGCTAAAAAGAGTTCCAGATCTGAGCTTTACTACAGATATTTGGACATCGTTCTGCCCAATATCACTGATAAGCCTCACTGTGCTCTGGACTGACCGCGATTCACACGGGCTCTGTTGTGCGGTGCTCCAGGTAAAAAAGTGCAGAGGCTCACACAACCGAGCTACAATCGCAGCATCCACTACAGAGATGTTAAACCACTGGGAGATCCCACTAGAAAAAGTGCATGTAATCCAACGGGACAATGCAGGACCTATACTTACCTCAAGTTTCCTTTTGGGACACACAAACATTTGTTTATATCATAGGCCGACTGCCTGTAGAGATGAGTTTATTTGTAGTTTAACAATAATGATGATAATATTGAAACAAACAGTTTTGGTATCGAAATAGTATCGGTATCGGCAGATATCCAAATTCAGGTATCGGGATCGGATCGGAAGTGAAAAAATGTGGATGGGTGCATCCCTAGTTTTAACCATAGACATTCATACAGTGTTGCTCTAACTCGATCACTAGTAATAAATAAATAAAATAAAGAAAAAATTAAAATAATAAAATTAAAACCTGCTTGTTTCTACGAGGGTGTGTGTGTCGCCTGGAATGTTCTACAGTAGACCTATAATTAAAGATATCTATCTCCATGGAAACAAGCAGGTGACACCATGCCGAAGTTACAGGTCCTATCTGTGAACTGGTGACCCCACTAACACTAAGAATGCATGTGTTTTTAAGGCCTCGACAATAAATACACCTGTAATTGATTAAATGCTCGTCTCATCTCATGGTAGCGGGAAGTTTAACTTTCTTGCATTGTGATCACATATGTTGCCTAAGTTTAAGTGGGTGAAATGGAGGGAAAACAGACATTTTCACCCCAAAAGCATGCTGGCCACATACATGCAGCCCTGTAGTTGCATTCTATTGCTGCTAGATGGCGCTGTGATATCCTGTTGCAGAATCAAGATGGCAGCCCCCAGTGGAAGGAGGTGAGTTTGACTTTCCCACTTGTCAAGTGCAATAATTCCTCCATGGAGAGGAAAATGAAGGGAAAATCTATATCAGTTTAGTAAAATAGTTGTTTTAGAACATGTAGAAGTAGTATTTAGTGATTTTCAAAGAAAAGTAAACAAACCAGGAGGTATTTTATTGACTAGGTCACTATGCATATAGTAATGACCTTATACATGCCAAATATGTACACATATGTGGCCAGTATGCATGTAAGTTTTTGTGTACTGTATTAAAGGTCCCATGGCATGAAATTTTCACTTTCTGAAGTTTTTGAACGTTAATGTGAGCTCCCCTACCCTGTTTAGCCCCCCCCCCCATGGTTAAAAGTTGCGAAATGTCTAAACTGAGCATTTGCGATCCTTTTCTGCGTTACAAAAAATCGGAGCTCAAACGGGCGATTTTGAACAAGGCACCTTATTGACGTCAGATCGGGGAAAAAAATGCAAATGCAGTTCCACCCCCGTCTGTCTGAACTCAGCGTCTCTGTAAATCACGCCCAGAGAGTTTGGACTGCGAATGCGCTAGGCAATGCGAAATGCGTTTTTTTATTTTGTTTCTAGGCTCGGAAGTCCTTTATCTGAGCCTGTGGACCTTTGAACAGCAGTGGTTTAATTTTATTTTCTGTGGAAATGTGTTTATTTTTCAATGGAACGCTTCAAATCTCTCCCCCCGTGCGAAAACAAGGAAATGGATCAGCTGAGAGCTCTGAGGGAGAGCGGAGAGTTTGGCCACGCCCCCACCCGCTACTATAGGCCAGCTCTTTTCTCCTCATTTGCATTCAAGCAACAAGGCCCATTATGACCTGTTCTGAGGGAGAAAAAATACTCTTTCTCATCTTATCTCTGTTTCTCATGCACTGAGTGTTGATTTTGAAGAAGGATTCATTTACAGTATTAGAGAACCATTAAGGAGCCATATAAAAGCATCAAGAAGTACCATGTCATGGGATCTTTAAAGTAATGATATCGTAATAAACTTTCACACCACACATACAGTGATGAAGCAGCTATAGTACGAAAGTTTAGGGGTACATTTTATTGCAATATATTATTATATATTATATTATATATCTATTTTATGTTATATATGTAATTATATATAATATTTAATGCAATCTCTATCTGTTTACATTGGCTAAACAACCAACCACTGCTGAAAGTTGACAAAATTGTTGGTGAAGTTCACAGAATGTCAGTGTTACTTCAGGGAACAATAAATATTTAGCATTTTTTGACATTTTTGACATTGTGACACCATGCATTCGCTGCATGGTGGCAACATATGTGACACCCCTAAAACCCCCAATTTTATATACAACTTTATTTGAAAAAAAAAAGTATGGGGTATGTCTAATAATGTAAAAATACATTGGAATTTGGATTGGAATTTGGCAGCTCTGGTACAAAAAACTTTTTTCTGTGCAAGAAAGTGTTAGAATGTTTATTTCATGATATTTATGTCATTTATTTCATCTTCTCACCATGTTTAACCAGACACACAGGTTCAGAAATCTCACCTGAAAGTTGGCTAGCTGTTAAATCTAAAATAAAACACCAAAAGCTTCTCACAACAATGACATTTTAATTTAAATATTCATAGTTCATTTTGATGGCTTATGCTAACAGCTATAGAAAAAATACAGTTATAATATTATTTACAATAAATGAAATATATAAAAAATGCCCAAAATAAAGGTTCTTTTTGACAGACCAGTGCGTTCCACATACTTTGACATGCTTCGGTTGCCTTCTGCATCCTTGGGGGTTGGGTCACGTGATGTTATGGAGACGTGTCTTAGAGCTGATTTACACAGCTCTGCGTAAATCTGAAGACCAGATGAACCTGAAGGAGATAACGCATCATATGCCCGGAATGAAGATGGACTTTTACAGTGACAATCCGACACCTGCTAGTTTCCATGGAGATGTTTTATTCTTATTCAGTGCTTCTTTTCCTTCAGTCTTTCTAAAGGCTGGAGGTTCGAATCCCACTCTCAACCTAAAACATGATTGGTAGAGTGGTGATGTATAGCAAGATGTATACAAAAAAAGATGCAAATCCTCAGAGTATCCACACTTTGCTTTGCCGACAGCCAGAAACCCTTGGTCTTCTTTCAATTCAATTTCCTGTGGTTTTCTCATCACAGGTGTGCCACGTCAAAGCAAAGGTTGGCTATATATTTTTTCCTAATCTAAAACAAGTTTTGAGTTATTTTGAGTTTATGTTTTGTTTGCCAGATTCCGCATGTGTTCATTCGTAGTTTTAATGCCTGTAGTGAGAATCTACAATGTAAATAAAGAAGAAATAAAGAAGAAAACATAAATGTGTCCAAACTTTTGACTGGTAGTGTGCGTATCTACAGTTTGACCTAAAACTCCACAGAGACTGGAGACAAGCAAAGCAATAAATACCCCCGCAGCAGAACAAATGCAAGATAAACCAGCCCAGAAGTGATGTGTGGAGAATAGTGGAGCACACAGACTGGTACTGAGAGAACTGGTCCTTTCATTTCAAGAGGCAGAGAAATAAAAACATCACATTATCATTTGACATTTTCAGACAGCGCAGACTAACGGCTCTTACCTTTGCCAGTGAGTAATATCTCACTCCAGCTCCTATTTCACTCTTTGTTTGAATAAATGCAGTTATAATTTTATTGTCAAACTGAGGTGGCCTGCTGTGTTTTCAGTGCAGGACCATTGGAACTTTAGATTATGTGGGATTATGACCCAAATCTTTATTTATTTATTTTTCTTTAATTTAATGTGATCTATAAAAGAAGTTAAAGTGTTGTTGGCTCATCAAAAACAGACCTGGAGTTGTGTTTTGTTTTTGTTTTGTTTGAGTAATACAGTATTATTGGTTCTGTTCCACCTTGTGATGTCATGAAGCGACAAGGCTGAAATTAATTAAATTATTCTAGTGAAGGGGTATGATGTTTAAAAACAGAGTGAAGCTCCCTGTATTACCACATGACATCACAAGGTGGAGAGTTTTCAGTTTGAGAGAAGAGCTCAGCCTAAATATTCAGGGTTTGTGTTTTAAACGTGTGTGAATGAAAGAAAACACAACTCCAGGTATATTTTTGATGAGGAAACGACATAGATCTGAAAATAGTGTAATTTGGACTGTTTATTAGTCTACAGAAAAGCCTGTCACACCAGAATTTAAAACTTTGATATGGAACTTTTCAAAACTCACTGCCATCTTCATACCGGTATGTCAACTTTTGGGGTCTGGCCGATCGACTATACATGTTTGTCAGTATTTGCTTGGAAATTTGCTTGGTGTTTGGGGGCTAACTCCCACTGAAAATGTATTAGAGCCAAAGCGTGGAACATTACCAGGCTTACCAGAACATTACCAGGAGTTTATGTTTACAAAGAGACTACAGGAGGATCAGTTTAATACCATATTGTGGAACATTCCAGGCAGGGTAATGATGGAAACAAGCAGGTAGTGGTCATTGGTTGGTGCTTTGATCACAGTTTCTGTTGTGTCCTTAGGTGAAAAAACAAAACAAACAAGGCTGGACCGGGACAAAAAAATGGCCCTGGCATTTTTGGCTTAGACCAGCCCCTCATAATTAGCGGAGCACAACGGACTAATTTATGTTGGTGTTCCCCGAAGCAAAGTATTTTACTATTGTTACGTCTTGGCTGAGGGGAAACCAGGGCGCAACATTTAAAGGAAAAATCCCAAAAACCACCAACAAACTCGCAGTAACTACACATTCAACGGCTTATTTAAAATGCATCTTGCACACAAGGTCAGGAGCATGTTGGTTGGCACCTCAGGCGAAATTCCTGTGGAAATGAAGTGTAAAAACTTTCTCATCAAATCTACACAATTCACGTAGGTCACCTGTTTTAGCTTCAAAACGGCGAATTTTGCTGAAAGGTGAGCGATTTTCATGCCTGTCTGTCACCTAAAAGTCCCAGTATTATCCGAACATTACTACCCGCTGACCTGCTGTGCCTGTGCGACACTTCCCTGGTCACTCTGTACCTCGGGTTCCCTCGGGTTCCCCCAGGTTCCCTCAGGTTCCCTTGGGTTCTCTGTCCACAGTCTCTGGCTGCTCCTCTCCCTGTCCACCTGCCGCTTCTCCATGTTTCCAAGCTCAACACTATGAAACTGGCGGGGATCAGCGCAGAGAAAGGGGTGGGACCGCTCTTGTAAGCTTTTTTATCCTGATTGGATTGGTTTAGTCCACTGTCTATATTGAAGATGGACCAATGGGTCGCCTCCTCTAAGTAAAAAAAGGACTGTTGGCCCAACGGGAAAATGTCCGGTATGCCCGATTACCAGTCCAGGCCTGAAAACAAAACACTTCCTCCACCTTGCGAGTGACTGTGTTTATGTGTGACTGGTGGCGGCTGGATGGGCCATAGACACAGATGACCTGCCATGATAATATTAGCCCACCCCAGGGCATCTGCGGCTACAGAACAACTGAAGAGTGAACAGAGAGAGCACAAAGCCACTTTGACTGAAAACCGCAAAATCTATTAAACATGTGATAAAACAATCTTCTCGCGAACATCTGTGAAATTCCTTTGTGGCGAGCCCTGCACAAATTTGCAATTAGTGACTGAAAACACACAGGCGTTCTGACAAATGCTGCTGCTGGAGTCCAGATATTACAATTCCAGATTAAATACACAGAAAGAAGTGAACTTATCTCAAAGTAAACAATAGCTGTTTTGCTATTTAAGACTTAATTATACCATAGCTGATTGAATGATTCTGAAACCAAACCTCAATAAGAAACATATCCGTCATCATTTAAACCTAGAAACGGAGTATCCTTAATGCTTTTCCCAGCAGGTGACCCCAGGAGGACTTGATGGACAATGTGAGGTCGGAGTTGGGAGAGGGTGTGCAAAGGAGTCGCCCAGGTGTGAGAGGTGAAAGGTGAGAGGTCAGGACCCGGGTCGGCCCATGGGACACCTGTGCAGCCTGATGAGGACAACAGAGGTGCTTACAAACCAGGGCTATAGAGTTTATGTAAGAGGAGAGTGTGAAAACCCCCCACCTACTTCATTCATCACACGAGTTTAACTTTGTCTGTCAGGAGGAGTTTATATATAGCGCTAAAAGTTATCTCACAACACAACACTAGTATATTTTGACATACAACTCAACAAAATCACCATTTTCGAGTAAGATCCAGACCTCACTTGTATTGTTTATATAACTTTGACAGTACTTTCATGTATTAAAAGCTCTATATTCAAAGTCCACGTGTACTTTATTGTCAATTCACTATGTAACAGACATTACACAGAGGACTGAAATTGTGTTTTACCAAACACCAAATGTGTAATTTAAACTAAAAACTAAAAACACACACACACAGCTACACTCATGGGCATGGAGTGTATACAGACATCAACAATAAATAGACATAAGATATAAAAGGTAAAAGGAGAAATTCAATTTGTCAACTGGACAAAGTTTATTTGGTCGAAGATGTTTCGCAGCTCATCCAAGCTACTTCGTCAGTTCTGGCTAGAGTGCTGGTGGACACTGCTTATAACGGGCTGCAGGGAGGAGCTAACTATAATGAAATTACTATGAAAACAAAGAGGTGGGATAGTTTCAGAGTAATTTCATCGTAGTTAGCTCCTCCCTGCAGCTAGATATAAGCAGTGTCCACCAACACTCTAGCCAGAACTGACGAAGTAGCTTGGATGAGCTGCGAAACACCTTCGACCAAATAAACTTTGTCCAGCTGACAAATTGTATTTCTTCTTTTACCGTGGATTCTACCTGGACGGCTGAGAGATTCTTCACTCATAAGATATAAAAGTAAACATATACACTTCCAACAAGAAGGAAAGTTCGAGGTAGAATGAAATGTGCAATATGTAAGGTGCAATAAGTGAAGCTGCAGTGTGTAAAGTGCAAGTACGCAAAATTGATTCTTGCGAGCTTTAAGTATTGTTCGTAGATCAATAGAGATCGGCAATTCCAGGGTTTGAAATCATCCAGATGATTCTAGTGAAGGTGTATGGGGTTTAAAAACACAGTGGAGCACTTCCTGTATTACCACATTACATCACATTTCAGTTTGAAGGAAGAACACAGCCTAAATATGCAGGTTTTACCTACTTCACCTACTTCATTCATCACACGAGTTTAACTTTGTCAGGAGTAGTTTATATATAGTACTAAAAGTTATCTCAAAACACAAGATTAGTATAGTTTGACATACAACTGAACAAAATCAACGTTTCTGAGTAAGATCCAGACCTCACTTGTATTGTTTATATAACTTTGAGAGTACTTTTATGTATTAAAGGCTCTATATTATGCAAAATTGACTCTTGCGAGCTTTAAGTAGTGTTAGTTTTCAAGTTAACAGCTCCTTTTACCTTTAGATTAGTACAGATTAGTAATTCCAGGGTTTGAAATGATCCAAATGATTCTATTGAAGGTGTATGGGGTTTAAAAACACAGTGGAGCACTTCCTGTATTACCATATTACATCACATTTCAGTTTGAAGGAAGAACACAGCCTAAATATGCAGGTTTTGTGAGTTAAACATGTGCTCGTGGTGAGGAAACAACATTATCACATAGATGAGAAAATATAATCTGGGCCGTTTAAGCGTGTCACCTCTCTGATTTGTTTGTGTGCGCAGATATGTCGCTGTCACCGCTCTTTCGTGGCTGTTGTGAGGATAAAGCTGAAGTAGGAGTGGAGAGTGAACAGTAGGCGATGCAGCCATTCGTCACAGAGCTTTGCAGAGATTAGAACAGCACAACAGTAACTCCACATGCAGAGCTGTACTAAACCAGGGATTAGAGTGAAGGCAGAAAGCGCTACACCACCAATACTGCACCATCATACGCTTTTGGAAGAATAAACAGGCAATGTTTCATAATTATTCAGCTGGCAGAGGGTGTGTAATACCATCGGCTTCAAGTGTTTATGGTTCATTTTGTAAAATACATTCTGAGGCTCTAATTTGAATAATTGGAAGTGTTATTTAATGTGGAAGTGTGAGGAAAAGTTTAACACAACACTGAGAGGTTGTGTTCTCATTATGCGTCTTCTTATAGTACCATAAAGGGATAGTGCGTTGTTTTTTATGTGAATCTGTATGGGTTTCCTTCTAAAAGTGTCGTGCGGTAACACCGGCTTACCTTTGACAGTCTCGTCTCAGCCCTGTTCTGCTCTGGTTCTAGAGCTCACAGAAGTAGTTCGCGGGGACAGGTAATAAAGCTTGTTTTTCTACACAAAACAACATTAGTCCAAAAAGTGATATATATTTTCGTCACAGACAGTTGTCCGAAAAAGTCCAGCTGCCTAATTCGCATTCGCATATTTTCTCTAGATTCGTATCGCTCCGCCCACGTTAGCTCTATTAGCCTGTTCACTTGTAAGCGGATGGTTACGGCAGATGCGGTACAGCGATGGCGGATGTTTACAAGTGAAGAGGCTAGGCTACACGTGCCGTGATACAACTCAGAGAGAAAAGGGAACCATGCGAATTAGGCAGCTGGATTTTTTCGGACAACTATTTGTGACGGAAATATACAGTGGTACCTCACCTTACGAAATTAATTCGTTCCAGAAGTGGTTTCGTAATGTGAATTTTTCATAAGTTGAGTAGCTATTTCAATGGAAAAAGCCTGATTCGTTCCAAGGACCCGTTTCAAGTTTTTTTTTTATAGTGTAACTTTTTTTTATAGTGTAACACTGTGTTCTGCGTCCTGATTGGGTAGGGTGACCATTCGTCCGGATTTCGTCCGGACAGTCCGGTTTTAGAGCTGTCTGTCCTGCCGTCTGTCACGTGTCCTCCTTTTTTATATTTTGTCCTCCTTTCGGACCCTCGTCGCCCACTGTTGCATAAATTGTCATAAATCCCCACCCATTATTTACACTTGCTAGTAGCAAGTATCAACATATCCTAGATGAAATCTATGGTTATGCGGTGGCACAGAGTGAGACTTCACACAGAAACATCAACGTGTGCGGCATGACACGCTATTGGTTAAATACACGGAAGCAGCTCGAAGCGCAAAGCACGAGTACAGAGAAGAGAAAAGAAGAGCGCTATAATGAGCGCTATAAGAACGCTATAATGTTTGGCGAGTATGTCTGGGTCTGGAAATACTATAAAGTTGATGACAACAACATTCACATAGCAAACGGTGGGATATGTAAACTTGGGATTGCAAGGGGTGGAAAGGAAAGGGCGACATTTAAAGGGATATGCCACCCCCAGGTCAAATTTGGGCATCTCCCCACAGTCCAGAGACTAAAATAAGTGGTGGAAAGCGTTTTCCTGCTCACCCAGCCATTGTCCGAGTCTGTCGCCACTGACCGCCGCGGTATCTGCAGCTCCTCCGCCTTAGACTGGAGTCTAACGTCGCCAGAGAAAGATTTTGGCCAAAAGGAATTAATTTGCTCGATGCGTTTCCCAATTACTTTCTGTGTAGTGCGCATTCATATCGAGTGCAAATAAATGTACAAATCAACACGGAGAGCTTGACTTGGTCATTTTGGGTGGGAACTATTTTCCAGTGCGGAAGAATAAAGCCGTATCACGCAGCACGCTGCCAGGGGAATCCCTGTTACGCACCGGGAAGGGAGTTCCCCTGTTGCACAACGTGGTGCGTGATTCGGCTTTATTCTTGCCAGCATTTGCATTTTTTAGAGGTTTTTTTTTTTTTTTTTAGTGCAAGAGCAGAACTCTGTTGCAGAGTTCTAATTGGACAGTTTACGGGAAACTTGCTCGGGGGCTGGACTGTCACACCTCAAACACCTGCACCTGCACATGCACCTGGTACAACGCATCTCACCTGTTCAGTATTGTTATTGTTTAATTGTTATTCCTGTTTTATTCATCTGCTGTTTGATGGCAAAAGTTGAGTTCAGCCATTTTTAATAAATAAGATCAATTCATATTTCCAAAGATCTGTTTTGTCCACTATTTAATTATCCATCCGGGCCAATGTTGCAAATATGCAACATCCCAGAATGCACTGCACATAATGGTCACATAAAAAATCATCAGGAAAATCGCAAATTTCATACCACAGGGATTATTTTCACCAAATATCAGATTTTTCCTACAGGTATTATTAATTCGGCCTGGAGAGGGCTAAACATTGTTTAACAAATCCAAAATGAGCTCCCTATTGAATATAAATTTCGTTCCCATTGTTTGCTCTATTAAAGGGAGTCAGCCCCCCCATAAGAAGAAAAGAAAATGCAGTCAAGTTCCCAATAACTGAACCACTTTAACCACGTAACTCAGAGTTTCCCATGAACTCAGGTCTGCTGTGGTCAAGTCCGCCTGACCCTATAAAACCTGTGCACCGTGGCTCAAATACGTCAACAACAGTCGGCTAAAAGCTGAGCTGGTATCACACACTCACACCGGGAAAGAAAAGTGCTATTGTAATGTTATAATTGGACGCCCTATTGCTTTGTGAGAAAATGCTAGTATGCTATATAGAGTATACGGCGTGTTGTCTCACTAAATATGAAGTAACTAACTATAATGACAGACAGAAGTATTTTTAGCTTTAAAACTAGTGTTGGTCTGGCTGATAACATCTGTACGGCTACATCTAATTTAAAGCAGACCTATTCTCCAAAATCTACTTTTCAGAGCTTTTAACCATGTTATAGTTGTTTTCCTTCTCACTGACCTCCTCAAAGTACTATTTGGAGTGATTTGTGCATGTTTGAGCAATCTTAAATCTCTTATTTTCAAGCTATTTTCACCACCACTGGTACATGCCCACTGCTCTGTACTTACTTCGTTCTGAAATTTTATTTTCTAAATCTGTGATACGTATTGGATAAAACAGTATCATGTAGCTGTTTTGGTAGAAATGAAAAAAGATGTGCATCAACGGCGACGTCGGCTCTCATTGGGCACCAGTTTTCTAATATGGAAATTAGCGGATTTGTTTTATTTTTATTAAGTCGTTTTAGATAAATATTGCAATTTTAAAAGTACAAATTGTAACATAATGATCCGTAATGGTAAAACTATATAGCTGATATAACATGTAAATGAAACAAAACACAACACTGGGTATGTTTTTACAACATTCTAACTTGACTTTCATAGTATAGAACCTTTAAAATTAAATAGTTCTGTTTTCATTTTACATTTTTTTAACATCAACAACTACAATTTTTTATCCAGGCTTGAAAAGATATATCATTTTCATTTGTGTCAGGTGCACCATCTCTAGCCCATCACCATGACAGATTTGGCTTCCTTTTTGTCCCTCCTTGGCTCTGGTTGTTAGCAGCCGCACACTGTTTGACCTGAGCATTAGCCCTGGTGTTAGCACGGCGTCAAGGAGCATGTCCGTGTGTTGACTGTGAGCGTTGTAAGTCTGAGATGAGCCCTGCAGATTAGGCCCAAGGACAAACAAAAGAGTCCTGCCAAAAACAGCCACAGTGTATACAGATTAATATAACAATACCGCCACCACGAGCGCCGCCGTAAACCATTTGCATAACTCTTTTTAATGTGTTTCGGAAAATGTACTGGCGCGGCTTTGAGGAGATACCCCCAAATGGAAACTAAAACCTAGGTGGTCCATTCCAGCCTCCATCGGTTGTTTACCTAGGCCGGCCTCATGGAGAGTGGAGGCAGACAAAGAGCGATGTTGTCTTTGACTGCCACATTCAGCACAGGAGAAATGGATCGCAGGAATCCTCTCCAACAGCACAGGGATATATTTGGGATCACGTAAACATGCAGTAGCACAAGTCACCAAACATACAATACATCAGATCACCAGTGAAGGGAGATGTTCAAGGTGTTAGCCTGGTCAGTGGGATAAATCAAAACTACACAACTAATAATAACAACTCACTCCTCACTTATGTTGGACACTCAAAGATGCTTTACATAGTTCATCCACCTAGACAACCGCTGGTACAACTTTAATTAATCATGGGAATTAAATATAGGGGCATTTATGACACCCAAAGCACTAGCTTTATCCATTCACTCCACGTTTAGTAGTGGTAAGTTACTCTTGTAGACACAGCTGCCCTGGGGCAGACTGATGGAAGCGAGGCTGCCAATCTGCACCATCGGTCCCTCCAGCCACCATCAGTCACTCACAACAATGTGGGTGAAATGCCTTATCTAAGGACACAATGATCATTTTTGTCACTGGTGCCTCACTGTGGCACATCCAGCGGTCTCCCATCCAAGTACGAACCAGGCCCAGGCCTGATCTGACGAGATCATCCATCCATTTTCTTCCGCTTATCCGGGGCGGGGTCGCGGGGGCAACAGTCTAAGCAGGGAGTCCCAGACTTCCTTCACCCCGGACACTTCCTCCCGCTCCTCCGGGGAGACCCCAAGGCGTTCCCAGGCCAGCTGGGAGACATAGTCCCTCCAGTGTGTCCTGGGTCTTCCCCGGGGCCTCTTCCCGGTGGGATATGCGCAGAACACCTACTGATGGAGGCATCCGGACAGATGCCCGAGCCACCTCAGCTGCTCCTCTCAACGTGGAGGAGCAGCGGCTCTACTCCGAGCCCCTCCCATGTGACTGAGCTCCTCACCCTATCTCTAAGGGAGTGCCCAGCCACTCTGCGGAGGAAACTCATTTTGGCCGATTCTGATGAGATCAGGCCATAAAAGCCATATGTTAAGAGCTTTCTCTCTTAACGTTTGGGCTTAGTATAGTCTGGTGACTTTTATTCTCAGACCACATGCTGACTCTGAAAACCACTCGTCAGTCCTGACACAGCACTCAGGAACAGTAATAAGGGCATTCTGGCACACAGGACTAGACATAAACACAAGCAGTGAAGTTAATATGACTATAGCTTTAAAGATACTATACTACACAAAATTGACTCTTGTGAGTTTATTATTAGTCTGTCTACATCTCCAAAGTTCAAAATGCTCTGTTCCACCTTGTGATGTCATGTAGTGGTAGATTTCAAGTTACCAGTTACCTTTTCAATTATTGACAATCTGGACTGAAATTTTCCAAATGATTCTAGCGAAGGTGCACAGAGTTTTTTAAAAACACTAGAGCACTTCCTGTATTACCACATGACATCACAAGTGTTTTCAGTTTGAGAGAAGAACTCTAAATTTGCAGAATTTCTGTGTTAAAACACACAAGTGTGTGAATTAAACAAAACACAACTCCAGGTATGATTTCACATGTATTTCCCCAGCATTAGTCATCTCCATTAGTCCTACCTGCAGTCCTCCGTCTCTTGTGTAAACACGACAGATTGGGCCTCAGTGGGAACCCTAATTGCATCATTTCATGGATTCGAGTCAGTGCTGGGCCTGGGATGTAAACAAGCTCTGGATCCAGAAAAAGACTGATCTCATAGTAGATCTGAATACTCCTGATACTACGAACATAACACCGTGTTCATTGATAACGCTTCGTCCTCTGTCACCCACCACCAAGAAAGCCCCGAAAACTCACCTGTTCAAACGGCTTCTGTATAGCCTAAGTGTATCTTCTTTTCTACTTTATTTATTTATTTATTTATTGTCCTAATTATGAGGCGTCTCTGAGTAAAGTGCCGTGCAAATGTTTTATATTACAAATATTATTGTTAAATTGCACCAGTAATGATAACCACACTTACATAATAATGGTTTTCACCTAATGTTGCTTTACAATTTACTCACTCCTCATTCGGTTGTGGCAAGCAACTATTCACTGGCAAACACCACGCCACGACAATGAAATACGATAAAGATATTTATTGACGGTGGTTAGATGTGATGGGGGGAGACTCAGGCTGGGGCTCCGTCTCCAATCCAAAATGGTCGCCCAGCTGATTCGAACCCCCCCTTCCCCCCTCCTTAAAGATGACATCTTCAGGCTGAAGGATGGGCGAGAGACACGGAGTCGAGAGAGCTCACATGGACGGTGTTGTCGGGATAGGTCGTATAACTAAGGCTTCTGGGTAATTGAAGGCGTGGTCGAGATGAGCTGTGATTGGATGGCGAGGAGGTTGAGGCGTGGTCCAGCTTCTGAAGTTATATTAACTCCACTTGTAGTCACAGTTGGCCTGGAACAGACTGATGGAAGGGAGGCTGCCAATCTACGCCATCAGCCCCAAGATTCCCTGAGGGGGTGAAGCTAACTATAGGCACTGCTCTGTCTGAAGCTCTGTTACTCAAGTTAGATTTTAATCTGATCTAATCTCCCCCAATGACACTGCTGCTTAAATGACACTTAAATGACACTGACACTGCTGCTTAAATGACACCATTTGAGCTTTATTACACTCCACATTGTGTGTTTTACCTATTTGTATTTTATCCTCCTGGGACCTGAAGAAAAAAACTGTATCTTAATTATTATTATTATTATTTTAATTTTATATTTGGAGGTAAATGAACACCTTAGAATTTACATTTTGTTAATTTTATTTTTATTCATAATGTTCTAACATGTCCTCTGTAATGGACGCCAGGGACATTTTGGTATTAAATCCACGTGAAGTTAACAACCTAACAAAAAGTTTTTTTTTTTTTTTTTTGATGACCAACATCTCTGACGAGCTTCTACAGTCACCTCAAAATGTTCTTAGACTCCCTTTTGATTTCTTATTTATTTCAGTATTTATTTCAGTATTTATTTTTATTTTTTATGTATTATTTTTTTATTTGAGTATTTATTTACGTATTTATTTTTATTTTTTTATGTGTTATTTATTTATGTATGTATTATTATTTAATTTTTTTTAGTATTTATGTATTTATTTATTTTATTTTTTATGTATTGTTTATGTATTATTTATTTATTTTTATATATTATGTATTTTTTATTTATTTGAGTATCGATTTACATATTTATTTATTTTTATGTTTTATGTATTATTTATTTATTTTATTATTATTATTTTTTAATCATAGTGCAGCCACAAACTAGAGTATCAAAACAATTAAAAGATCGACCGGTTAACTCGATGTCCACTATAAAGGACACAAATAAATGGGCCGAGTCTCAGGAGGATATACAAGTTTACTGTACTTTTGCTACAAGTATATGTGATGTTTTAGTCATTGTGTTTATTGTCTTGTTCATCAGATGTTTTATGTTCACTGTGAGCCTAGGGGGTGCTGAAATTTCAAATCCTGTGTGTGCAACCTGTACATATTGTTTTTGACAATAAAAGTGACTTGGAACTTTGAAGGAGCTGATTTGTGCTTTAAACCAAGTCCCTCTCAAATAGACCAGTTTCAAAGCTACGTCATCACTGAATGCGCGCGCAGTTCCGACTCAAAACAAAGCCACCGCTGCCATAAAACCCCAGCGAAGATATAGAAGAGAAGAACTCAAATAAAGAGAAACAGATGGAATAAATGATAGTTCATACCATTCAAGTGACATACACACAAGTGAACACCTGCTGCTTGTTTGGGGTAATTTGCCCAGGTGTTGAATGGTGTTTAATCATGCTGATTAACTAGCAAGCACAGGACAACGCAAAGACATTAACCGGGTAACCTCTACGACAGAGACATGTAAACGAACACGAATAACTTTGTTAAAAGGCATGATACGTTTTCGCATGACCATCATAAATGGAATTTGACATGACTGAGATCACATCTGTGACTCGTGAATTAAGTCGTAGTATGTTACTTACCCCGCAACGCAAGTGCAGTTGGCGGTCAGAACGTAGTTCTCGCGCTTGTTGATGATGGCTCAAGCATTGGACATGGTCGTCTTGTGGCCTTGTCTTTGACTGGGGAGAACATCAGATGCCAACACGCAAAACTCCCCAACGATATCGTGGTATTTTACCTCCTGTACATGGCCACATACGGCAAACTGGTAGGCATCCATGGATTTGTATGCGCGAACTTGGGCTTCTCGACTAAATAACAGTGGATATCTGGCCACTGTAAATCTGGCCACTTTCTGCGGTCGTACTGCCACTCCGTGATCTGGTAGTCGAACCCCATTGCTCAACGTGAGCTCTTGAATGTAGCTTACCCTATACTCCGCTATGGTCTGCGATGGTTTTTCTGAGTCGGGCATGCGCGCTCATGCCAGTGACGTCACGTTTGTTTACTAACAGTAAAGGGGTCTATAACATTTTAGTCAAGTCACAAGCAACTGACAGTTTTTCAGTTAGTCTTACCTTTGTGTTGAAAATCAAACTCCTAAACACAGGACCATGAATGCTCGTATTGATCACAGACTCCTGAAAATGCGCTGTTTAAATGCATTTTGTATTTTTCCTTGCGTTTTTAGATTTTTTAAAGTTTTGACAATGTTTGCTAATGTGTGCATTGTGTCTCCATGGTAACTGCTGAGTATTCAACCATAGAGATGCATGTAGAACACCTGCAAAGTATCAGTACGTCTGCCAGTCTTCACTTTATTCCGCTCCACACACTTTTACTTTTGTTCTTCTAACATGGTCTTCGAGTTACGGGGGACAAACTTCTCCAGAGCCAAACCGTGATGACGACAGCATCTCTTTCAGTGTTCAGCTCCTTTTCCTGTGCCGGTGTCAGACTGCCGCTCATCCCCCGGTGTATCTGACTTCATGTGTTTACACAGCCATGAGTCAGTGAGTAGCCCTGCTGTAATCTCATACTCCCACTCGGAGAGCTAATGAAGACACAGGTTCTGATTGGGCCGCTGCGCTCCCCTCCGCCTCGCTAACTCTCAGCTTATCACATAACAAAACAAACCGCACTCGCCGACCACCTTGAAGGAGGTCTTGGCGCGTTTATGCAACACTACTCATTCCTGTCAGCATTTTTCACTTTTGGTTGCACTTGCCCTGTCAGAACGGAGGAAGCACTTCATTCTTTCTGATTTAAATCTTTTCCTTTCGTATTATGACTGCTGCGCTGAAATAAAACATCGCCGTCTACAGCGTTATTGTAGCTCGTTTGCAACACAGAATACCAACTCTAATGAAGCTCATTTATTAGGCCTAAGTCAGATTGTAATTAGTATCTTGTGTGTTTTAATAGCGTTCACTTTAAAGCATTATTGTCACATCGATTTTGTCTAAAATGTTTTCTTTGGGTGAAAACTGTGATCTTTAAAATGCTTTGACGTATTGATTAAACAGCTGCTGTGGCAGATATTAAATTTAATGCCATACTGAACATTCCCTGGAGGTGTGAAGTTCCTTTAATCTGGGGTTTGTTTGAGCACAATTTGACCAGAAAGAACAAACTTCGCTGGAACTACAACAGGTGAGGTGATTTGTGCTGTTAAAGGAATATTAACCTTTTTACAATCTGAACCTTCGTTAATAAAACAACGTCATGTACTCACCCATTGTACTTTGGTGTCATTTGGAGCATTTCCGGAGATTTTGTAGTTTAGCGATATCCGTAACGTGAGTGCTTGCTGTCACCAAATAACACAAACTTTAGCACTTTTTAAATCACAGAAGCTCAATGTTAGTCTACACTTTCGCTGGAGTCAAAAGTGGCCTGTAATCCGACATCCATCCATGTTTTCATTGGATGACGAGGAGAGTGTGCATGCGCGCATTCACAGCTGATTTGCAGATAACACGACATGCATTTATCCCGGTTGTGAAAACCAAATGACAGCTTGGACGAACTTGAGTTTTCCTCATCACAATCCGGAGTTATTGAAGCTGTGGCTCGTTGCTTTGAGAATGGACCCAAACACGAAAACATGGATGGATATCGGATTACAGGCCGGCTTTTGACTCCAGCGAAAGTGTAGACTAACACTGAGCTTTTGTGATTTGAAAAGTGCTAAAGTTTGTGTTATTTGGTGACTGCAATCGCCTGCCCCGAGCACTCACGTTACGGATATCGCTAAACTACAAAATCTCCGGAAATGATTTTGTAGTTTAGCGATATCCGTAACCTGAGTGCTCGGGGCAGGCGATTGCAGTCACCAAATAACACAAACTTTAGCACTTTTCAAAGTGCTATGGGTGAGTAAATGACGTTGTTTTATTAACGAAATAAGGTTCAGATTGTAAAAACGTTAATATTCCTTTAAACAAGTTCTATTTAGCCACTTCATAAAAGGATGTACCAATACAGACGGGAGAGCCAGAAAGGACCTACATCTGCCGTACATCTCCACCTAAAAGGACCTCAGTCTGCCGTACATCTCCACCTAAAAGGACCTCAGTCTGCCGTACATCTCCACCTAAAAGGACCTCAGTCTGTCGTACATCTCCACCTAGAAGCCACGGGCCACTCCTTTGAGGACAGTGAGGTCCAGATCTTGTCCAGAGAAAAGAACTGGTTTGAAGGGGAGTTAAAAAGGCGATTTTTGTCAAGAAAGAGAATCCTTCCTTGAACAGAAATGGAGGTCTCAGACATCATTTGTCTCCATCTATAACTCTATCTTCAAACCTAAATCAAAACAATGAAAACAATAGTGCAGCAGGTCAAGTCCAGAGGTGTGAAAACACCATTATGGTCCTGAATGGTTCTGCTAACAAGACCCACACTCCACTCCCACTGCAGATCTAACAGGCCCACCTAACTAACACAAACTGTAAACAAGTAGCTGTGGTAGTTTCAGAGTCATTTCATTGTAGTTAGCGCCCCCTTCAGGCAGATATAGGCAGTGTCCACCAGCGTCTGACCAGAACTGAAGAAGCAGCTTGGATGAGCTGAGAAATGTATTCGACCAAATAAACTTTTGTTCAGTTGATAAATTGAATTTCTCCTTTTGCCAAGTCTCATTTAGATCATTTTAAAGTCACAAGGTCTAGCATTATGATCTCAGGCTCCTGAAAATGTGTTGTTTAAATCCATGTTGTATATTTTTCTTGAGTTTTCAGACTACCTTTAAACTTGCTGGCAGAGTTTGCTAATGTGTGCATTGTATCACCATGGTAACTGCCATATACTGTGCATAGCCTACATGCAGAACACCCCCAGAGCGATGTCACTCCAAAGTATCTATAGATGTGTCGTAGTCAGTGAGCTTTACTGTGAATGTGTGAACTTTTTAAGAACTGTTTTACGTCTGTTCTCTGAGCAGTTTTCAGACACCATTTTTACATGAGTGCTTTTTATTGTGTTAAATGATTTAAACAGACAATGGACAGTTTCTCGCATTACTCCTTCGGATGTGGTTTCGGTTTCTCATTTTTGTGGCCTTTGCTTTAAAAATACCAGATTTTGTGGATTATTTAAAGTTTTGTCCTTCTAATAGCGTCAAATTATGAATCAGATGTCCAGACTGTTATTCTTACAATTACTCTTACTGGAAGAACAGTTTCCTTTTATTTCACACTCGTATAGTTACTCTTACCCATTTCTGGCATAGTGAAAAGAAGAGGCTGAGGTGGCTGTGGTTCTGCTGCTGCGGTGGATTGGAGCCAAGTAATGGTTACTAAAACAGAAAGAAGGGGAGAGAGTATTCTTACAGCCAGGAAGAAGGCTGTGACCAGGATCAAACTGAAGAACACTATAGACGTGGTAGAGATGTAGTGAGGAAGTTACTTCAAAATAATATCACTCATGCAAAAGTGCAAAGTAGTGGTCCAACAAATTACTCTTTTTGGGTAATTTCAGTATTTGGGTAAAGTACTACTCCAGTAAGAGTAACTGATGGGCTGTAACATCTGAGTTACGATTTGAAATTAATGTAATTGGAAGAGCAAAACATTAAAAAATAATGCACAAAATCTGGTATTTTCAACAAAGACACAAAAAATGAGGAAAACTAAAGTCATATCTTTGTCATTCATTGTCAACATAAAGCTTTTTAGGGCCCGAGCACTGAAGGTGCATAGGACCCTATTGTTCTTGGAGGTTTTCCGTATTATTATTGGGGCCAAGCACCGAAGGTGCAAGGTACCCATAGTGTTTCTACTGATTCTTATTATTATTATTATAAAATATTCTTCCGCCTCTGGGAGTCTATGGCAACCCCTAGAACCGTCTGGTAAAAAGTTGTGAAATTTGGCATGCACATTCCAGCCAGTCTCCTCATTACCCACAGCAATTTATAGGCCCCCACCCCCAACCGTCTAGCGCCACCAGCAGGTCAAATTTGCAGAAATTTTCAGGTACATTTTTGCGTTGCTAGGCAACACCCTGCTCTTAATTGATTTGGCCGAAGTGAGCTCATATCTCGGGAACCCTTCATAGGATTATTTTCAAACTTTTCACAGATGTTTGCGTCCTTCCCAGGTCACTGCTTGGCCCCACATTGCTGCTTGCAGCTATATTTATTATTCTTGTTTTACTTGTAGACTTACTCAAGGTGGGGAGAGTTAGGCTGCATCTCATTTCTCCGTCTTACCCCTTCGTCTTACCCCTACCCCTGTGGTTTTGCGCGGCATGGTGGCTTGCGTCACAGCAAGAAGGTTCCAGGTTCGATCCCCGTGTGGCACATTGGTATGGCCGGGCTCGCTCCGGTTTCCCCCATCAACACAAAACATGCTCCAGGTAAAATCCTCCAGCTGAGGTCCTGACCAAGCCTAAGCAACAAGATCATGGAGATGGTCCCCAGGCGCAGTAATGTGCTGCCCACTGCTCCTAATAACAGGATGGGTTAAATGCAGAGAACAATTTCTCCTGTGTGAGATCAATAAAGTCACTTCTTCTTCTTCATGTGAGGGCAAGGGGTGTCCTGATTCTAATTTCGATCAAGGGCTCGGACCACGACCTCGGGCTACAAACCCCCTGAAACAAACGAAGTAAGCTCTTGACCAAACTTGAAACGAAGGGGTACGCCTACAAGCTCAGGCAGGTTTTGGGATCAGGATGGCAGCGTCACATCGACCAGCCAAGGAGTCTCATAAATGTATTTTTAGCAGTTGTAATTATCGATTAACAGTTTAGCAGGTTTACAATTATGACGCTTATGTTCTACGTTACTTTTAGTGAACTGTTGTTGTGTTTTGTTTTGTTTTTTACTTTTTATTTATGTTTTTTCAAGAACAAAAGTACAGAACATAACAAATCCATGGGGTTCTACAGAAAAAATAAACAAGCAAACAATCAAAAAAGAAAAACCTATATATTTCTCTTGTTTTTATATTTTATCCATTTAGACCAACTTTTCTCAAATTTGCTTGCCTTCAACCTTAGATAGTAATTCTTTCCATCAAATGCATTTCCTCAATTATTTCAATCCACTGTGTCAGTTCCAATGAGTCATTTTTTAGCCAGTTCCTAGTTACAACTTTCTTACTGGCCATCAGCACTGTTGTTGCGGTTTTAATTGTAGTGATGTCTGTTTAGTCGACGTTATCGTTTTCATCGAACTTTCATGCATAAACAAGCTATTTTTTTGTCGAGCTGAGGTTTACGTTCGTTTGCGTCAATTGTTGTCGCCTCTGTAGACGTAGCAGCTCAGGTAGAGGCGAGGGACGATGACGCAAACGGTAATCGAGTGGCGTCCCATTTCTTAGGGGAACAATCGTACCCCGAGCCCTCTCAGCTCGGTATCAAGGGGTAAGACAGAGTAATGGGACGTAGCCTTACAACAATTTTACTTAAGAGTACTGTTACTTCTTTAAAAAATATTATTGAAGTAGTAGGAGTAAAAGTATGCTGCTAAAAAATACTCTGGAAAGTGCAATTTCTTTAAAAAGTGACTCTAGTAAATGTAATTGAATGCTACCTACCTCCTCTTGTGACCACGCTCCATCACATACACAAGTATTTATTTCTCTGGTCCGTTTATTTGCACTGTTCAGTTGAAATGTATGTTTCATTTTCATCTTGAAGCTCCCGTTTTTTTCCAGCTCCAGCTCGGTGCTCCTGTTACCCTATAAGTATCGCTAGAGCCGGCTCTTGCTGTCATGTATACAATAATATAGTATGCACTTCCAGCCATCTCACTCTTGCAAATATTTAGTATACAGACTCTTCATGTTTATTCAAAGTACCGGGTTACACTGTTTGAGGAAGATAGCCAGATGAGGGCCTATCTGGAGGGAAAAAGAAACCAACTCCACAATGAACAATTTGTGCCACAGACAGCGTAAAAAATGTTAAAATACGCTGGGTCGAACACAGCTATTAGAGAGTGCCAGTTTCCGCCATTTTGATTGGATTTTAACAGTGCATAGACAAGTTGGAATTCCATTACTGTAAATACGGCGGTGCGTGTGCGGTGCTGTGGGTGGTCTCCGCTCGCTATCACTGTACAACACACAGCTTCATTGGTATTTGGGAAAGGAAATTAATATGGGACAGGTTCACTGTACCAACCTGTTTGTGTACCTCCATAAAAAAGCAGAGAATTTCCACCTCAACTCAGACTTTGGCTTGTTTTTTGCCAGTTGACGTCACACAGGGCAGACAGCGCAGATACTGGGGCACTGGACGCCGTTCTCGGTCTATGAAATAGCTTTTCCATGGTATAAAATGTATAATAAAAATGATTTACAGCAGACCTATTATGCAAAGATGACGTTTTATTATTATGTTATAGTTGTTTCCCCTCACCATTTACTCACTTGAAGTTGTATTTGTGATTTGCGAATGTCTGAGCAATCGTTTCGAGACGCCACATTGCCGATCAGTCCCTGTTTTCACCGCCAACGGCACACGCTCTCTGCTCTGTACTTACATCGTTCTCCAATTTTGTTTTCTTAGTGGGTGATATGCGTAGGATTCTGTAGCATTCTGAAGTCTTTTTGGTACAAATGAAAACAAATCCACTGCTCGTGTGATCGTCAGCTGTCCGTCGGAGTTGCAGATTCATCAGCTCCCATTGGGCGCTGCAGTTTTCTAACACAGAAGTCAGCGTACCTTTCTTTTATTAAGTCTCTTTAGATGTATACAGTGGTCCCTCGTTTATCGCGGGGGTTAGGTTCCAGAAATAACCCGTAATGAGTGAAATCCGCAAAGTAGGACAACTTTATATTTTACAATAACATGTTTTAAGACTGTAAACATCTTAAAACACTGGAATTAATGTTTTCTCACATTTCTCTCTCGTTTAAACACTCAAACTTTCGTAGATTTCCAACAAAATGTATTAATAATGAAGCGTGCCGGACGCGTGAGGGGAGCGGAGACATGAGTCACTGGATCCGCGGTGCTGCTCATGCAACGGCACTGCCACGTCCCGGGACGCGACGCGCACCAACCCCTTGGAGAAGTGCGCGACACGTGCACCCTTCATCGTGGACAAATCCGTGACAGAGCAGCACGACCGGCGCGAGGCCGGGGCTGCGAGCACGAGATCGAACTGCGGCGCCCGGACCATGCCTCCCCCTCAGGACCGCGTCCTCGCAGCCCGAGCCACAAACCGAACACGCACAAACGAACACAAGAGCCGCACGAAACCAGCAAAGAGGTGATTTAATCCTGGTTTAGACCTAGTCCAGTCCTGGTTTAGTCCAGGACCAGTCCAGGTTTAGACCTGGTTTAGACCTGGTCTAGACCTGGTTTAGTCCACGTTTAGTCCTGGTCTAGTCCCGGTCCCCCCTGCATCCCCCATCTATCAATTGGCAAAGGTCTACAGTCTCTTAGCCAATCAGGACGCAGAACACAATGTTACACTATTAAAAAATAAATAAAAAATCCGCGAAACAGCGAGGCCGCGAACAGTGAACCGCGATAGAATGAGGGACCACTGTAATGCAATTGAAAATGTGCAAATTATAACATAGGGGCGGCGGTAGCTCAGTTGGTAGAGAGTTTGTCCGCTGATCCAGGTGTTGGCGGTTCGAATCCCGCTCCTGACAGTGTATCATTGGTTGAGCGGTGTGATCCCAGCTCCCACAGATGAGCGCTGCCGTTGTGTCCTTGGGCAAGACACTTGACCCCACCTCGCCCCCAGTGCCTGTGCACAGCAGAAGAGAGCCTCCATGACACAAGTACATCAAGGCTGGTTGCATCAAGCAACGTTGCCCCCGTGACCCGAAATACGGAGAAAGCTGAAGAAAATTAATGAAAAATGAATGAATGAAAAAAAAAAAAAGATCCATGGATGTCATAGATTATTGCTAGAAGACACACGCGCATTAGGTCTTCTTTAATACCACCCCTTTCCAAGTGTAGCTCCCCACATTATAACTGCATATATATATACAGATTAATAATACAGATTAATAATTCACAGTTTTTATTTCATCCATGTTTATCATTGTAAATCTGTCATTCCAAATGCCATCGCCTATAAACTCCAACAGATGAGCTCAGGCCACAAAGCTGTTCCCCATGTCATCTATCTATCTATCTATCTATCTATCTATCTATCTATCTAAAACACACTTGTGAAGCTTTATTGAATCACTAGGGAACAATTGCTATTCTTTGCAGTGTTCTGTCATTTTTGTATTATGTTTGTCCTGTTCGAGTCCACATTAAAGTTTATTAAAGTTTTACTTCTATGGGGGATTAAGTGCCAACACATAACACATTTAGATCACCATGTTATCTTTATCACAACACAATCAGTGTGTATTTCACAAATGAAACTGCTGCACATCACAGCAGGTTTGTCATGTCGCTGTGCACAGTTTTGTATCATGTTTTTGCATTTTCATGAAGAATTGTCGTGTGGGAGCGTAGGTAATGTAGGGAGGGTGCGAATAGGGCTCAGGAGAGATCGCTAAATTACTCAAACATGGATGGACATCTAAAACTCCTTGAGGCATGTTTTTGATGAGAACATTAAAACATACATGGTAAGTACAGTATAGCGGTAATCAACAAAGTGAAACACATTCTTAATAAAAATTCACATTTACATTTTGTCACTCATACTTAACATATTGTATTGAGATTTGGGGAAACAATTACCAAACTTTACTTCTTCCCCTTATCAAATTGCAAAAACGTGCTGTGGGAATAATGCATAAGGTTGGTTACCTGGACCATACAAACGACTTGTTTTTCAAATTGAAATGACTAAAAATGTTTGATTTTGTAAAATTCTACACTGCTTTGTACTACTACTTTGTACTTTGTACTACCATTGAACATCCAAAAACTGTTCAGTACACAAGAGGTAAACTATGAATTAAGGGGAAGGGGTAAATTTAAAACAAAGAAGGTGAGAATCACCAGGAAAGGTGTGTATGTGTGTGTGGGGTCAATTTGTGGAATGGGTTGGGAGAAAACCTGAAGCACCAAATATTCACAGCTTCAAAAGAAATTATAAAGAGTTTTTCCTTTCGTGGTATAAGGGTGAGTGACAGCACTGGGTGATCTAAAAAAAAGACCTTGGTTAAAAATGATATTATGTATAATATGTAGATATTTGTACAGATGTGATCAATGTACATAAGCAACCACATCATTTTGAAACTATGTACAGTAATCCCTCGCTCTGTCGCGGTTCACTGTTCGCGCCCTCGCTGTTTCGCGGATTTTTTTTCAAATTTTTTTTTTTTTTTCAAATTTTTTTTATAGTGTAACATTTTTTTTGTAGTGTAACATTGTGTTCTGCGTCCTGATTGGCTAAGAGACTAGACCAGGACTAAACGTGGTCTAAACCAGGTCTAGACCAGAACTAAACCAGGTCTAAACCTGGACTGGCCCTGGACTAAACCGGGACTAGACCAGGTCTAAACCAGGATTAAACCGCTCTTTGCTGGTTTCGTGCAGCTGGTTTGTGGCTCGGGTTGAGAGGACGCGGTCCGGGCGCCGCGGTTCGAGCTCGTGCTCACAGCCCCGGTGTACGTGCGGCCTCGCGCCGGTCGTGCTGCTCTGTCACGGATTTGACCACAATGAGGGGTGCATGTGTCGCGCACTTCTCCAAGGGGTGGGTGCGCGTCTCGTCCCGGGACGTGGCAGTGCTCCTCGTGCGTCTGGCGGGGCTTCCCTATGTTCCCTCCACGCTTCACTATTAATACATTTGGTTGAAAATCTATGAAAGTTTGAGTGTTTAAACGAGAGAGAAATGTGAGAAAATGTTAATTCCAGTCTGAGAAAAGCGTGTAGTGTGTGTGGTGAGGCATTTACAGCCTTAAAACATGTAGAATAAATGTAAAATATAAAGTTGTCCTACTTTGCGGATTTCTCTTATTGCGGGTTATTTCTGGAACCTAACCCCCGCGATAAACGAGGGATTACTGTACTGAATAGGGCTGGGTTAAAGGGATAGTGCAGTTTTTTTCTGTATGGGTTTCCTTCTAAAATTTCCGTGTGTTGACACCGGCTTACTTCTTCCCACTCCTTTTGAGTTTGTGCTTTTCTGTTGTTTACAATGTATATATAATATGTATATGATTATTGTTTCTGTCTTGGCACAAACTTGAAATAAATAACAATCAATCAATTAAAAAAAAAAACATAATAGAAAGCTAAAAAAAATCAATTTAGTGTAGTATCCCCTCGTAAAAAATAAGTAAACTAAAAACATTTGTGAGGGGCTACAAACAGAAAAGTAAAATATACTCTTCATACGACCTCAGATGACCTGTTATATGCATATATGTGCGTACAGTTGTTTTGTTTTAATTATTATTGTTAAAATACATGTACTAAGAGCTAACCACCTTAAAATGAATTCCTTGTACGCTGACTTTTTGAAACTTTTTTACTTTTTAAGGCTTGCTCTAAGGATATTACCACTTTCAAAAGCGTGGACTTGGCGATGAAGTTTTTATGTACTCTACGCTGCACAAAGCGTAAATCTATGTTATCGAAATCATTCCTGAATTACTGGCATTTTTCGGAAACACACTACTACCTACAAGCAGAGTGAGACATGCTGTTTTAATCAACATATTGGTATATTTAAAGATGAACAAAGTTATTCTTTTTATTTACAATACAGGAATAAAAATATTACTTACATTACAATGGTAAAAACAACAACAAAAAACTTAAATAATTATTTTATTTGTGTAACTACTTAAATAAAAATAATGAAAATGGTTATTCTATTCACACCACGCCGTCTGAGCAGCTACAATGCAACTTTCACATTAAGTGCTAAAAAAAGTATAGTTTTTATTTTTACAGTATGAATTCCATCTTGACTTTGGGTTGATTTCATTATCAGCAAAAACTGATCATGTGGGTGATACAAAAAAACAAACAAAAAACTGTCTTCTTGGTTTAAAGGTGCACTGTGTAACTTTTCTAGTGGCGGGTCCACCATCTGCTTGTCTCCATGGAGATATTATTGCTTTGTTTAGATTAGAAGAGATTAAACCTGTCCATCTCAAGGCTACATTACTACAATAGAGATGTTAAAGATGCACTGTGTAACTTTTCTGCTAGGTTGGCCACCTGTTTCCATGGAGACGTTAATGTTTTTTTCCCTGGAATGTTCTACAGGATGGCCTTTAATATAACTACCTCCATGGAGACAAGCAGGCCACATCACAAGGCCAAGTTACAGGTCAGATCTGTGGAGAGTAATAAGGCATGTTTTGAATAGATATATGTGATATATTGAAGATATATTTGCTTAATGCCATACTGTGGAACATCCCAGGGAAAGCAATAACATCTCCATGGAGACACCCCCTCCATGAGAAGCGTTGCACAGTGCACCTTTAATGACGTGAGTGTGATGTGTGACGTCTGTGTGTGGCGGCTGCAGGCTCGCTGTGTGGAGGGGCTGGGGCTCCTCCGTTAGCAGATGTTTGGAGAGAACATGGCCTTGGCTGACAGCGCGTGTCCCAGACAGGTCTGATGAAGCGCGTGTTACTCAAGAATTACACGGACTCCACCGGCTGCTCTAATTGACTTTATGCAGGCACAGACATGCATTTAAAGAGTAGAAAACAATACTTATAGCCTTGTGTTTGAGAAGAACAGAGTACAAGAAACATGAACTGACAAGCTTTGTGTAAAACTTCTAGAAACACCATTCTCTCCCATATATTATTAAGCTTACAAAAATAAACCTCCTCTATGATAACAATAATAATGCTATAGTTTTGCAATGCTAAGTAGTACTTAGGTAAGCTCTACTGTATTGGAAATATACAACATGAAGCTGTGGTGTCCCTTTGATGAACATGGTTCAGTTTTTGTGTGAATGGTCTAAACCATTAACTTGTTAAGTTCATTTGTAGTTATAGTGAACCTTGTGATGCAGTGCATGGGAGCTCATTACTCCATCGGGTTTAAAGGACTGCTGTGAACAGGCTCTGTTCAGTCTCCACAAATATTGTGTAAAACAGCCCTCTGCTGTTCTGTAGCTGATGGAAAATCAATACAACAGTTTACACAGTATGAGCATGTATGACATGGTGCCAACGTGCTTATGGAGCCTGGTAAGCACAGTCCTGCAGTCTCATCTGAGTCGATTCACCGGGATGTGGGTCCTTCAGTGCCCATGCACAGTGACACTGTCCTTATGTTTAAACTCACACCACTGCATCCTGACAGAGCCCCAGAACACAGAGCCATATTCTCCACTGAAGCCAGTGTCTATGGTGCTGGAGTAAGGCAACATTTCAGCTGTCCCTGCCAAAGTCTTGGGCTGCTCACTGAGAGTGAACCGGTTCTCCGTCAGCAGGTGGTGTTTTCATAGGGCCATGCTCGTGAAGGATTATGTCACAGCTGTGAACAAGGCTTGGATGCCAGGCCTGGTGCTCTAAAGCATGTAGCTTATAGGTGAGTGGGTGGAGGTCTGGTGTGGAGGTGTGGAGTGTGCTGCTGGTGCTAGGTAGATCTGTGGAGCAGGGGAGCTCAGCCCTATACGATATAACTGGTCAGGTCCAGTAGATAGGACGTCATGTCCACGATGTGGTCGATGATGCCGTCTCTCTCCTGGTCGTTGGGCATCCCTCGCTCACTCTTCTCACACATGTCTCCGGAGTACCCGCTCTTACACAGGCACCGGTTAGGCTCCAGACACACGCCGCCATTACGGCAGCCTGGCTCACATTTGGCTGAAAACACAGAAGAGGACGGGGTTCACTTTTACTGCTGTTTCTGGAGGTGACACACATTCAAAATAACTAGAACTATAACTAGAAGAATAATACTTCATTAGTTAAACTGCACTTGTTGCTATACTCTTAGTAGTAGCATATTCTCACTCGTAACATCATACACATAAAAGTGAAGGTCTTCCAGCACATTCTTTTCAAACAATTGTGAACTTTCTGTCCATATAAATCAGCCACTCACTGTAAATCTTTTTTATGAGACTTTCATGTCATTTCTGTGATCTCTCCATCATGAGCAGACTGTTATTAGTAGAAAGTAGAATGTCATAGTGCGTTTGTCCCACTCACCCACTCTACAGAGGGGCCCCTCCCAGCCCGGGCTGCAGCAGCACTTGCCCGTGGGGGTGCAGTGCCCGTTCTTGCAGTGTCTGGAGCAGGCTGTCATCAGGAGCTCTGGAGGCTCCACAGTCCGATGGCACTCTTTTGGAGTGTACGGCCTGGAATCACAACAATGACAATAATGTTAACACCTGCTGCACTGTCCTTTTAAAGGGAATTCCTGGAGCAGTGTGAGCGCACAGTGTGAGACGCAGTTTGCAGAAGGTGACAATGTGCAATTGTCAGTTGTTTGACAGGGAGACTTTTTGTCTTTCTTGGCTCCCTCTCCGTGACTTCACTCTATGCTTGATGAGGAAAACGGTCTTTTCATTTGATATAAACATGATTTAGAGAATGCAGACAAACACATCCCTTGACCATATGTGTGATGTCTACAGCAGAGAAGAGCGTCGTTGTGATCATTCCATAAAAGACTCACACACGCACACTGTTTCATATCAGGCAAAGTCTGGAAATAATAACCGATAATGGAGCTGGGATGAAGAATGTGTGTGACAAACGCACAAATAAAAATGCTGAAACATTTAAGACGTATTTGTGTTTAGTTTCATTTATTGAACACTTTATTTATTTAGTTATGATATTATTGTTGTTATACTGGTCTCTCAGGTCATTGCACAATCCCTTTGACAATAATACATCGTCTCTACAGCAGTGGCTTATCTAAAAGCAAAAAGCCTGTTACTTTTATTCAGAGAAAGCCAGTGGGGGTGATTCCCATGCTCCCATCAGCACCCAACTCCAGACACCATCAGGCTGCTTTTGTTGTTGCAGGCTGCGTGTAGTTAAGGAAAAAGTGAAAGAGCAACGCAAACAGAAAGAGAGGGAAAGAGAAAGAGTCCCAGAAACAAACAGAAAGAGAAGGAGAGTCCCAAGAGAGATAGGGGTCTGTAGCTCACACTGTTAATAGCAGGAGAGATGGGGGTCTGTAGCTAACACTGTTAATAGCAGGCAGGGGTCAGCGCGCTCCTAAACACTCTGTATGACTGCCAGGGTGGCTGTGAAAACAGCACCTGCTGGTAGCTCCACTTGACAAAGGCAGCTGGGTCAACAGCCACTGTGGGAATTTATCAACTGTGTGAGGGGTGTGAAGGAGCCCGGACGTGGGAGAAGGGCCACACTACTTTATATGAACTGGCAAAAGCACGAGGCATGAACTGTTATGTAAACTCTGGAAATGAGAAGGTAATCAGATCAGAAATAATAGTAATATGGGCCATATTATGCTATTTTCCGATCTGATCTCATAATTGTGTTTCCTTATCAGAAACAGACCTGGAGTTGTGTTTTGTTTCATCCACATGTTTAACACATAAACTCTGCATATTTAGGCTTTAGGAGCTCTTCTCTCAAACTGAAAACACTGTTCCACCATGTGATGTCATACAGGAAGTGCACCGCTGTATTTTTGAACTTCATAAACCTTCACTAGAATCATTTGGATGATTTCAGCCCTGGAATTTCCAATATCTACTGAGGTAAAAAGGTAAAAAAAAAATAGCTGTTAACCTAAAAACTACCACTTCATGACATCACAAGGTAGAATCGAGCATTTTGAGCTTTGGAGATTTAGACAGACTAATAATAAAGGATTACTCAAACATGTGTGAATGAAACAAAACACAACTCATGTCACATAATGTCACATAACACGGCTTAAAGCTCATAAGAGACGATTTTGAGTAATATAGATCTTTTAAAAAGAGTAGCTAAGTTCATTATTATTATTATTATTATTATTATTATTATTATTATTGTATGAAAGGTTGGCTCGCTGCTTGATTGACACACGGTATATGTGAGAACGGGGCTGTGGAGTTGTGTACATTGTATTCTCTGACAATGACTTAATCAAATGGCCCAGTGTGGTCTCTATTGCCGTTTTGTCATCTGACTCCATTGTTTGGGGCTTTCTTTTGTAGCTTCATTCCTTGTTTTAATTGTGCTAAAAATTTACTGTGTATTGTAGAGGCCAGAGCCATTCAGCGGACCTGGCACGCAGCTTTGTTACAAGGAGGACCATGGCAGAGGTGGAGGAAGATTTAGGAGCATTGGGAAAATAAAGAAAGGCTTTTTCTTGGGTGCGCGGGGAGCTGACAGATGTGCATGTTCACGTGCACACCCCACCCACGGCCTTTATATCTGTACACAACCACCATGAATATATTCAGCGCACAGACACCGCTGCTGTACATCTGTGATTTGTGACTTCCATCCATCGCTAATGCTCTTCATAAAGGAGCTCCCAGGATCCCATTCACACTTTACTGAGTCTCTTTAAGCTCCAGCTCACTGTAACTGAATAGTCCAGGCTGCAGCTGACAAACCCAAATGTGTGACGGGCCATTCAGGAGGCTTCACTTCAATTTGTAAACGTAAGGTCAGAAAGGCAAGTGAAAGAGTGAGTGACACACAGTTTCTAACAAACTGGTGAGAATCTAAGGCTACGTTTATATGACGACGGTCTGAACAGAAGACGCAACAGTGGTGTCGCGTCTTCACTTTTTATTCCGCGTTTAGACGAGCGTTTTCGGGAGGAAATCTGTGTGCATACGGTGACGCAAAAGTGTGTGGAATTGGATTGGGTATGCATGCCAGGCGGCTAGGTGGCGCTGTGATACATTATCACTATGTCCACGCACATGTGTAGAATCTTCCTTAATTTATTTACTTAATTTAATCTACTTAACTTTTTAAATTTATTTAAATTTAATTTAATTTCCATCCATCCATTTTCTTCCGCTTATCCAGGGCCGGGTCACAGGGGCAACAGTCTAAGCAGGGACGCCCAGACCTCCTTCACCCCGGACACTTCCTCCAGCTCCTCCGGGGGGACCCCAAGGCGTTCCCAGGCCAGCCGGGAGACATAGTCCCTCCAGCGTGTCCTGGGTCTTCCCCGGGGCCTCCTCACGGTGGAACATCCCCGGAACACCTCCCGAGGGAGGCGTCCAGGAGGCATCTGGAACAGACGCCCGAGCCACCTTAACTGCTCCTCTCCACGTGGAGGAGCAGCGGCTCTACTTCGAGCTCCTCCCGTGTGACTGAGCTCCTCACCCTATCTCTAAGGGTGCGCCCAGCCACTCTGCGGAGGAAAGTCATTTTGGCCCCTTGTATCTGTGATCTTGTCCTTTCGGTCATTACCCAGAGCTCATGACTATAGGTGAGGGGAGGAACGTAGACTGACCAGTAAATTGAGAGCTTTGCCTTTTGGCTCAACTTGCCTCAAGTGGAGGAGTTAATTTAATTTATTTAACTTCATTTACTTTATAAATATAAATATCCAGAAATGGTGACGTAAACCCTACGCAACGTCAACAGATTTGACCAGAGTTTTGCGTCTTGGGCAGTGTAGACAAAAACACTACGGCAGAGCGTATTCAAGGTTTCCACTTTGGAGGGCAGTTTCATTTTTTTGCGTTTTTAAGCCCCCAAAACGCCGTCACCATCTAAACGAAAGGCACTTCCGATAAAATATTTTGTCGTTTTTTAAGCGTTCTCGTGTAAACAGGCCCTAAGTATTTAATAGTATTTTCCATTTGTATTTTACTAAGCCACTGTTTAGCCAGGTAAACCTCATTCTGAAGTGCCCTCGTACAGAGATGAATTCTCACGATATTTCTCACAAACTCAAAGAATCCATCTTGTCCGGCTCCAGCTGTCACGATTGAGCCCAACCCACCAATGGTTAGAAGACTGGACCAATCACTGGGCAGCACTGTGCCAAAACAAACCAAAACAAACACAGTGATACTGATGGACGTTCTCCAGCTTATTTAAGTCTGTGCTTTGGTCTCAACTGCATCTAACAAAGTCTGACTTGTTGGCTTACTCAGCTGTTGTGATGCTTCCAACAGGGAACAACGGAAACAAAACAAAAGGTTCTTCTCAAGGCATTTATCCGATTGTTTTACAAGGGAGCATAATGTTTTTAATATTTGAAGCAGAAGAAAAGAAATATCTTGGTATAACATCAAGTTCACATCAGAAAGAGGATGTCAAAGTCGGGATCCTTCACTCTGCAGCACTGTGTTCTCCAATGCTTTAACGAGTCTGTGGAAGTTCAGGCACAAGAGCACAGAATAAATGCTGTGTATGAATACTACCTTTAATAAATGCGTCTGTGCATAAATCAGTCGGGACACGCACAGTTGGGACAGTCAGAGTTTGGACTCTCACAGTTTGGACACTCACAGTCACTCACAGAGAGGGAAGGACAGAGAGGACAGAGAGGGAATGACTGGTCAAACCCTGAACATCCTCTGGTCATCATGTGTGATTTATGACTGGAAACATTTCCCTTCAGTGCCTCAGTACAAACAGGCCCTGTCTTGCTCTCTCTCATCGACACACACACATGCAGCATGTTACAAAATGCATGGTGGCCTATTTATTATTGGAGGGGTACTCCAACTGACAAACAAATACCTAGAAATGAAGTCATCTGGCCAGGACATGTTTACACAAACACTGCTGGGATTTTATAGCCAAAGTTTCCCTGTACGCCTTTACTACACTGCTGAACAATTCCTCGTTCCTTCTCTGTTCCCAAACACACAGTTGATCAAAACACAATGCTATAGCCAACCACAAAACCACCATATTCTTAAACAAAGCTCTTCCTCAGATTCCTGAAGATCCAGATGTACGAGAGTGAAGCAGGAGGACCACCGGACGTGAAGAGGTCAGACACACGTTAGTCTCTTAGCAGCGCTGTCCCTCGCTCTGCCTCTCTCTGAAACAGGATCCTAATAATGAAGCAGGAGTGGATTAGGAGTCAGCCTCCAGCTCCACGGACTCCAAACAGACTAAACAAGTCAGTCAAGTTAGTCCCGTCGATGATAGAAAGACAAGTGTGTCCAGCAGCCAGCCCACATAACATAAATACACTTGGGGCCACCAGTGCCATTAGATATCCCACTGTTGTCTTTAATTGTGCTCATTCCTGGGTGGCGCTGTCGTCACCCCAGTAGAATCCTTTACTCCTGCCGTTGGTCAAGCTCGCTGTAGATCCCAAATATGTATTATTATTATTATGATAAAGATAACAATGAAGTCGAGGTGAAGAAATGGGACGTGTGTTGATGGATTTTAAAGACCTCTAAATTCTCTGCAAGATTTACATTGGCACAAACCAACCGATAGACCTCAATTTAAAGGTGCCCTGTGTAACTTTTCTGGTAGAGAGTCCACCACCTGATTGCCTTCACGGTGATGTCATTACTTTGTCTGCAATGTTCCACAGTATGGCATTAAACGATTCTATCTTGCATTTATTCTATTACGAGAATATCCTGAATATCCTGATGTGTTCTCACTGCAAACAGACTTGCCTCTCCACAGATCTGAGCTTTCATTTGTCCCGATGGCGTGAGCGTTTGTTTCCAGGGAGGCTGTTACGTTTAATGCTCTACAGTGGAACATTCCTGACAAAGCAAAACATCTTATCCTTCACCTGAAAAGTTACTCAGCAGGACAGAATGAAACGACGGTTAAATCTGTCACCGATAATTAATTACAATTTCAAATTATTGTTCAGTATGTTAGATGGAACAATAATTTATCGTGGTCCTTTTTCTTTATACCAGGGGGAACCTTTTGTTATTATTCTATACTCTGATAAGATGTTGAGAGTTCGATAACTCAGGCTACGTTTATATGATGACGGTCTGAACAGAAGACGCAAAAGTGGCGTAGCGTCTTCACTTTTTATTCCACGTTTAGACGAGCGTTTTCAGGAGGAAATCTGCGTGCATACGGTGACGCAAAAGTGTGTGGAATTGGATTGGGTATGCATGCCAGGCGGCTAGGGGGCGCTGTGATACATTATCACTATGTCCGCGCGCATGCGTAGAATCTTCCTTCTTCTCATCTGCACCGCGAAAAACAAAACAAAACGTAGCTACTGGTAGCAAAAAGAAAAATTCATGTGGTCAGACGAAGAAGTTCAACTATTGCTTCAGACCATGTTAGACGACAAAGCAACGAAGGCGCAACAAGTTCCTGCCAAACAAAGTACACTGATATATGGACCGATGTGACGTAAACGCGTACGCGACGTCAGCAGATTTGACCAGAGTTTTGCGTCTTAGGCGAAAACGCTACGGCGGACCGTATTCAAGTTTTCCACTTTGGAGTGCGGATTCAGTTTTTTGCATTTTTAAGCCCCCAAAACGCCATCACCGTCTAAACGAAAGGTACTTCCGATAAAATAGTTTGTCACTTTTACCCGTAAGCGTACTCGTGTAAACAGGCTCTCATTATTAGGGATGGGCTGAGACACAATTTCCACAAGACGAAACGAAATACGAGATTGGGTCCACGAGAACGGGACAAGACAAGATTTTAACACAATTTCTAATATATACATTTTGGTCTCACAGTGTTTTATTTATTTGATTTCATATTTTTGTTTCTAGTGCTGCTTTTTGGAACTGTAACAGACGTAACTCTCTAACATGTAACCGTTTTTTGTCGTCTAATGTAAAAAAAACCTCACAAGATAATTTTTCTCTTGTGTGCACGATCTTGTGGCAGTTTTGTCTCACGAGATCTTTTAATTGAGTATTTCTTTGCGCTATCTGTACTTTTCTTAAGTAACAAAATTCAGTACTTCTTTCTCTGCTGGTCTTTAGAATCTGACAGCAGGCACAGACAAGGCATTTTGTCATATTCTGTACTATGATTAGATTTGAGCTGTACAGAGCTCCATGACTCAATATAGAGACAAACTAACCACTAAATTATTTCATTATACATTTTAGAATAGTCGTTGGGGGATAATTCTGCTTCCGGTTAATTGTGGCAGTGGCAAAAATGAGTTTAAATACTATCATTTATCATCTATATTACCTTCAGCAATATATCGTACTTCAGAATGTGTTAAAGTGACAGGTTTAGCTAAAACAGGGCTTTTTCTGTTTAATACTGTATAGTAGTTTTCAGACTCTAGAAGGTGGTGATACTTTCATAATTTCAGATGGGTGACAAGAGTCAGTTTTGGCTAGGGATGGTAAACAAAATTACCTCAAGATTGTGCACACAAGAGAAAAGATTTTTTCCCATGTGTTTACGTTAGGATTGTACAAAAAGAGGTTAAACACAGGTGGACTACATCTCTTACAGTTCCAAAAAGCAGTACTAGTATGTAAACCAATATGTGAAATCAAATAAAAAATTGTGAGGGCAAATTGGAAACTGAATTGTGAAATGTATTAGGAATTATGTTAAACTCTTATCTTGTCTCATTCTTGTCGACTCAGTATCTTGTGGAAATAGTGTCTCGTCCCATTCCTAGTTTTTCCTACATTTAATTACATTGTATTTTGTCATGAAATATTCAGCTTATCTGGGGCCTGGTCATGGGGGCAACAGTCTAAGCAGGGACTCCCAGACTTCCCTCACCCCGGACACTTCCTCCAGCTCCTCCGGGGGGACCCCAAGGCGTTCCCAGGCCAGCCGGGACACATAGTCCCTCCAGCGTGTCCTGGGTCTTCCCCGGGGCCTCCTCCCGGTGGGACATGCCCGGAACACCTCTCGAGGGAGGCGTCCAGGAGGCATCCGGAACAGGTTTCCCCGATCCACCTCAACTGCTCCTCTTGATGTGGAGGAGCAGCGGCTCTACTCCGAGTTCCTCCCGTGTGACTGAGCTCCTCACCCTATCTCTAAGGGAGCGCCCAGCCACTCTACGGAGGAAACTCATTTCGGCCGCTTGTATCCGCGATCTCGTCCTTTCGGTCATTACCCAGAGCTCATGACCATAGGTGAGGGGAGGAACATAGATTGACGGTAATTCAAGACCTTTGCCTTTTGGCTCAGCTCCCTCTTCACCACAACGGTCCAGTACAGCGACCGCATCACTGCCGACGCTGCACCGATCCGCCTGTCAATCTCACGCTCCATCCTCCCCTCACTCGTGAACAAGACCCCGAGATACTTGAACTCCTCCACTTGAGGCAAGGACTCCCCACCCACCCAGAGAGGGCGAGCCACCTTTTTCCGGTCGAGAACCATGGCCTCGGATGGAAAGTTAAATTCCCAAATATGGAACCTTATCATTTCTATTATTGCCTAAACCCAAAACCATTTGCAGTTGAACAATATTCATTTTACCTGCCCCCCATATGTGTGAAATAATATTAAATGTCATTATGTCATCTGACATCCATCAATAGGACACTTATGAGTGGCTTAACATGAAAGAGTTTTAAACAGAAAGATTGCACAGAAGCATGTGTGCCCAGCTTCTCCCTGTGCGTAAAATAAACTGATGGTTTGTGTAGAAGTGCCTAAATTATTTTCATATGTACTCTGCTTTTGCAAACAGTTTACAGATCCATCACAACCAGGGTGATTTCTATTAGCCTTTGCATGATAAACTTGAGCCGACCTATGAATTATGACGAGAACTCACGTACATGTTTTCCACAGTTCAACAAAAGCTAGTGTGAGATCCACAGCAGGGTGACGCAGACTGTCAAACTTTTATTTAATGGACTCTTGTGAGCTTTTAGACATGTTATAATGGCCCCTAAACACACCTAGAATTGTGTTTTATTTCATTCACACATGTTTGAGTAATCCTTTATTATTAGTCTGTCTGAATCTGTCTTTTCTTCATAATAATAAATGTAAATATTGGCAATTCCAGGGCTGAACTGATCCAAATGATTCTAGTGAAGGTGTATGGAGTTTAAAAACACACTCCCTGTATTACCACATGACATCAGTGTTTTCTGTTTGAGAGAGGAGCTCAGCCTAAATATGCAGGTCTGTGTGTTAAAAATGTGTGAAAGAAACAAAACACAACTCCAGGTGTGTTTGTGATGAGGAAACAGCATTGTAACGTCAGAAAATAGCGCAATATGGGCCCTTTGAAAATGGCTCGAACGTGGCATCGCTGTTGTGCGTCTCGTCACTGTCTATGGCATGTGTTCAAGTGATGACTTGTTTTGAGTTGCGTTTTTGCATCGAGGGAGAGTGCAGGGAATGTGTGTGCACAGATGGGCTCCGTGTCAAAGAGGAGATTCATGCTTTCGGTAGTAGCGTCAAAGGCTAACCTGTTCTGTCAGCCTGCCCTATTTCCATACAAGTTAACGAGGTACTCCTCATTTGAGAGAAGTTGTCATTAAAAGGTGCACTGTGTAACTTTTTGCTGCTTGTTTCTATGGATATGTCATTGCTCTGCCTGGAAGGTTCCACAGTGTGACATTAAACAGCTCTACCTTACGTTTATTCGATTACAGGTGGTTTTATAGCTCAAAAATATATTTAAAAAAGTGCTGTCAGGTGATTTAAAAAATTCATCTAATTAATTACAGGATTTGTAATTATTTAATCTAGTTAATCGCATTTTAATGTGAGAGAGAGCTTGTGAATGAGCGAACGAACCCACTTTGCGATTGAGTTCGTCAGTTTTCAAGTGTTCGCTTTGCTCATTCGTTTCCCAAATTCTGCGAGCGTGGTTTGGCGGTTTGGTGGTTTGGTGGTTTGGTGAAGTGCGCTCTATCACCGGTAACGATGGAATTTGTCCGGACGTGTTTGTCGTTCAAATGATCCGTCAGGCTGGAGCAGCTTCGGTGATCAGAAAATTATTTTTGACAAAAGCTCCAAATCACTGCGTTCTCGATCGTCCCGTCTTTATTCTTTTTATAAATAAACTCGCCGTTCACAGGCCCTGGCAGAGATTGGCCAAATTTAAAATGCAAGTGCATTGAATTGCCGCTCATAATTAATTGCGTTAATTTTTATAACGCGTTAATTTGCAGTGTAATTAATTAATCTAATTAACGTGTTAAACTGACTGCCTTACAAAAAACATTAATTCTGACTGTGAGCGGGGTCGCCTCTCCACAGATCTGACCTGTAACTTGGTCTTGTTTGGTCTCCATGAAGAGAGAAAGGTGAAAACCCCACTGTGAAATATTCCAGACAACGCAATAGCATCTCCATAGAGAAAAACATTTGACAGACCCTCCACTAGAAAAGTTACAGAATGCACCTTTAAAAGCAAGAATTGTATGTACTGGTACTTTGGAGTGACGTCACGCCTAGGGTGTTCTACATGTGTCTCTATGATGACACAATGCACACATCAGCAAAAACTGTTAAACTAAAAAAAAAAACCCAAAATGGATTTAAACAAAAGATTTTCAGGAGCCTGTGATCAATACAAGCGTTCATGGTCCTGGTTAGGAGTT
Organism: Paratrypauchen microcephalus; assembly: GCA_036785185.1. Lineage (NCBI taxonomy): Eukaryota > Metazoa > Chordata > Actinopteri > Gobiiformes > Gobiidae > Paratrypauchen > Paratrypauchen microcephalus. The sequence continues at coordinate 1,274,687 of JAVJIX010000141.1, read as the reverse complement.
TGATTTTCAACAAAAAGCTGAGAGTCAGCTCTTTCTGATCAGACTGTGTTAAAACAAAGCTCAGTCTAACAGAGCTTCAGACAGAGTGTGCCTACAGTTAGCGTCACACCCCTGGGGAATGTTGATGACATCAGCTGCAAAGTATCAGTTATGTGCAAAGAGCAGTGGTTTGTTTTGAATGTGAAACGGTGGAGAGGCAGTGTGTGGGGCTGTACCTTTTGGGATCCACCAGTTTGTAGAGTTTGCCGCTGTGTAGCTGTGCCATGGTTTTACTGCTCGCTAAAAGGTACACCTCACCTGTATAAAAAAACACACAAACATATTTAATTTAAAATATTTAAAGGTCCTATATTACACAAAATGTTATAATGTTGTGACCTCATCAGAAACAGACCCACAGTTGTGTTTTGTTTCATTCCCACACTTGAGTATGTTCCTCCCCTCACCTATGGTCATGAGCTCTGGGTAATGACCGAAAGGACGAGATCGCGGATACAAGCGGCCAAAATGAGTTTCCTCCGCAGAGTGGCTGGGCGCACCCTTAGAGATAGGTGAGGAGCTCGGTCACACGGGAGGAGCTCGGAGTAGAGCCGCTGCTCCTCCACGTCGAGAGGAGCTGAGGTGGCTCGGGCGTCTGTTCCGGATGCCTCCTGGACTTCTCCCTCGGGAGGTGTTCCGGGCATGTCCCACCGGGAGGAGGCCCTGGGGAAGACCCAGGACACGCTGGAGGGACTATGTCTCCCGGCTGGCCTGGGAACGCCTTGGGGTCTCCCCGGAGGAGCTGGAGGAAGTGTCCGGGGTGAAGGAAGTCTGGGAGTCCCTGCTTAGACTGTTGACCCCGTGACCCGGCCCCGGATAAGTGATAAGAAAATGGATGGATGGATGTTTGAGTAATCCTTTATTATTAGTCTGTTTACATCTGCAAAGCTCAAAATGCTCTGTTCCACCTTGTGATGTCATGAAGTGGTAGTTTTCAAGTTAAAGAAGAATTAACGTTTTTTACAATCTGAGCCTTATTTCGGTAATAAAACAAGTTGTTTTACTCACCCATAGCACTTTGGTGTCATATGGAGCATTTCCAGAGAATGTAATATGCCCCGAGCGGTCTCGAAAATAACACAAACTTTAGCACTTTTCAAATCATAGAAGCTCAATGTCTTAGTCTACGCTTTCGTTTGAGTCAAAAGTGGCCTGTAATCTGAGATTTATCTATAATCTACAGTTTGCGTCCCGGGAGCTGAGAGTGAAATAAGATGTGACTCCGCACATGCGCTCTGTCCTCCTCATCTACTCGAAGCTATGGATAAATCTCGGATTACAGGCCACTTTAGACTCAAACGAAAGCGTAGACTAAGACATCGAGCTTCTATGATTTGAAAAATGCTAAAGTTTGTGTTATTTGGAGACCGCAAACATGTGCCCCGACAACTCATGTTACGGATATCGCTAAACTAAAACATCTCTAGAAGTGCTCCATGTGGCACCAAAGTGCTATGGGGGAGTAAAACAACTTGTTTTATTACCGAAATAAGCCTCAGATTAAAAAAAAAAAAACGTTAATTCTCCTTTAACAGCTACTGGCAATTCCAGGGATGAAATAATGATTCTAGTGAAGGTGTATGGAGTTTAAAAACACAGTGAAGCACTTGTTTGTGTAAAGAACTCTTAAACCTACATATGCAGGGTTTGTGTGTTAAACAAAACACAACTCCAGGTATGTTTTTGATGAAGAAATGACATTATAACAAATAATAATAATAAAACAATGGACTTATACAGCCCTTTTTGGACACTCGAAGACGCGTACAAACAAATAGGAATATACTGTAATATGGGTCCTATAACACATGTATGTCTCAGGGCAAAATGGGGTAAAATGACGACAGATGGAAGACAAAAGGAAAAGACACACAATGACATGAGAACAATCAATATAATCAAAGCTTCTGCAATCCCGCACCTGCCAAAGGTTTAATGAGACAATTGGATACTTATGACTGGGAACCAAGCAGATAATTTAATGAGGAACAAGCCCCCAAGTAAATTCCATAAGGGGACAAATTGCAAGCATGTGTCTGAGGGGCCCATACCCATCCAACTATTTTTTTTTTTTTTTTAACCATTGAAAAACGATTAAATCCAGGAAAATTTACGTTATTTTCTGATCTATGTTCTGTTTTCTCATCAAAAGTAAACCTGGAGTTGTGTTTTGAAACCCCATACACCTTCACTAGAATCATTTGGATGATTTCAGCCCTGGAATTTCCTCTCAAAAGGTAAAATGTAGCTGTTAACTTGAAAACTACGCTTCATGACGTCACAAATTGGAACCGAGCATTTTGAGCTTTGGTGATTTAAACAGACTAATAATAAAAGATGAATCAAACATGTGTGAATGAAACAAAACGCAACTCCAGGTCTGTTTTCGATGAGGTAACAGCATTATAACATGACTTAAAGCTCACAAGAGTCAATTTTGCGTAATATAGGACTTTTACAATTACCTAAACAATTTCCCTTGTGGATCAATGAAGTTTGTCTAAGTCTAAGTCTAAATTTCTACTTATGTAACAGGAGCTGGCAAGAATCCCCATCACGCATTTCTGTGGGCCTTTGTAAGTGCTCTACAACATGTTTTTGCTTAATAAGAAACAGTACGTTTGATAGTTCATAATTTTGTAAATGCTTGGTGTATTTCCAAGAAGTTAAGCGGTTCTGTATTGCATTAGGCTGCTTACCTCAGATGACACAACCTGATCAAAATGTGATGAATTTGCACAACTTCCTCACATGGAACTAGTGCAGGGGGGCTGTGTGGTCCTCTGTGTCTTTTATTTGTTTATTCATTTTCTAGTCATAACAGTTTTAACTTGTGCTGTCAGGCGATTTAAAAAAATTATCTAATTAATTACAGGATCTGGTTGATTGATTTGATTTGGTTGGTTGAGCGGTCAGATCCACTGACCCACAGGTTGGCGGTACGATTCCAGCTCCCACAGATCAATGCTGCCGTTGTGTCCTTGGGCAAGACACTTAACCCACCTCGCCCCCAGTGTCTGCGTACACTGGTGTGTGAATGTGTGAATGGTTTCTTCTTGTAAAGCGCTTTGGGTGCCTTGAAGGTGGAAAAGCGCTATATAAAGACCATTTACCATTTGTAATTAATTAATCTAATTAATCGCATTTTAAGAGTGTGAGAGAGAGAGATTGTGAGTGAGCGATCGAACAAGCGAACAAACCCACTTTGCAATTTAGTTAATCAGTTTTCAAGTGTCGTTTCCCAAATTCTGCGAGCGTGGTTTGTTGGTTTGTTGGTTTGGTGAAGTGCGCTCTATCACCGGTACCAGTAGAACTTGTCCGGACGTGTTTATCGTTCAAATGATCCGTCAGGCTGGAGCAGCTTCGGTGATCAGAAAATTCTTTTTGAAAAAAGCTCCAAATCACAGCGTTCTTATTGATAGTCCCGTCTTCGTTCTTTTTATAAATTAATTACCGTATTTTCCACACTATAAGGCGCACCTAAAAGCCTTAAATTTTCTCAAAAGCCGACAGTGCGCCTTATAATCCAATGCGCCTTATATATGGATCAATATTGGTTAATCATGGCTACCGTAGTCAGCCACTACTGTAGCTTCTATTCTATGCGCCTTATAATGCGGTGCGCCCTATATATGAAAACAGTTTTAAAATAGGCCATTCATTGAAGGTGCGCCTTATAATCCGTCTTATGCGTCTTATAGTGCGGAAAATATGGTAATAATTATAATAATAATTCATCGCATTTATACAGCGCCTTTCATGACACCCAAAGCACTTTACAGTTCATTGTTCAGTCACTCCACACTTGGTGGTGGTAAGCTACTTTCTGTAGCCACAGCTGCCCTGGGGCAGACTGAGGGAAGCGAGGCTGCCAATCTGTGCCATCGGCCCCTCCGACCACCTCCGACACTCACACACACACACCACTTTCATACTAGGCAATGTGGGTGAAGTGAAGAGTGGCGAGCAGAGATTTGCTCGCCGCACGCCAAATTTAAAATGTGCATTAAAATTGACACTCATAATTAATTGCGTTAATTTTGCAGTGTAATTAATTTATCTATTTAACGCGTTAAACTGACAGCCCTAATTTTAACTTTATGTATTTTAACACTGCTTAAATATTGTTTTTATTCTCTTTTATTGTCTTAAAGTTGAACTAAGTAACTTTTCGGTTGGGGGTCTGTTACCTGCGTGTTTCTACGGATATGTCATTGCTCTGCCTGGAATGTTCCACAGTATGACATTAAACAGCTCTATGTTACATTTACACAATCACAGGTGGATTTATAGCTCAAAAATACCTAGAAAAACAAGAATTCTGATAGAGAGCGGGGTCGCCTCTCCACAGATCTGAGCTGTAGCTTGGTCTGATTTAATATCATGCTAGTGCTGTCTAGTGCTGTGAAAACATGCTAGACAAAGCAATAACATCTCCATGGAGAAAAGCAGTTGACGGATCCTCCACCAGAAAAGTTTCACAAACACTTTGGAAACGGTCGTGTTTATAAAATGTATAAATAAAGTGGATTGGATTGAAAATATGTATAGAAAAGATTTATGAGAGGCCTTTCACGGGCAGTTGTTCTGAATCCATCCTTTTACGACAGACCTTTAAAAGTGGGGGTTGCGGTTCTTTTGTTCACCATAAAAGAATCACAAAACCGAACTTGTACTAACCCAGCTCATCTTCTCCAAAGCCCAGGATGTTGCCGTTCAGCGTCGTACCACACGAGGCAGTAGAGCCCAGACACAGAGGTTTTTCCTGCCACTCTTCTCCATTCACCAAGGAAGACTTCTGCAGAATCCTTAAGTTACTAAAAGGAAACGGCAAAAGTTAATGTACAGTAAGACACGTACAAAAGCAAAATTTCAATAAAGGGAAACCTCCATAAATAAATCTATAATCCGTGGTCTATAATCTATTCTCATTATGGTTCTGCCTAAACTGAATGAAGTGAATATTAATGGTGCTTTATGTACAGGCCTGGACTGGTAATCGGGCATACCGGGCATTTTCCCGGTGGGCCGACAGTCCTAGGGGCTGATGCTGTTGTTGTTTTTTTAGCCCACAATTTAGAGGAGGCGTCCCATTGGTCCATCTTCAATATAGATAGTGGACTAAACCAATCAGGATGTAGAAGCTCACGAGAGCGGTCAAACCCCTTTCTCTGCCCCGATCCCCTAACCTAGGAAACCCCAGGCTGCTTTCGTTCATTCCGATCTGAAAGACAGCCTGGCGACTATGGCAAGCGAGCTCTCCCGATTCTGGGAGCCAATCAGAGAGCGGGGAGGGGTGGCAAGACGATGACGCGTACTACGTGACAAACGGAAACTTGTAGTTTGAACTGACAACTGATATGATTGGCTATGGGCTACGTATACGCCAAATGATAGACATTCGTAATGGCCAATAAACGGCCGTTGGCGATCGTAAACCACACCTCCGCTACGAGATATTTAGGAGGTGCTCCCAGACCATATATCACTTGTGATATGGTCAGGTGTAAACCAGGCAACTGATCCCCACCAGGTTCATAAAGTTGAGCGTGGAAACATGGAGAAGCAGCAGAAAGGGGGTGCGGAAAAGTTGCTGGCTAAAAGATTAAAAAATCTCACTGTAGACGCTGCAAAATGTTCTTAAAAAAGGGACTGGAGCCTCCACGTCCTCTGCAGCCCAGGCTGAAGGTGGACAGGGAGAGGAGCAGCCAGAGACTGTGGACAGGGAACCCGAGGGAACCCGAGGGAACCCGAGGGACAGAGTGACCAGGGAAGTGTAGCACAGGCACAGCAGGTCAGCAGGTAGTAATGTTAGGATAATACCGGGACTTTTAGGTGACTGACAGCCATGAAAATGGCTCAGCTTTCAGCGAATTTCACAGTTTTGAAGCTGAAACAGGTGACCTACGTGAATCGCGTAGAGTCGTTTCCACAAGAATTTGGCCTGGGGTGCCAGCCAACGTGCTCCTGACCTCGTGTGCAAGATGCATTTTAAATAAACCGTTGAATGTGTACGTAGTTACTGCAAGTGTGCCGGTGGTTTTCGGGATTTTTCCTTTAAATGTTGTGCCCTGGTTTCCCCTCGGCCAAGACGTAACAACAGTAAAATACTTTGCTTCAGGGAACACATAAGTCCATTGTGCTCCGCTAATTATGCGGGGCCAATTTAGGGCCAAAAATGCCAGGGCGGTGATTATGTAACTTTTCTGGTGGTGAGCATCACTTGCATTTACATACATCTATTTTTTACACCATGGCTCTTACTTCTCCTGAACTGCCAATTATCATTACGCATACTCCAATATTTGTTTTATTTATTGCCGTTCTCTCCAAGATGTTTGTGGGTAAAAATTTAATAAAATGAGTGTAGAATACCTCAATCGTCCAGGTAAAATTCATGGCAAAAGGAGAAATTAAATTTGTCAACTGGAAATAAACTTTTGTCCAGTTGACAAATTGAATTTCTCCTTTTGCCAATTTAATAAAATAAATGTAATATATTTTCATGCACAATATTCAAATACAAATCTTTTCTTGTGTTTGGATTTGGACGGTATAAATAAGAAGACTAAGGGTGTGTGACGTCGCCCAAAGCGCTCAGCTCCAGTCAAATGAAGCTCACCGAGGCTAGCAGTTATAGGGGCCAATTCAGAGTCAAGTTCCGTATTTACAGACAAAATAGCGAAATAGAAACATCAGGATCATACAGAGCGGGTTAATACGAACATTTTAAAGGTCCCATGGCATGAAATTTTCACTTTCTGAGGTTTTTGAACGTTAATGTGAGCTCCCCTACCCTGTTTAGCCCCCCCCAATGGCTAAAAGTTGCGAAATGTCTAAACTGAGCATTTGCGATCCTTTTCTGCGTTTGAAAAAAACACAGCTCAAATGGGCGATTCTGGACAAGGCACCTTATTGACGTCAGATCGAAAAAAGAAGTGCAAATGCAGTTCCACCATCGTCTGGATCTCCACCCCCTGTCTCTGGAAATCACGCCCAGAGAGTTTGGACCGCGAAGGAGCTACGCAATGCGAAATGCGTTTTTTTATTTGCCTGGAGGCACATGCGAGTGTTTCTAGGCTCGGAAGTCCTTTACCCGACCCTCTGGACCTCTGAAACAGCAGTGGTTTAATTTTATTTTCTGAGAAAATGTGGTTTTTTTTCATTGAAACGCTCTCCTTTCGCTCTCCTTTCCTCCTCCGCGCTTACACACACGGAAGTGGGGCCAGGCACAGCGCAGCGCTAAAACAAGGAACCAGCGGCGCATTGGGGGCCCCCCCTCCCTCCTCTAAGCCTATCTGTGTCCTTCTCATTTGCATTCAAGCAAGAAGGCCAGAATGAGGTGTTCAGAGAGTTATTTTTTGACTCTGACTCTGTACATGTGTTTTTCTCATGCACTAAGTGTTCATTTTGAAGAAGGATTCATTTACAGTATTAGGGAACCATTAAGGAGCCATATAAAAGCATCAAGAAGTACCATGTCATGGGATCTTTAAAACCCGAATGAGGAGCATGACGACAGCGGTTATGGACAGAGGGGTGACGAATTTCCAATACAAAGTGAACTGGAGCTGATGGAGCCTGAATCAAGCCCATGCTCGCTTCCTGTTTGTAAATTTATTCATAAATACAGTCTGTGATTAGTATTCATTGCAGTTCTGTATAAGCTCTCAGAGGGTAAATGTATAATTTAATAAAAGAATGCTAAAAAGTGGCTTTTAGAAACACAAATGTGTGAACAGTAAAACTTTTATTGTATTTCTGTAATGTTATTGTACATTTGTGTCATTTTTAATGTGTATCTTTTTAAGTGTATTTTCTTTTAGGATGCCTTTTTGACATCTGGCAAAGGGACTACCGATGCAAATTAGCTCTTATCAGCTAACTCGGGCACATTTACATTGTTTTGATGTTGATTAATGTGCATTGTCCCTTCACAGATAAATAAATAAAATAAAATAAAATAATTTCACGCACAATGAACAAATGAAAATATTTCCCTATGTTCGGATATAAGGCGGATTTAAACACCGGCTTGTGCGTCAAACCCTCAGCTTTAACATTTCAACTTTCGATTTCTAAACAACAGTGGGCTACAATTGGCAACAAAGCGCAGATTTATGTGAGCAGTATTTTCAGTGTTAGCTATTTACTTTCTTTGTTTGCGAAAGCGTCGGGTTTTCAGATCAGCAAAGCAGGATGAATGACAAACCAAAGACTAGTGTGAATAAAAGGAATAATCTCCATTTACATTGGAGTCTGAGCCATAAAACAAGTCTTTCCCCATTGTTTGACATCGACCTCTTGGGAGACTGCCGATGGAGCAACATTGGCTTTAATCTTTGCATATTTGAATGTTTAATAAGCGCTGTCCCTTTACAGATAAATAAAATAAGAATTAAGAAATAGAGGAATTCTCAGGCTGTTTACAGACTCGCAAATGCTCTGTAAATATTCAATTTATTATTACATTTATATTTTTGCTCTTTGTTATTATATTATATTGTGATGTGTGAGCTACTGTGTCTAAATAATTTCCCTTGTGGATCAATAAAGTTTGTCTAAGTCTTAAGTTTAAAGGTGCATTGTGTAACTTTTCTGGCGGAGAGACCGTCAAATACTTTTCTCCATGAAGATGTTATTGCTTTGTCTGGAATCTTTCACAGTATATAGGTATTAAACCTGTCTGTATTCATGGAGACCAAACCAGACCAAGTTACAGGTCAGATCTGTGGAGAGGCGACCCCGTTCACAGTCAGAATGCAGGTTTTTCTGGGTATTTTTGAGCTATAAAACCACCTGTAATAATAAATAATAAGGTAGAGCTGCTTAATGTCATACCGTAGAACATTCCAGGCAGAGCAATGACATATCCATAGAAACAAGCAGGTGATGGACCCTCAACCAAAAAGTTACACAGTGCACCTTTAAGTCTAATACAGTGGTACCTCACCTTACGAAATTAATTCGTTCCAGAAGTGGTTTCGTAACGTGAATTTTTCGTAAGTTGAGTAGCTATTTCAATGGAAAAGGCCTGATTCGTTCCAAGGCCCCATTCAAAGTTAACTTTGTGTTAACGTGTAACTTTTTTTTATAGAGTAACACTCTCTGCGTCCTGATTGGCTAAGAGACTGTAGACCCAGGACTAAACGTGGACTAAACCAGGTCTAAACAAGGTCTATACCTGGACTGGACCAGGACTAAACCTGGACTAAACCAGAACTAGACCATGTGGACCCGCGTGCGGGTCTATTTCCTGGTTTCTCACAAGTCACAGCTGAGGCGAGCAGCGAGGAGGGGACTGCACGCAGTCTGAGCACATGAACGAACGCAGGTAAGAGCCGCGGTGGGTTAATCCTGGTTTAGACCTGGTTTAGACCTGGTTTAGACCTGGTTCAGACCTGGTTTAATCCTGTTTTAGAGGAGGCACGGTTTGAGCACGGGTCTCGTGCTCGCAGCCCCGTGCAGGGTCATGCTGCGCTATCACACACATGTCCGCGCGCACACACTTCTCCGCCCTCCCCCTTCCCCCCACGCTTCACTATAAATAATTTTGTTGAAAATCTATGAAAGTTTGAGTGTTTAAACGAGAGACAAATGTGAGAAAAGTTTAAATCCAGTCTGAGAAAAGCGTATAATGTGTGTGGCTGAGCGCGCATTATTTGAATTTTTGAGATTTCGCGTTTCGTAACTTGAATTTTCTTTCGTATCTAGAGACCAAAATTTAACGTGAAGGCGTTTCGTAACTTGGAATTTTCGTTTGTTGGGTCTTTCGTAAGGTGAGGTACCACTGTACCTTAAAAACGCTGATGTTTTTTTCTCTACTTATTTTCTATTTTATTTCGATGTGTACATATACATTTATATAATTATGTCCTATATTTGCTATCTTTTTTGCTACTTATTTAGAATTTATTGTTACGTTCATATTTTTCTCTTTTATTATGCTGTGATGAGTGAGATACAGCCATACCTCACCTTCAAAAGACCCAACTAACGAATAGTCCAAGTTACGAAACGCGTTTACGTAAAATTTTCATCTCTGAATATGAAAGAAAATTCAAGTTACGAAATGCGAAATCTCAAAAATTCAAATAATCCGTGCTCGAATGCGCGCTCGGCTTCGCAGCCGCCCGAATCCCCCATTGCGACTCTACTTACGAAAAAAATCACGTTACGAAACCACTTCTGGAACTAATTAATTTCGTAAGGTGAGGTATGACTGTACTGTGTCCAAATAATTTCCCTTGTGGATCAATAAAGTTCATCTAAGTCTGAGACAACGTTCACACTGCAGGGCTTAATGCTGAATTCCGATTTTTTTGTGAAATCCGATTTTTTTGCGAGGTCGTTCACATTTCCAATTAAATGCGACTTGTATGTGATCTCCAGTGTGAACGTTAAACGCCCCAAAAGTGTCCCGCATGCACCTTGGGGGACACGACGAGGTCACGTGCAGCGAGCGTGCTCAATGTTTACGTAAGTCGCCTAAAGTTGCTGTCGTACCGGAGCCAAAACATGTACAGCTTATTTGTTTTAAAAAGGAGACGGAGACGGAGAAGGACAAGGTTTTTGGCCACGGCGTTTTGTGGGGCAGTGGCAGCAACGTCCGTAGAAATGAACGTGTTGGTGCGGAGTCGCAGCCAAGAGTGGTGAGATTGCTACGTGCTTCACCGATACAGAGTTTATACACTATTTTCGCATGACGAGAAGAACGTTTGTGTACATTTGTGAGCGCCGACTTGTACAACTCTCACTGGAGGAAACACGCCCAGGTCGAATGAACGCGACCTGGCCGTTCAGACTGAAGTTGCATGCCAAAAGATCGAATATGTATCGGATTTAGGACCATATATCTAAGTGAAAAATCGGATCTGTGTCATTCAGACTGCCATTAAAAGATCAGATACAGGTCGCGTAGAGGCGAAAAAATCGGATTTGGGTCACTTCAGGCTGCAGTGTGAACGTAGCCCAAGTCCAACGTTAATGTCGTGTACCACTTTAAGATTTCTTTGCAAATATAAATAAAATGCATTATTATTGTTATAAAACGTACCCATTCTTATCTCCAAACACATAACTTCCATAAAGCCGCCTTGACTGACAGCCTCTGTAGATGAAGCCCCCTACAGGTGGAGCGCCGCCGTTGGACTGCAGGTTATAGACGGACGGCTCATTTTCTGGGTAAAAACGGGATATGAAATTTAAACATCCCCAAAATAACACTGGCTCATCTGAACGTTCATGTGAGAGACTATACCTTACCATAATCCTTTCCTTTCGAGATGTCCAGTATTCTCCCCGACGTGGTGTTCCTCCCCGTGGTATCGGTGCACAGTATCGAAAGACTTCCATTGTCCGTCTGAAGTCGATCCACGGCACATCTAACACATTTACAGAGTGGTTAAAGCAGAACTGTTATGCAAAATGGACATTTCAGAGCTTTTAAACATGTTATAGTTATTTTTTGTCGCCCTTCACGCTCTCAAAGTTGGATTTGGAGTGATTTGTTTGAACGATCTTTAATCACTTATTTTCAAGACGCCATATTGCCGATCAATCTCCGTTTTCACCTCGACTCCGCTGTACTTTGTTCTCCAATTTTATTTTCTTAGTGATACAGACAGAATTCGTCACAGTTGCATTGTCATTTTGCCACAAATAAAAATAAAAATCCCTGCTCACTTGTGTGATCTGTAGCTACAGCACGGTTTTCTAACACGGATGTCAGTGGATTTGTTTCTTTTATTAAGTCTTTTTGAGATGAATAATTATTATGATTTAAAATGTCCAAAAGTCTTTTAAGAAATTTGAAGTTAATTTTGTAATTTAAAATGTCCAAATGTCTTTTATTAAGTCCTTTTAGAATAATATTGTAATTTAAAATGTCCAAAAGTTTTTATTAAGTCTATTTAGATTAATATTGTGATTTAAAATGTCCACATGTCTTTTATTATGTCTTTTTAGATTAATATTATAATTTAAAATGTCCAAATGTCTTTTATTAAGATATTTTAGATTAATATTGTGATTTAAAATGTCCACATGTCTTTTATTATGTCTTTTTAGATTAAAATTATAATTTACAATGTCCAAATGTCTTTTATTAAGATATTTTAGATTAATATTGTGATTTAAAATGTCCACATGTCTTTTATTAAGTCTTTTTAGATTAATATTGTGATTTAAAATGTCCAAATGTCTTTTATTATGTCTTTTTACATTAATATTATGATTTAAAATATCCAAATTATAACATAATGACTCACGGGTGTCATAGATTATAACTATAGCAGACAAAAGCATAATACGTCTTTTTTGAAATGTTAACCATTAACAGGAGGTAATTTTAATCATTTTTTTCTTCAAATGTCAAATTTATGATAGTAGGCAGGGCTGGTGTTAGACTGGTGTTAGGCAGTTAAACCAGAGAGTGTTATTTTTATTACAGGTGTGGCTTTAATCGAAGTCACCTTGAAGTTCCACTGACCTTCCTGGGTCGTGTAATCCGTGTGCAAAGATTTCCGGAGGCTGGTTGGTGCTGTTGAAGTAGGGGTTGTTCAGCGGGATGGAGTATGGAGAGGAACAGCAGTCTGTGTCCACATCCACCCTCAAAATGGAGCCTGTGAAATCACTGGACACACATGAGGATGCCTGTTAGGCCTGCCATGAGATTGAATACACAACAAATCAATAAAACAGAGGGAAACTTAGACATACTGTATATAAATATTTATCATTTTTTGTGACAAAGTAAAGTATTTGAGCTGTAGAAGGTAGAATAAATAAAATATAGCATTAGGCTCCAGTCAAATGAAGCTCACAAGGCTATGCGATAGATAATACTCCCTACAACTGTATATAGCTGGGCTTGGACATCTTATTTGATAGTGTATTTTATACTTTACTACTATACTTTTCTATTTAATTCTGATTTGTACATATACATTTATTATCATTTTTTATTTTTATAATTATGTCTCATCTGACACTGGTCTATTGCTCTTTTTTTGCTATTAAATCTATTTTTGTTACCCTCTGTTATATATTATATTTGATGAGTTAGAAGATTGACTTTATTGATCTCACAAAGGAGAAATCATTTTCTGCATTTGACCCGGGGACCATCCCCATGATTTTGTTGTTTAAGTTTGATCAGGCCCTAAGCTGGAGGATTTTACCTATGGTGCATGTTTTGGGTTGATGGGGGAAACCGGAGTGCCCGGAGGAAACCCACCCAGACACGGGGAGAACATGCAAACTCCACACAGAAAGGCCCGGGCGACCCGAACCTTCTTGCTGTGAAGCATGAGTGCTAGCCACTCAGCCACCGTGCCGCCAACAGGAAGAAAAAAAAAAAAAAAACACGAACAAACAAACTAACAAACAACAAACAAACACGAACAAACAAATGAACAAAAAACCAAACGAACAAACAACAAACAAACAAACAAACAAATGAACAAACACGAACAAAGAAACAAATGAACAAACAACAAACAAAAAAGAACAAACACGAACAAACAAACAAATGAACGAACAACAAACAAACGAACAAACAAATGAACAAACAACAAACAAATGAACAAACAAATGAACGAACAACAAACGAACAAACAAATGAACAAACAACAAACAAATGAACAAACAACAAACAAATATGAACAAACAAACGAATAAACAAACAAACAACAAACAAACACGAACAAACAAACAAATTCAAGCCTTGTCTAAGTCTAAGTTATAGGGGAAAATTGGGAGCAAAGGTCCATATTAGGAATAGGAATTTATTTATGGACAAAATAACAAAATAAAAAGACCAGGTTCATTTTAAGATATGAACATTTTAAGATCAAAATGACAAGGCTCACAGCAGCAGCATGTGAAGTCAACTGGAGCCAGAGTCGATGGAGCCGGAAGTTCCTCCATGCTCGCTTCGTATTTGGAACGTGGCGGCGAGCAGGTTCGATATGTCCATTTATACATACAGTCTATGCGTGAACTATGGTTGACTACAGGGCTATTATTTTCACAGTCTTCGTATTTTCCTACCTGAGCCCGTCCATCTCCTCCATGTCGTCCAGTGTGATCATCCCGTCTCCCAGGATGATGTGCAGGAGACCTTCAGGGCCGAACAGCAGCTGACCCCCCAGGTGCTTCCGGTGGAGCTCAGCCACTTCCATCAGAACTCGAACTGTCCGTGTGTCCACCTGGTTGGGGTTTTTCCTAACACAAACATAAGTATACTGCCTTTACAAACACTATTACCAACTCAACTATTTCTGTTTGCTTTTCCAAATCACTTAAAGGTTCTACAGTATATTATTGTGAGCTTTTGGCCATGTTATTATGTTGATACCTCATGAAAAACATACCTGGAGTTGTGTTTTGGAGTTCACACATGTTTCGAGTGATATTTATTATTAGTCTGTCTACATCTCCAAAGCTCAGAATGATTTGTTCCACCTTGTGATGTCATGTAGTGGTAGTTTTCAAGTTAAAAGCTACTTTTTACCTTTAATTCAGGAAAGATTGGCAATTCTAGGGGTGAAATTACCCAAATGATTCTAGTGAAGGTGTGTGGAATTTAAAATCACAGTGAAGAACTTCCTCTATTTTCTGTTTGAGAAAAATACTCTAATATGTAGGTGTAGGATTTGTGCGTTAAACACGTGTGAATGAAACAAAACTCCAGGTATGTTTTTCATAAGGTAAGATTATAAAATAGCGTAATATGGGCTCTTTACTAGTTACTTTGCTTTCAAAATCAATTTAAATACTATTCTTAAGTTTCACTATCTAAATATAGAAGCCCGAAGAATGACTAACAAAAACGGACTTACTTTTTTTCTAAGAGATGCAGCAGTTCTTTAGATTGCTGTATAATACTTTTCTTTTATTTACATTTTGCAACAAGGTGTTTTAAGAATCCCCATAATCGCTGTAAGCAGAGGATGCTGACACAGCGGCCAACAACGCACAGAGAACTGGGTCAAAATCATTTGCTGTCTGGAGACGCTTTGAGGATGAAGTTTTGTCTCATTGAAGAAGACAGTGGGTGGATCACTGCTTACTCAACTTTGAGCTGTTGCACAACGTTAAGTGAAATGTGCGGACTTGGATTCACGTTGAAAATGGATGTTTCAATACAGTTTTAATTAGTCGTATCATCTTCAGTTAAGGATGTGCTGGAGTCAGTGCGACTACTGACTCAGACGGTAATCACAACCAAGCTGTTCAAATGTGAAATTAAGTCTTTACGTGAGAAAGAGGAATCAACATGACCACGTCTGCTTGTAATTTACACAATTTTAATGATTTAAAAATGTTAGCGTTTGCAGACAAGCTCTTGCAGTTAAGTCAAGTTCTTGTTCTGGCTCAGTTCTCATTGTGTCCTAGCGTAACCCCGCTGGTGTCCTGGTTTAGCTTTGGTACTCCAAATAATCAATAATTGACAGACATAAATAGAAAGCAGCGATCCTCTAGGTTGGTACACTGGATAGACTCAAGATGTACAGAGTAGGATGTGCTGCTTTGAATATCGTGTACCTTGAAACAGTGTACTCCACCACTCGGAGGATGTGGTCGTGGGGTCCGATGGCCCAGCGCTCCTGGTTGGTGGTGTAGGACACGTAGAGTTTGCCATTCTTCTTGTAGTTGGGGTGGAATGCCAGGCTAAGCAGCCCTCTTTCATCTCCGCCCTGGAGTCATTGAGAAATATCCACAAGTTAATTATGCTGCTCTTGCACAACATGCAATGCCTCTAAATTATTCTTTTCTAATCCCTCTTTTTGTAAATCCTTTGAATTCCTGTGTTTTTTTTTCATTCTCCTCTTTGTCCAAAGCAATTCACTTCACACCTTCACCCACCTCACAGAATGTACCATTAGCAGCTATTATTCTGAGCGTGACTCTGGACAGGGCACCTCCTCTACAATCCCCTTCAGCCCGTTTGAGGAGAGCCTGGTTATGTGCGCTTGTCCTGAGGGTCAGGGGGGCCCTGTGACGCCGGGGCCCTCCCGGTGGCCTCCATTGTGCTGTGATTTGTGTGTGTAATCTTCAGGGGATATCCGTGAATGCTATGCTGAGTGGCTGAAAGAATTTATTAGCTCACTCACAGTTCATAGAGAGCACAAAAGTGCAGAGTGCTTCAGTCCGTGCTTTTTGCTCCCTGTTCCCCTTTGCTCATAGAATCTAAAATCCAAAACTGAAGCCTTTTAAAAAGGAGAAGGAGCACCGTAAAACAAAAACAAAACAAAAAAAAGAAACAAGGAGAGAGCTGCCATCTCCACTATCTTGGCAACATGTTTAGAAAACATTTAAATTACTGTGTAATATGTAAACTTTTGTTTCACCCAGAGGCCACTGCATCACTTGTCTCTATGCTGGTGGTCCAGTCGTCATAGTTAACTCAAATAATCATCTATGGCCAGGTTGGCCCCTCATCCCTTAATGGATGTAGCCGTACCACACAGAGTGTGGGCTTTAGGTGAGAGTCAATGTATGTACTTATATAAAGCTTCAAATGCTCTCAAACACAACCCCAGCACAAACACAAAAATATGTCCTCACTTTTAGAGTTATGAGAATGGTCTGGTAAGAGTGGTCGGCCCTGTGCAGACGGAGTCCATGCAACAGGCCAAAGAACACATGTACTTAAATTTACTGGATCTTGAGTGTGGACTGCATTAAGCTTAGTGAAGCACAACACTGACACAGGCCACATACACATGCAAAATAGATGACTCCATGTGAAAGAATGTACGTAAAATATGTACGAACAACAACAGAGCTCCACATCATCAACCACCGGGGTCCTTTCAGTCTCAGTGTAAAGTGAAATGTGAAGTTGACAGATAAATCTCTTCTCCAAAGGCAAACTTCTTTTTCACAGAAATTTATGACTCCTACTAAATGTCAGATTGGTGAAGTCAAATAAAGAGGAGTTATGTGGGAGGAATGAAGCCGTGTACAGCTGGATGTGAGTCCGAGCAGAGGTGAACACACTCTGCCAAAGAATGTCAGAAAGTTTCATCCGAGGAAGTCAAAGCTTTCCAGGATCCATATGTTGAATTTGGGGATGCAATGACCCATATCCCCAAAATAAACTCACTGTGGGGTGCCAGTCAAAGACCACAGCACTAAAGAGGCCTGATCCGGAGCCAAAAGGAGACCACCAAGACACACAGTGGTTAAATGGGCTGAAATATTAGCTCTGAGCTAATGAGCAGCTCCCTCAGCAGCAGACTCAGGCCAGAGCTGGCACTGGGGCCACGAGAAACAAACACAGAGAGACCACAGAAGTGTGTGAGGAGACTATGATTAAAGTGAGGCAGGGCCAGCAGGCAAGCACCTGCCACTGGGACTGCCAAAAGAATCAACAATCAGATACTAATCCATAATAAAACTGGTATCAAAACCACACACTCATTTAAGCTGGTATTGATACTAAAAAATGTCACATTCACGGGAGAGAAATGAACCTTTACTGAAGCTTTAGAATGATCTTGAGCTGTATCAGAACAAGTATAAGAGCACATAGACGAGAGACCACATGGGTATATAAAAGAAAGTACCGTGATTTAATGCTGAACAGTGTTGTTTATTTTCATCGTGGTATCGGAAACAGTATAGAGTAGGAGTAGGAGTCTATCCTTACTCTATACTGTCTATCCTTAGTATCAAAATAAACTAAACAAGTATCAAAAACTGCTGCTAAGGACGACTGTTGCACATTTATTTATCTGTATTTTTAATGCACATCCTATTGCACATTTTTTTTACTGTACATTTTCATCTTGAACATTCATGAACATTCATTCATCTTCCACTGCACATTTTGGACATCTGTAAATAGGTATTTATTTATTCTTTGCACTGCTTTAGATTTTAGATTTTTGTCATAGTTTTTGTATTGTCGTTATATTGTATTTGTATTTGTCTTTATATTGTCTTTTAAATGTTATACTGTTTTAAAATGTTTTATTGTTTAAATGTTTAACTGTTTGTTTTTAACTGTTTGAATTTTAACTGTTGCTTTTAACTGCTTATAATGTATATTATACACTGTCTTTTTGCACTGCTTGGTCAGAGAGAAACGAAATTTCGATTCACTGTATGTTGAACACATGGCAGAATTGACAATAAAGCTGACTTTGATTTTGACTTTGATTGAAAACTTTGAAATTTGTCTCTGTTATGAGCTTTTATACTCTTTGGGCCTGGCAGGAGGCTTTAAAGGCCTTATATTACACAAAATTGACTTAACATGGCTTAAAGCTAAAGCCAAAGTGGTATAATGTTGTTACCTCATCAAAAATATACCTGGAGTTGCATTTTGTTTCATTCACACATGTTTGAGTAATCCTGGATTATTAGTCTGTCTACATCTCCAAACCTGAAAATGCTCTGTTCCACCTTGTGATGTCATGTAACAGCTACCTTTTAGCTTTTAAATCAGCAAGTCCAGGACTCAAATCATCCACTCTAGTGAAGGTGTGTGGAGTTTAAAAACTGTGTAGCACTTCCTGTATTACCGCCTGACGTCACAAGGTGGAACAGAAAAAAGAACTCAGGGTTTGCGCGTTAAACATGTGTGAATGAAACAAAAAACACAACTCCAGGTGTGTTTGTGATGAGGAAACAACATTACAGCATAGATGAGAGAATGGCCTAACATGGGCCCTTTAAACAGACCTCTCAGGAGACGTACGCTCTTTGGTTTCTCGCTACACCTGTCTCTGCGCTCGCTCCAGCTCGGCTCTCTGGGGATGTGGTTTTGGCACTGTCAGAACATTGGCATCCGTCCACACAAAACTGGGAAAGTTATGCTTAAGGATAAGGAGTGGTGGTTATCTAACATCTTGTGGTGCTTAAAATGGAATACTGACTTCCTCCGAGTGGCACACGGCTCCAGATTCCAGTTTGCAGAGGCAGCTGTCTTTGCTGGCTCTTACTTTGTTACAAGAAACCGTTTGATCTGGGATCGTGGGCATTCCTGCACCATAGACATTCCCCATGAGCTGAATTCTAGGCCAGTTACGATGATTACTTTACTATATCGACTTATCGTCCATTATGTTAAATGGAACAATCGCCTTTGGAGGTCAGGATTTATCGTGGGGACTTTTTCTTTGTGCTAGTGGGGCATTTTTTGTTTAATTTTCTGTTCTACATTGAAGGTGCAGTGAATATTTTTTCTGGTGGAGCAGGTTGTCTCCATGGAGATGTAATTGCTTTGGACTTTAAACATTTTCATCCAGCGTTTCTTCATTACGGGTGTTTCTATTGCTAAAAAACAAAACAAAACAAAAAAACAAAACAAAAACAAAAAAAGTCCTTCTAATAGAGGTGACTCTGGACAAAGCAATAACGTTTCCACGGAGACATCAGGTAAAACCTCCACAAGAAATGCACCTTTACAATTTGAGCTGTGGAAGGCTGAATAAATATTCATTCATTCATTCATTTTCTTCCGCTTTTTCCATTTTCTGGGTCACAGGGGCAGCAGTCCAAGCAGTGTTCTGCTGCCCAGAACACACGGGGTGTGTTCTGGGCTGAATAAATAACTTCTTTTAATCATTATAGAAACAAAATAACTATTAAAATGTTTCATTCTGCTGTTTATTTCTGGCAGTGTGTGTTTTTAACCATATTTTAGAATATTTTTGGGATAATACTTTCATACTTTAATTGTGTCAGTGGTATAATTTGGTTTTAGTATTCAGTTTGCATCTGTAATGAGTTATAAAAGTTAGTAATTCAATCTTCTATGGCTCCAATCTTATGATAAAGTCAAAAACTTAACCAAATATTTCCTAGTAGAGTAAAGTAGGGATGTACTGATCCAGTTTTTACAGTTTCGATACTGATTCGAATACTACAGCTTAAGCCTAAATATCTGCCAATATCTGATATATTGTGTAGAGGCAGCATTTATTTACTTAAAACATAAATAAAGTAAGACAGAACTGATCCAATGTGTTATGGAGTAGGATGTGTCTCTGGGGCGACTACGACCAGTAAAGAGTCTTAACCAGTGGTGAAAGTAGTTTTCATTTCTTACAGGTGCTATAATGTCCAGTGCATCACTTTACCGTTTTTTTTAAAAAACGTTTTACACCTTTTTCATAGATAAATTTACTAAGTGTTTTTAGTCAGCAGAAACCCTCTCTTACAGGTGCAGGCAGCGCGCCGGCCTTAAATCTTCTACCAGTGCGCAGCACCGCCTCGCAATGGTTTAGGCTACTTTCACGGCTACAGTCAGATAAGTTTTGACAATCCTTGCTTAACAGACTGCAGATATCTCTGCATGAGAGTTTCGGGTAGCTTTCAGTTATTCTCCAATGGCATAGTGTGGTTGTTTGTGTTTTCTACTTAAATAGCGCACCTTACTTTTTTTTTTTCAAATATGGGTTTTGGCCACCATTAACCATATTCTCTTAGCGGTGCTGCATACCGGCTGTGAATTTTATACTGGTGCTGCGTTCCGGTGCGCACCGCTTTATTTTCACTTCTGGTCTTAACCCATCACCTTATAAGTCCAGTTAGGGGACTGACTGAACCAGTATTTGGAAGCCGATGTAAGATCCAACAAATTTTTCAGTATCGGTGCATCCCTAGTCCCGAAAACATTAAAAACGTGGAAGAACAGTATAGAATCTTATTTAAAAGTCTTAGAAAAGGCTCCTCAAGGACAAGGCTCAAAAGCTACCCGCAAGTGAAGATGACCAAGCTTGTTGTACGTTTTTTACTACAAGCAGGTCATCTTCAGCTTCACTGTCTGTTAGCTTTTCCCTTGCCTGGAAATATCCTTCTGGATTTCCCGGCAAGCCTTTCCCCCAAAATCATTGTTCCAGCTTTTCATACTGTATATTGAAATATATATGTAGTAATTATCGTGACAGACCTACTTTTACTTCTACGGCAGCGGTATGAGAACAAAATAAGTGCATCTGTCATTTCTGAAGCAGCATATGTTCGGCCCCAGAGCTCCTCCTCATAGTGCTAATGTAAGGATGAGCACCGCGTCTTATTTTAGCCTTTACGAAGCACCCCGAGCCTCTGACGACCGCCGAGAATGCACAGCAGCTGTCACAAGACAAGATGAACTGGCTTATTTGTTTTAGTACTGAAATATTTCATTGCCCTCAGCCCTTCCACACGGGCTAACGCTGTCAGTGACGCATCTGCCCTTCTTGATAACTTCATAATTGAAACACACAGACCACAGTGGCATTTGTAAAGACTTTAATTACGCTATTTTCTGATCTATGTTTTAATAACGTTGTTTCCTAATCAAAAAAAAATACCAGGGGTTGTGTTTTGTTTCATTCGCACATATTTAACACACAAACCTTGCATATTTAAGCTGCGTTTTTAAAAAAGAAAACACTCTGTTCCACATTGTGATGTCATGTAGTAATACAGGAAGTGCTCCACTGTGTTTTTGGACTCCACACACCTTCACTAGAATCTTCCGGACAATTTCAGCCCTGGAATTGCCAATTTCTACTGAACTAAAAGCTAAAAAGTAGCGGTTAACTTGAAAACTACCACTACATGACATCGTAAGGTGGAACAGAGCATTTTGGACATACTAATGAACCAGGACTACTCAAATATATGTGAATGAAACAAAACTCCAGGTATGTTTTTGATGAGATAAATGTCATGGTTCATGTTTTGTTGTTACATATTTTGGTATAACTTATTCCTTTAGTGCAGTATGCCCTTAGTGTTTTATTTTGACATTTGTCCTGTCAGCTTGTTACTTTTAGTTTCACTTCCTGTCTGTTGATTGTTTTCCCGCCCTAATGTGTTACACCTGTGTCTGCGCGTTCATACCCCGTGTTCTTCTCTGACCTTGGTTGGTCCATTGTCGTTATTAGTGTCTCGTCATGTCACGCCAGTTTAGATTTTTGGGGGGATTTTGGTCATTCTTTGTTTGTTATTAAAGAACTTTTAACAGCAGCCCTGCATTTTGGGTCCTCCCTCTGTTTCTACATGACATTCACTGTGTGCACATGGTAGGATCGGATTGGATTTCTCCAAATCCGATCCCGTTACTCGGCGGGTGGTCTGTCCTTAGATCCCAGTGCACATGAAGCTCGTGTAATCGGATAATGGTCAGCGACCTGGCCGGCTCCGCTACGCTATGTGGCGCTGTAGTCCAACTACTTCCGGGTGATGGCTACTCAATAAAAACACAACAAACTATGTGGCGGTATACAAAGATGGCGCTCGAGGAGTTTGACGGAGCAGCATTGGTGTACGTGTTGCGTTTCTTCACAGCCATGATTTCGTCTGACTTTTCCGGCAACAATCGCTACTTATGACGGCGTCGGCAAAAATTCCCGCGCATGCGCAGTACGCCAATCCGATCCGATATCGTGCACAAGGCAGCACCAAGCGGATTACTATCGGCCTAAGCCAGGGGTTCCAATCGGATTCAGGAAATCAATCCCTATACGATCCTTAGCCTGTGCACATGAATTCGATACGATCCCAATCTGTTTGCAATCGGATTACACTCGTCCATGTGCATGCAGTGACTAAAAGCTTTATAACATGTCTGAAAACTCTCGAGAGTCAATTTTGTGTAGTAGAGGACCTTTAACTGCTTTGTAAAAACAGAAGGAAGTCTCCGTTTTGTTATATCGCCATGAAAAGTGGATAAAAACATTTACAACAAGAGAGTTAAAGAAGGAAAAGCCCAAAAAACGTCAAACATCACTCAATACATTTCTATGATCCGGCGCCTTATGTCTCCATGGAGATGTGAGATGTTGTTCCTCTGTCTAGAATGTTCCACAGTATAACTTACACCTAATTATCACAAGGGAGACAAGCAGGTTACAGCACTACGCTACCTTACAATTCAGATCTCTGGAGAGTCTCCCTTGTTCACAGAAGTAACTATTATATTTTTAAACAATAAAAACACCTGTAAAGAATAAATGCCAGATGGAAATACGTAAAGTCATTCCATGGAACATTTCAGGGAAAGCAATAACATCTCCACGAAGAAAAGCTTTGGACAGAACTTCCACCAGAAGTTACGCAATCCACTTTTTTAAGCGTCTGGCCATTCTTCTCAGTATAAAGTTCAACGCAATGCCACAGAGAACTCTTTAGGTTAGCAAAAGTGTGTGTTTGTGTGGGGCGGATAGCGGAGAAGCCAAACACAGAGGTTGGATTTCAGCTGGAGAACACCCACTGCGCAGTTAGCAGCCCTCACTGCCACAGCACAGCATTGTTTTTGTGCCGTTTGGGTTAATTGGCACCGGGGGGATCCAGGCGAGGGGAGCGAGGAAGCACAGAACATTAGAATCAAAGCATGTGCATGAGGCTGATGATAAAGCTGCTATCTGACAGCTCTCTGGAGGGGCTGGTCCTCTCTGTGTGTAAAAGAGCTCCATCCTGTTGACACTGCCAGTAAACACCTGAACCTCTGTTGGTCGTGTCCGGAGCTTCCCCTTCAACCGAGAGCAGCCAATGGGACTCAAGAGACACGCCGGGCCATGTCGGACTGCTGTTATAATCATAATATTCACATCCAGAATGGGATGAACTATGAGATTTGTACAGTTACGTGTGCAGTTATAGTATCTCCAGGCCTGTCACGATTATTACTCGACTTTTTGTCCAATATATGAAAGCTGGAACAATATTTTTGGGGCATCAGTAGTTAATGTGTGTACATTTTCTTTGCATTACTGGGAAATTTTTGGTTATTTTTTGGCTGTATGATAAGATTTGAGCCGTAAAAGGTGAATTGCAGATGTAAACCAAGTACAAAAGTAGAGACAGACCAATATTTGGACTTTTTAGTGTATCAGATATCGGTCTTAAATCTGCAGCACATGCAGATATTTTGGTTTTATTTTGTCGATCTGCTTGCTGCCTATAACATTATAACGCAAAACTTTATTTAAAAGCTTTAACAAGGAGAGAAAACTGCACAGAAAGTGACTACACAGTTCCCTATGGGTTTGTGGTAAAAAAAGAAGGGCTGTGGGTGAGTTTGTTGTATTTAAATAGCATAAAAATTTGACAAAAATAAATAAAATCAACCCTATATATTGGCTCAAAAATGGGTGAGTTTGTTGTATTTAAATAGCATAACAATTTGACAAAAATAAACAAAATTGGCCCTATATATCACCTCAAAAATATCGGCAGACCTTATTAGCTATCGTTTGCTCTGGATTCTAAACAATCAATATGGGAATCGGCCATGAGAAAACCCATATTGATCGATCTCTATTAAAAAAAAAAGTATTTAATTCTGCTGTTTATGTATTGCAGCTCGTGATTTTTTTAACAGTATTGTAGATTGCAGTAGTTTCTGTGGTATATTTTCTTCAGAAACATATCGTGCTTCAGAATTTGTTATCGTGACAGGTTTAGAGACGTACGCGGGGAGAGACCATATTTAGCCGCTGTGGTCTGTTTGACTTGGTGTAAGCATCGAGTCTTGTCAGAAACAGGAGGATGTGTGATAGATAAACTTCCTGTCCGAGAGTGTGCCCACCACGCAAAGCACAGGCGATGGAATCATGGTAAATGGCTGACAATTCTGCTCTCGACGTAAACATTATTGATAGAGCGGTTAGATCCACTGGCCTAGCTTCCACAGATGAATGTTGTTGTTGTGTCCTTGGGCTAGACACTTAACCCACTTCGCCCCAAGTGTCTGCGTGCACTATTGTATGAATATGAGTGAGTGATTCCTTGTTGCAAAGCGCTTTGAGTGCCTTGAAGGTGGAAAAGCGCTGTATAAAAATGTGACCAATTGCCATCATAAACAACTTTTCAAAACATTCAAGTTGTGCCACAGGTTCTTTCTCAAAAATAATGATGCAAACAGAGCTCCAGAGGCAAGAGGTGCACATACAACTCTGGAAAAAAATAAGAGGCCACTGCATTTTTTTTTCTGAAATCAGCATCTCTACATGTATTACAGCCATTCCATTCCAGTGTCTGTTGAATTCCAACACAAACACAAAGCTGAGCTACTTCAGTTCTTGCACCAGGAGTGGAATAAAGTCACCCAAGAACAATGTGAAAGACTGGGACTAAACCAGGTCTGAACCAGGACTAAACCAGGTCTAAACTAGGACGAAACCAGGATAAAAAGGGGACTAAACCAGGACTAAACTAGGATTAAACCAGATTTAAACTTGGACTGAACCAGGGCTAAACCTGGTTAAAAAGGGGACTAAACCAGGTCTAAACTAGGACTAAACCCGGTCTGAACCAAGACTAAACCAGGTCTAAACTAGTACCCAACAACAATGTGAAAGACTTGTGGAGAGCACAAGTCTGGGACTAAACCAGGTCTGAACCAAGACTAATGCAGCGATGAACCAGGACTAAACCAGGTTAAAAAGGGGACTAAACCAGGACTAAACTAGAATTAAAGCAGACCTAAACTTGGACTGAACCAGGGCTAAACCAGGACTAAACCAGGTTAAAAAGGGGACTAAACCAGGACTAAACTAGAATTAAAGCAGACCTAAACTTGGACTGAACCAGGGCTAAACCAGGACTAAACCAGGTTAAAAAGGGGACTAAACCAGGACTAAACTAGAATTAAAGCAGACCTAAACTTGGACTGAACCAGGGCTAAACCAGGACTAAACCAGGTTAAAAATTGGACTAAACTAGGAACCAACAACAATGTGAAAGACTTGTGGAGAGCATGCCAAGACGCATGAAAGCTGTGATTAAAAATAAGGGTTATTGCACCAAATATTGATTTGTGAACTCTTCTTAAGTGTAAACATTAGTTTATGTTTGTTTATGTTGTTTTAAACTGAATTTGATCTTGTTTCTTTGCATTGTTTGAGCTCTGAAAACATGGATCTTTTTTGTCATTTTCTGCTAATAAATGCTCTAAACTATCATATTTTTATTTGAAATTTGGGGAAATGTCAGTAGTTTATAGACTCAAACAAAAATGTTCGTTTTGCCCAAACACATACCTATAAGCAGTAAAATCAGAAATGCAGTGGTCTCTTATTTTTTTTCCCCAGAACTGTATTTGTAATGTGTAACTAGAGGTGTGCTAAAATATTAAAATATCGTGATACTAAATATGGTGATACAGTATCAGTATCGTGCGCTGCTGTATCGATATATATCAGTAAGAGTATTTTTTGGTATATTTTACTACATTATTTTGTGACAGTGCTACAGTTTTAATGTTCAGAGAAAGGAAACGTTTATGCAGTACACTTATATACATTATATATGCTTTAATGGTTACAGTTGGTTTATTTCATATTAACTTAGCACAAGTGGTGGTTTATCAAAGAAATACTGTTTGTTAAAATGTTTTTACTTCTTAAAAATAGTGTTGTATAGCTGAACATCATGTGCAATATATTGATTATCCCATGCTTTGAGGGACCCTGTCATTCACAGCCCTATATGTAATCACTTCTTTCAATATGTGAAAGCTGAAAAAAAGTTTTTTGGGGGGTAAATATTTATTACGTGTACAGTTTCTTTGCACAACTGGGAAATTTTTAGTAATTTTTTGGTTACAAGATAAGATTTAATCCGTAACAGGTTGAATAAATCACTTCTATGACTCATTACAGATGCAAACTAAGTACTAAACTGTTTCATTCTGCTGTTTATTTATGGCAGCTTGCGTGTTTTTTTAATAATATTGTACATTTAGAATCATTTTTGAGGGGTAATCCTGCGTTTTTTGTTATTGCGTCAGCGGCGTCAATTAGTTTCAATATTATCGTGTGCATTTTCTTCACCGATATATTTTTGCACTTCAGACTTTGTTAACGTGACAGGCGTAGTGAGCGGACATCACCTTTGTGTAAATGCTGAGTGACATTACCGGCGTTCCTCGGCCAAACATATGCTGCACACATGTGGAGATGCTCTATAATAAATATAATGACCACGGTTGCTTCTGTGTAAATACTGCTGTGTGTCTAAAGGCCAACACACTATTTGGGTCATTATTTTAGCTGTGAAACAAGTCCCCGCTGAAAGCAGTGGGTGAGCCGTCATGTGCGTTACTACCACCCTTGAAGGCACAATGTGGAACAGATTAAGAAAGCCATTAACCCATCTTGTGTGAATTAGCAGAAAATTAGGAGTGAGCACGACGTGTTCTGTGCGTACAGTTAATTAGAGGCTAATGTGCAGTGATTGGACACAATTACACTTGACGAATGGCTGCTTGTTAGTTATTATATCATTGCTTGCTAATAGTCTGCAGGCACCTCATTTAAAAGATCTGTCTTCACTGCAGACTTTAGCAGATTTGTAAGGGCTGACGTTCGCAGTAGCTCAACCATCAATTCTACCTACTCATTTTCACTTTTCCGGACTGTTCTACATGTATTTGTGTTGACTACAAGTGCAAACAGGCCTGTCACGATATTACAGTTATACAAAATATAGAAATATAAATATTAGGGCTGGGAATATTAACGCTTTAATCGCGATTAGATTAATGTAAGTTATGATCGCGAACAATTTTTTTAATCGCGATCAGAGTTTGCCAGCATTTTCCGCAATTCTACCATCCATATGCAGCTCATTTGGTTGTATTAATTAAACTCATTGTCAGTTAAACGCGCTATTTTGAGTTTGCTAGTATTTTGTTCCTTATACGCATCCGTAGGCAGCTCGAGCGGGCTTCAATCATTTATTTACAATTTCTCAAAGTAAGCACTATTACTGGTTCATTGTTACTTTTTCCTTTCTCTGCACTTTTTTTAAATAAAAAAAAATGGTGAGAAATACTTTGCATTGTGAGTTTAACTTTAGATTCGAACGATCTTACTGCAAGATATCAATTTTAAACATGCAAAATAAATCACGATTAATCGCGATTAACTATGAAATTTCTGAGATTAGTTGCGATCAAGAAAATTAATCGTTTGACAGCCCTAATAAATATAGATGGCAAATGAAAACTGAAACAAATCTATGCCACTGACACACTAACCCAAGAGCAGATGAAACTTCTACGGCTCAAATCTTACCTTATAGCCAAAAAATAACCACAAATTTCCCAGTAGTGCAAAGAAATTGTACACACGATCAATACTAACCCCAAAAATATTGATCCATCTTTCATATATTGAAAAAATAAGTTGATATAGTATTTATCGTGACAGGCCTCACTGCAGAAATGAGGTAAAATAAGACTGTATATATATACTGTAAATGGACTGAGCTAACCTGCTAGCTGCTGCGTTTCAAATAGGAAGTGAGCACGGGGCGCTTCTGGCTCCATCAAATCTGACTTCAATTGTGTTTACATTGAAAAACTGTTTCCTCTCTCTGTAACTGCTGAAGTGCGCCTCGTCATTTATTTGGTCTTAAAATGTTCGTATTAATCCGCTCTACATGATCCTGGTGTTTTTATTTGGCTTTTTTTCCCTTAAATTCCTATTCCTAATACGGAACTAGGCTCCAAATTCGCTCCTATAGCCACAAGCTTCAGTGAGCTTCATTTGACTGGAGCCAAACGCTATAGGTCAGGCATGTCCAAACTATGGCTCGTGGGCCAAATGCAGCCCTCTGACAAATTTTTCTTGGCCCCCAGGCTTCCAGGTGAATTGGGCCAAATTACCTTTAGTAACAAAATGTAATATTTATTGTGTGGTTTTGAGGATTTTCGCATGAATTAAAGACTGGTAGCTCATTCTAACGCACAGATATTTCAATTATTGACTGTACTGAGCACGAGTCTGGCCCTTGATCGGCTCTCTGCTTCATCTGTGTTTAGATATGTGGCCCTTGATGAAAAAAGTTTGGACACCCCTGCTATAGGTGAAGTCACACTCCCCTAGTGTACTTCATTATACAGTGGTCCCTCGTTTATCGCGGTCGTTACGTTCTAAAAATAACCCGAAATCGGCGAAGTATTCAGCTTTATATTTTATAATTATTCTACATGTTTTAAGGCTGTAAACGCTTCACCACACACATTCTACACTTTTCTCAGACTGGAATTAACATTTTCTCACATTTCTCTCTCGTTTAAACACTCAAACTTTCGTAGATTTTCAACAAAAAAAGCACAGTATTATAGAATGAAACCAAAGGGCCTGAAAACAGGTTTGGATCTTTGGTTTCATTCTATAATTGATTTTGAGAAATCTATAATTGATTTTGAGAAATCAAAACATAAACGTTTTCTTATATAAAAAAAATAATATGATAGCTTTTAGAAATAACAAATTCAATTTTAATGATCAACCTCCGAGCATGGACACGTAAGAAATGATCAATAGTGACTCACGCGTGTATTTCACAGTTCCTCTGACCGGGCCTCTTCGTGCAGAATGTTTCGTCGACTTTATGGGTTTTGTCGGGGAGAAAACTTGCAAACACACAGCACTTCAGAGTCACACTGCGATCGAACATTTATATAAATTTGGCTGAACGCCTAATGTACAGGAGACACGACACGGAGGAGAATGACGGACAAATCGGCAAAGGTCTACAGTCCCTTAGCCAATCAGGATGCAGAGCACAGTGCGCGTTGATACACTATAAAAGAAATTGGAATTTTAAAAATCCACGAAACAACGAGGCCGCGAAAGGTGAACCGTGTTATAGTGAGGGACCACTGTAGAGCCTATGTGTTCAAGCACCTGTCAAGTCCAAAGTCCCTCCTTAGAAAAGTCCTCAGAAGTCCACCGCACAGAGGTATCTTTCGCAGTGCGTACGGGGGTTACTGTAACAGGGTCCATACCTTTATTCCATTTTGTACAATTTTGTGGATGTCGAGAAAGGGCTCCTTGAGCATGACGAGGTCGTGGGTGAGGATGCGCACGATGCCCTCCCTCTCGAGGACAAAGAGGCGCTGGGATCCGTCTCCACAGTGCACTGCAGACACCGGCTGTCTCAGACCACTCAACACCTCCTGGGCACAGTAGCAGTTGTGTTTGTGTTTCCTGGGCAACCGGCGAGACACAAAAGGTTAAAGACTCACAATGCTATAGCGAAATCCCCTAAAAAGACTTTGGACTATTCAGATTATTTGTATTTTATTTCCTGAAGTCACATTCGGCTGAACAGTCACTACACTTACATTAAACACATGTGTGAAATGTGCATACATAGTGTTGTAAAAGCCAGATAACAAACCTGATATCTTCTATTTTTTCATCCCCCAAGTAGTTTGAATCCAGGCCATGAAGTGGTTTTCGCTGAAAATCAGGAAAGCAAAGACTGCCATCCCTCCTCCCATAGTACTGGCAGAACTCATCTACATCAGCTTGGAACAGCTCTGGAAGTAAAAGCAAACAGGTACAATGATTTTCATAATTTATGATTCACTAGAATGAATGTTAAACTCTGGTAGAAGGTCCACCACTTCAATTCCATGTTATTTTTTTCCTGAAATGATCTACAGTATGACATTGTATTAAACTATCTCCATGGGCACAATAAGGCTACGTTTATATGATGACGGACTGAACAGAAGACGCAAAAGTGGCGCCACATCTTCACTTTTTATTCCGCGTTTAGACGAGCGTTTTCGGGAGGAAATCTGTGTCCATACGGTGACGCAAAAGTGTGTGGAATTGGATTGGGTATGCATGCCAGGCGGCTAGGTGGCGCTGTGATACATTATCACCATGTTCGCGCACATGCGTAGAATCTCCCTTCTTCTCATCTGCGCCGCGAAAAGCAAAACAAAACATGGCTACTGGTAGAAAAAATAATAATTTGTGTAGTCAGACGAAGAAGTTCAACTATTGCGTCAGAGCACGTTAGACTACAAAGCAACGAAGGCGCAACAAGGTGTGGACTGATATATGGACCAATGTGACGTAAACACGTACGCGACGCGACAGATTTGACCAGAGCAGAAATCAGCAGATTTGACCAGAGTTTTGCGTCTTGGGCAGTGTAGACGAAAACGCTACGGGGGAGCGTATTCAAGTTTTCCACTTTGGAGGGCGGTTTCAGTTTTTTGCGTTTTTAAGCCCCCAAAACGCCGTCACCGTCTAAACGAAAGGCACTTCCGATAAAATATTTTGTTGTTTTTACCCGTAAGCGTTCTCGTGTAAACAGGCCCTAATAAAGCATGTTTTTGCAGTCGTTTTGAGAAATGAAAACACCTGTAATTGAATAAATGCGACATATATTTGTTTAATGCCATACTGTGGGAAAGCAATAACATCACAATGGAGTCGAGCACATGGTGGACACAGGGCACCTTTAAACACTGTGTCACAGCATAGTCCAAAAAGTACATAAAGTATTGTGTTACTGATATGTTAGTCTAAGAAAAGACAGAAGTTAAGAGGATCTGCTCGGGCCAAATGTTCAGTTTGAAGAGCCAATCAAATCCTGACTGACTGCTTTCTACAGAAGTGAAGAGGAAACAGAAGGAAGCGCTAATCTTAATCAACCAATAAATATGCACAGCCGTTATTACAAGAAACTTTATTTATTTAATAGCCAACGGAAGAAACGGTAGTGTCATAAGGGAGGGATTAAGGATGGGACAAGATCTCGTACCACAAGATCTCGCGAGATTGTGCAAACAGAAGGAAAATGTACTCGTTTTCCCCCTTTTATCATTTGGTTTAGATAAAAAAAGGGTGAAATGCTTTGGAGTTTTGAGAAGATATAGTCATTTAAAAAAGCAACGATAGAATGGCAGCAAAAATAAATAAAAAAGGCCCAAAATTGTGACCCAAACTACCCAATTTCGTTATTACAAATGATGTTAAAATCTCGTTTCAATCTTGTATCTCATCTCGTCATCTAGTGAAAATTCAAGGCTTTTTAATTCAAGTCGTAAAAAACATTCACAAAGCAGAATGAAAAGCCTCAAACTGAAAACGCCATAACGATTTCGCCGTAACGAAATCGAAAACTGTCTGCAAGGCATTTCCACGATGGTACGATATTTATTGCGATATAATAGAATTGTGAATATGCTACTTTAAACTTTTAAAATTCCTTGAAAAGACTTTGGTTCTGTCATAATCCAAAGAACTAAGATTTAAAAGTCCTGAATAACAGTTACTTCTTCATGTAGTCTGCGCTGAAACGGAGCAAAGGATCATGGTCTATGTAGTACCCTCTGTTTATTGTTATTATTGTTACTACCCATGATATTGTGAGACTTTTGACGATACAAAATCACGATATTTTGTTTATTGTTACTTGGTACAGACAGGACATCTTTTGACGTTTTTATTCCCCCCATTTGGACATTTGGATAAAAAAACAGCATTAAGCACTGGCGATTTCAATTTTTTGAGAAGATTCAGTCCCAAAAAGCAGTCTTACAATGGCAGCAGAAATGTGAAATAAAGTAAATTAAAAATGGGGAGCCCAAAATTGGGAACCGGATTGCTAAACTGGTCTCGTTCTCGTTGATCCAGTCTCATGTCTCGTCTCGTCTCGTGGAAATTGCATCTCTTACCGCCCCTAATCCCTAGTTATAAGCAACTGACTGCGATTGATTGACTTAAAAAAGGGAAGGACCACACGTACGGCATCCTTCTCCACAAAGCACTGGTTCTTGATGGCCCTCGGTGACCTAAAAACAATCCTGCTGATTCTATTTCCTTTACCGAATCCCTGTGAGGACAAGCTCAGCGCAAACACACCAGGGGTAAAAACACAAACACAATTCTTTCATCTCCCTCTTTTGCCCCATCCGACCGCAATGGCCGACCGCACGGGGGTTTGGAGGTGATAGGATATCCCCTTGAAACATCTAAACAAAACATGAAGATCAAACGGGGCTGCGGCTCTACCACCCACTCGTTCGTCTGGAGTTATCTTAACCATGCTGGTCGGGGAGCGGGAGGGGAGGCAGGAGGTGGAGGTGGAAGTGAGAGTGAGAGTAGTAAATGTCTTTATGAGGAAACAGGACCTGAGAAAAGATTTACAAGTGTTAAGATGGCCCCCGTAAAGGAAACTGTGCTATATATTTTGCCTGTAAATGGCCTAAAATAATTGTTTAATGACAAGTTCGGCATTGTTGCTGTTTTGTGCTTCACAATCTGATTTTCCCATTGGCTTTGATAGTGTGTTAAAGGTCCTATATTATGTCAAATTTATGTTCAACTTTTGTGAGCTTTAAGTCATGTTAGAATGTTGTTTCCTCATCAAAAACAGACCTGGAGTTGTGTTTTGTTTCATTCACACGTTTGAGTAACACTTTTTTATTAGTCTGTTTACATCTCCAAAGCTCAAAATACTCCGTTCCACCTTGTGATGTCATGCAGCAGAAGTTAACAGCTACTTTTTACCTTTAGTACAGTAATGATGGGCAATTCCAGGGCTGAAATCAGCCAAATGAACACAAAACAAAAACACTCCAGGTGTGTTTATGATGAGGAAACACGGATCAGAAAATTGAGTAATATGGACCCTTTAAGTTAAGTGAAGTATAAAAATGAATTAACACACTTAGCAAAAGAAATTATACAGTCATATCTCACCTTACGAAAGACCCAACTAACGAATAATCCAAGTTACGAAACGCATTTACGTAAAATTTTCGTCTCTGAATACGAAAGAAAATTCAAGTTACAAAACACGAAATCTCAAAAATTTAAATAATGCACGCTCGGCTTCGCAGCAGCCCGAATCCTGCATTGCGACTCTACTTACGAAAATCTGAAACGAATTAATTTCGTAAGGTGAGGTATGACTGTACTATAAAATCCATCCATCCATTTTCTTCCGCTTTCTCCGTACTTCGGGTCACGGGGACAACGGTCCAGACAGATCCGCAGCCCAAATCACAGCGCACCGGCCCCATGGAATCCCCCCGAGGGTGGTGGGTCCACGGGAGGACGGCCCCACGTCGCTTGATGCAACCTGCTTTGAAGTACTTTGTGTCGTGGGGGCTCTTCAGGTATGCAGACACTGAGGGCGAGGTGGGGTTAAGTGTGTTGCCCAAGGACACGACAGCAGCACTCCTCTGTGGGAGCTTGGGAGCTGGGATCGCACCGCCAACCCGCAGGTCAGTGGAACCGACCGCTCAACCAACGATACATTGTCGGGAGCGGGATTCGATGCTCTACCAACTGAGCTATTGCCGCCCCTACTATAAAATTTAAGTTGATGTTTGAATATTTTTTCCCTGTGGTGTAAGAGTGCAGTTATGATTAATTCTGAACAAATATACAGTAATATCGTTTATATATTTTCCTCCCTTTAGATCACATCCTCCTCCACATCTACAACAGCTCACACCTCGCGATCTGCTCCCTAAAGTTGCACTGTGTAACTTTTCTGGTGTAGGGTCTGCCAACTGCCCATTTCCATGGAGATGTCTTTGTTTTGGCTGTAATGTTCTGCACCGTGTAGGTTTTCTGATGGAGGATCCGCCGTCTGATTGTCTTCAAGATGTTCCGCAGTACGGCATTAAACTTATGTATCTACATAAAGATAATATGAGAACAACCGGGCCAAGTTACATGTCAGATCTGTGGAGCCCACTCACTGTACAAATGCACGCTTTCCGAGGTATTTCTATGCAATAAAAACACCTGTAAATGAATCAGCGCAAGAGATGAAGAACTTTAATGCCATACTGTGGAACATTCTATAAATTCTATTAGTGCTGTCAGGCGATTAAAAAAAATAATCTAATTAATTACAGGATTTGTAATTAATTAATCTAATTAATCACATTTTATGAGTGAGAGAGAGATTGTGAGTGAACCCACTTTGCGATTGAGTTTGTCAGTTTTTCTGTGGTCGTTTTGCTCGTGTGTTTCCCAAATTCAGCGAGCGTGGTTTGTTGAAGTGCGTTCACGCTTGCTCTATCACCGGTAACGATGGAACTTACGTGTTACGGACATGTTTGTCGTTCAATTGATCCGTCAGGCTGGAGCAGCTTCGGTGATTGGAAAATTATTTTTGACAAAAGCTCCAAATCACGGCGTTCTTGTCGATCGTACTGTCTTCGTTCTTTTTATAAATAAACTCGCCGTTCAAAGGCCCTGGCAGCGATTTGCTCACCGCACGACAAATTTAAAATGCGCGCGCGTTGAATTCCCGCTCATAATTAATTGCGTTAATTTTTATGACGCGTTAATTTGCAGTGTAAATAATTAATCTAATTAACGTGTTAAACTGACAGCCCTAAATTCTATATAAGCAACATAACATAAGTCGCAGACCTCCACCAGAAAAGTTACACAATGTCCATTTAACTTAAGATAGATATGTTTTATGGCATACTGTGGAACATTCCAGGCAAAGCACGAACATCTCCATGAAGAAAATAATTTGACGGACCCTCAACGAGAAAATTTACACAATGCACCATTAAGTTAAAAAAAAAATATATAGGTATGTATGGTAGTAACATCTCCATGTCGACAATCAGGTAGCAGACCCTCACCCAGAAAAGTTGTATAGTGCACCTTTAAGCTTTAATTGTAAATCCGCAAAACCGATTAGACGAGACAAAATACAGACGAACACAAACGCAAGAACGAAG
The DNA here is from genome assembly GCA_036785185.1 of Paratrypauchen microcephalus. Classification (NCBI taxonomy): domain Eukaryota; kingdom Metazoa; phylum Chordata; class Actinopteri; order Gobiiformes; family Gobiidae; genus Paratrypauchen; species Paratrypauchen microcephalus. The sequence goes on along the minus strand of JAVJIX010000141.1, from coordinate 1,239,166 downwards.
AAGGAGTGGGAGATAGAGCCCCGTCCGTTTCTTTGACTCCCCTGTGCTAATGTTATACTTCCATCTGGTTATCTTCCAACACAACCTGGGTGGCCCTCCCCAAGTACTTGACATCTTGATGCACTTGAGCAGTTTTACATACACACAACCTTTGTAGAAAAATAAATGTGTCATTCGTCACCACATATGCTGATCTGTGCAGGGGCTGAGGGGGGGGCTGGTTCTGAACGGCAGTGTGCAGAACCTGGGGGGGGTGGGAGGGTGTAATTTTTGCTTGTTTCTATGGATACGTCATTGCTCTGCCTGAGATGTTCCACAGTATGACATTAAACAGCTCTACTTCTATTATCTATTAAATTACAGGTGTTTTTTTGTTGTTGTTTTTAGCTCAAAAATCCATAGAAAAACAAACATTCTGACTATGAGCGGGGTCGCCTCTCCACAGATCTGACCTGTAACTTGATCTGGTTTTACTCTCCATGAACATAAAAAGGTTAATTGCCATAAAGTTGACTTTGACTTGGGAAAAAAATAAAATAAAATAAAATTGCTGCTAAAAAAATGACTACTGTTGCACATTTATTTTTATCTTTATTTTTCAGTGCACATTGTATTGCACATTTTTGGACATCTGTAAATAGGTAATTATTTATTCTTTGTACTGCTCTTAGATTTTTGTCCTTAGATTAGTTTTTGTATTGTCTTTTTTTTCTTTTTTGCACCGCTTGGCCAGGGAGAAACAGAATTTCGATTCATGTAGGTCGGCAGAATTGAGAATAAAGTTGACTTTGACTTAACTTTGACTTGATACTGTGAAATATTCCAGACAAAGCAATAACATCTCTCTTTGATGGACCCTCCACCAGAAAAGTTACACAATGCACCATTAAGTTAAAAAAAAAATGTAGGTATGCAGGTAAAATAGGTATGTATGGTATGGTAGGTATGTAGGTAAAAATGTAGTATCTGTACTTTGAGACCATTTCAATCTGATAGTTTTTACTTTTACTTTACTACAGAGCCACTATCTGTGCTTCTGCACTCCATTTTTGAATTGGACTGAAAAGTAAAAGTATTTTTTATTAGAGTTTATTATAGAGACCCGCTGAAAACGCTAAGGGTTTATTTTTAACACGTTCATAATTTGAGCAAATTAAAATATACAAAGAAAAACAGCTAAGAAAAAAATGATTCAGTTCACAACATTTGAATCTTCATTATGTCTCAAACTCTGAGAAACATACTTGTACTTTTTAGTCTTTAAGTACATTTTTAACACACACTTTAATACTTTTACTTTCGTATTTTTTTCCTCCAGTATCTGTACTTTTATTCAAATAACAAAATGCAGGGATAGACGTCTTCAGTTCTACTGTAAAGACAAAAAGATCACTATGTGTTCTGCCCAGGCCTGTCGCGTTAACAAAGTTTGAAGTACGATATATTGCTACCGAAAAATATCGCGATAAAATTATAATATCGAAATTACTTAAATTCACTGATACAATAAACCTAAACCTGAAAAATCCCAGTGTTTCAAAATGACCCATATTGAAAAAAACATATCACATAAATAGGCCAATTAAACATTTTCTAGAGATTTATTATGCGACAGCTCAAATACCAAAACGCATAAAGGTGCATCATGTAACTTTTCCGGTGGAGGGTCCGTCAAATGCTTTTGTCCATGGAGATGTTATTGCTTTGTTTGGAGGCCAAACCAGGCCAAGCTCACAGTTAGAATGCCTGTTTTTGCAGGTATTTTTGAGCTATAAAACCACCTGTAATTGAATAAACGTAAGGTAGAGCTGTTTAATGTCACACTGTGGAACATTCCAGGCACAGCAATGGCGTATCCATAGAAACAAGCAGGTAACGGAGCCCCAATCGAAAGTGATGGCGTAACACCAGACAGAGGCTTTGAAACGGACCTGCTGATCTAAACTAATCTCTCTTCTTTTTTTTCTTTTTTACGGAAGCCGACAGAGGCCATGTTCGTAATGATTATTTTCCATCTTTATAAGGAGAAAATTAAGTCGAGATCTCGAGAAAACGATACAATTCATTCGTGATCTTGAGAAAACAAAGAGTTATTCCGTGATCTCGAGAAAACGATCACTGTATCTCCGTCGGTAAAGACGAAGCCGGGCCAGTCTTCTGCGGAGGTGCTGCGGACTAATCTTGAAATTATCCAGAATTAAAAGACGTAACACAATCTCCCCCTGTGTCAACCCGTGATCAAAATATTGCCTTATCAGCTGATCGATTATTATTCCAGACATTTGAATGACCAAAAATGAGTCTATTCAGAATGAGAAATAGCCCTGAAGTCAGCCTGTCACAACGTGGCGGTAGATGTTTCAGTTATTTTCTCGAGATCACGGAATAATTGTCTCGTTATCTCGGGATAACAAGGAAGAAAAAATATTGCTGATGAATATGGCCTCTGTCGACTTACGCACTTTTTTTTTTTTTTTGAGGCATATGAGATTTTGAAGGAAGACTTGGCCAGAAAAGAAGAAGAAGATCTAAACTAATCTCTCTTCTTTTTTTTCTTTTTTACGGAAGCCGACAGAGGCCATGTTCGTAATGATTATTTTCCATCTTTATAAGGAGAAAATTAAGTCGAGATCTCGAGAAAACGATACAATTCATTCGTGATCTTGAGAAAACAAAGAGTTATTCCGTGATCTCGAGAAAACGATCACTGTATCTCCGTCGGTAAAGACGAAGCCGGGCCAGTCTTCTGCGGAGGTGCTGCGGACTAATCTTGAAATTATCCAGAATTAAAAGACGTAACACAATCTCCCCCTGTGTCAACCCCTGATCAAAATATTGCCTTATCAGCTGATCGATTATTATTCCAGACATTTGAATGACCAAAAATGAGTCTATTCAGAATGAGAAATAGCCCTGAAGTCAGCCTGTCACAACGTGGCGGTAGACGTTTCAGTTATTTTCTCGAGATCACGGAATAATTGTCTCGTTATCTCGGGATAACAAGGAAGAAAAAATATTGCTGATGAATATGGCCTCTGTCGACTTACGCACTTTTTCCCTACTTTTTTTTTTTTTGAGGCATATGAGATTTTGAAGGAAGACTTGGCCAGAGAAGAAGAAGAAGAAGAAGAAGAAGAAGAAGAGGAGTGTGTGATCATGTTTGGTATGTGCACACTGAAGTACCTGTGATCCTCAGAAGAACAGGCGACTGTGGCTGCAAATAATGTTCTAAGAAACGCCAATCGCTGTTAAGTACCTGCCAATAAATATCCTGTCGTAGGGCCGGGAATCAGAGGGTCCTTCAGGATTCGATACAATACTCGATACATGGCTCACGATACGATATTATCATGATATGGCGATACATGTGATAATCGATATATTGTATTTTTAAGAACCAAATATATTTTAGCCACTATTTTTTTTGTTAAACCACCACTACTACTACTACTACTACTACTACTACTACTACTACTACTCCTACTACTATTACTATCACTACTACTACTACTACTACTACTACTACTACTACTACTACTACTCCTACTACTATTACTATCACTACTACTACTACTACTACTACTACTACTGCTATTACTATCACTACTACTACTACTACTACTACTACTACTGCTCCTACTACTATTACTATCACTACTACTACTACTACTACTATTCCTACTACTCCACCTACTACTACTACTATCACTACTATTAGTACTATTACTACTAGTACTACTACTACTATTACTATCACTACTACTACTATTAGTACTACTATTACTATTACTATCACTACTACTATTAGTATTACTACTACTACTACTGCTCCTACTACTATTACTATCACTACTACTACTACTACAAGTACTACTACTACTACTACTACTACTACTACTACTACTACTACTACTACTACTGCTACTACTACTACTACTACTCCTAATACTCCTCCTCCTCCTCCTACTACTACTATTACTACCACTACTCCTACTCCTAGTACTCCTATTACTACTCCTAATACTCCTACTACTACTGCTACTACTACTACTACTACTACTACTACTACTACTACTCCTACTACTAGTACTAGCCTACTACTACTGCTACTCCTACTACTGCTACTCCTACTACTACTACTACTAGTACTACTACTACTACTACTACTACTACTACTGATACTACTACTACTACTACTCCTACTACTACTAGTACTACTACTACTACTACTGATACTACTACTACTACTACTACTACTACTACTACTACTACTACTGCTACTACTACTACTGCTCCTACTACTACTACTACTACTAGTACTACTACTACTACTACTACTACTGCTACTACTACTACTGCTACTACTACTGCTACTTAATTAGCTAATATGAAATACATGTATTTTAATAATCAAAACACAGAATATGTTTACTGCATAAACAACTTTCCTTCCACTAAATAAATAACAAAATTGTAGTGGGGGGTCACAGAAAATTGCTAAAAGATGCAATATAATCGATACAGAACTGCGTCTGACTTCACTATGTCTGTTTACTTCTTTTTCACCAGGTAACCATTAATAATACTGATTTTCCGTTGTGTTCTTTGTCATTATTCGCTCTGTAATTACCTGGTATGTGCCCCCTGCAGGTGTAGTAGAATTCTCGGCAGAAGTCCTGGCAGAGTCGGGGCAGATCGGGCTCCCTGTGTGGCATCTTATCCATGTCCAGAGAGTGGAACAGCACCTGGGCGTTAGGGGAGCAACGGGCACACTTGATTTCCTCCAAGAGACGTCCACATTCGGTATTATTTGTGGAGAAAACCTGCAGGACCACACACAGCAGAACCCACGGGTTACAATGACAGCTCTGTTATCTAATAAATATGGTTTGGAAGAGAATACAACAGAAGTGGCTTAAAGGCGCACTGTGGAACTTTTCTGGAGGGTCCATCACCTGCTTGTTCCTATGGATGGGTCCACCTCCTACTACTGCTACTACTACTCCTACTACTACTACTATTCCTACTACTACTCCTATTCCTACTACTACTCCTAATCTTACTACTACTCCTACTCCTACTACTCCTGCTCCTACTCCTACTACTCCTATTACTACTACTCCTATTACTACTCCTACTACTCTTCCTACTACTACTCCTATTACTACTCCTACTACTCCTGCTCCTACTCCTACTACTCCTATTACTACTACTACTCCTAATCTTACTACTACTCCTACTCCTACTACTACTACTCCTACTACTACTCCTAATCTTACTACTACTACTACTCCTACTACTCCTACTACTACTACTCCTATTACTACTCCTACTACTCCTCCTCCTACTACTCCTACTACTACTCCTAATCTTACTACTACTCCTACTCCTACTACTCCTCCTCCTACTACTCCTACTCCTACTATTCCTACTACTATTCCTACTACTACTACTACTCCTACTCCGAATCCTACTACTACTCCTACTACTACTCCTACTACTCCTACTACTACTCCTACTACTCCTACTACTCCTACTACTCCTACTACTCCTACTCCTACTACTCCTACTCCTACTAATCCTACTACTACTACTGCTACTCCTGTGAAGTGACTTGTGGCTTAAAGGTGCATTGTGTAACATTTCTGGAGGGTCCTTCACCTGCTTGTTTCTATGGAGATGTCATTGCTCTGTCTGGAATGTCCCACAGTATGACTTTAAACAGCTCGACTTTACATTTATTAAATTACAGGTGGTTTTATAGCTCAAAAACACCTAAAGAAAACACATTCTGACCTGTAACTTGGTCTGGTTCGGTCTCCATGGAGATAGAAAGGGTTAATACCAGACAAAAAAAATAAGATTTCCATTGAGAAAAGCGTGTGACAGATCCGAAAAGTTACACAATGGAGCTTTAATGCGAAACCGAGTGTATGTTTACAACACCTACAACATATCTGAGGCCAAGTACACAAAGAGTTAATCCCAAAGAAATTAGCTGGATTATTTACCTAACAAATTAGCTGTAATAAAACACAATGTAATCTGTTTTAAATCCAGAGCGGTGCTGCCAGCAGACGAGCGCCCGGGCTGGCTGGTAGTGCTTTGCTCCGTGTGAGGTCCACGTGTAAACAACAATTTGGAGATAGACAGGCACATCATTCCTGCTCTGGTATCAACAAATTAGCAGTCTGTCGAAGTCAATTAGACGAGCGGACTGGAGGCCAACACATGGACGCCTCGCTCTCTGGCTCTCTGGCTCTCTGGCTCTCTGGCTCTCTGGCTCTCTGGCTCTCTGGCTCTTTGGCTCTTTGGCTCTCTGCTCACGTCGCAGCACAAACTAGAACTATTTAAACATCAACAAGTGGCAGATCTTTACCTACTACTACTACTACTACTACTACTACTGCTACTGCTACTACTACTACTACTACTACTACTGCTACTACTACTACTACTACAGCTACTACTACTACTACTACAGCTACTACTACTACTACTACTACTACTACTACTACTACTGCTACTACTACTACTACTACTCCTACTACTACTACTACTACTACTACTACTACTGCTACTACTACTACTACTACTCCTACTACTACTACTACTACTACTACTACAGCTACTACTACTACTACTGCTACTACTACTACTACTACTGCTACTACAGCTACTACTACTACTACTACTACTGCTACTACTGCTACTACTGCTACTATTAATCCTACTACTACTACTGCTACTACTACTACTACTACTACTACTACTACTCCTACTACTAATAATAATCCTACTACTACTCCTACTACTCCTCCTCCTCCTCATCCTACTACTACTCCTACTACTACTACTACTACTACTACTACTGCTACTACAGCTACTACTACTCCTACTACTACTGCTACTACTGCTACTACTGCTACTATTAATCCTACTACTACTACTGCTACTACTCCTACTACTACTACTACTACTACTCCTCTTCCTACTACTACTCCTCCTACTCCTCCTACTCCTAATCTTACTACTACTCCTACTACTCCAGCTCCTCCTCCTCCTCCTAGTACCCCTACTACTCCTACTCTTACAACTCCTCCTCCTACTACTACTACTCCTATTCCTACTACTACTACTACTACGACTCCTACTACTACTCCTACTCCTACAACTCCTCCTACTACTACTCCTACTACTATTACTACTACTGCTACTACTACTACTCCTACTACAACTACTCCTACTACTCCTACTACTACTCCTAATCCTACTACTCACAACTGACTCAGTGCTGCCTCATTAAAAACATACCTGGAGTTGTGTTTTGTTTCATTCACACGTTTGAGTAAATCTTTATCATTAGTCTGTTTACATGTCCAAAGCTCAAAACGCTCTGCTCCACCTTGTGATGTCATGAAGCAGTAGTTTTTAAGTTAGCACCTTCATTTTACTTTAGTTCAGTAGAGATTTGGCTGAAATCATCCGAATGATTCTAGTGAGGGTGTGTGGAGTTTAAAAACACAGTGGAGCACGTCCTGTATTACCACATGACATCACAAGGTGGAACAGAACTCAGCCTAAATATGTACGGTTTGTGTGTTAAAGAAGCAAAACACAACTCCAGGTGTGTTTGTGTTGAAACAATATAGCATAGGGCCTGTTTACACGGTAAAAACGACAAAATATTTGATCGGAAGTGCTTTCGTTTAGACGGTGATGGCGTTTTGGGGGCTTAAATATGCAAAAAACTGAAAACGCCCTCCAAAGCAGAAAACTTGAATAGCGTTTTCGTCTACACTGCCCGAGACGCAAAACTCCGGTCAAACCTGCTGACGTCGCGTACGCGTTTACGTCACATTGTTTTGCTTTTCGCGGCGCAGATGAGAAGAAGGAAGATTCTACGCATGCGCGCGGACATAGCGATAATGTATCACAGCGCCACCTAGCCGCCTGGCATGCATACCCGATCGAATTCCACCCACTTTTGCGTCACCGTATGCATGCAGATTTCCTCCCGAAAACGCTCGTCTAAACGTGGAAAAAAAGTGAAGGCGCGACGCCACTTTTGCGTCTTCTGTTCAGACCGTCATATAAACGTAGCCATAGTTTAAAAATTATCAGAATTTAAGAATTTAAGAGACCAAAAGAGTCCAAAAGTCTAATCAAAGTCTGTTAACTGGACATGGACGTTTTTGTAGCCCGACTCTGAAGTTCTGGTCTGTAGTACCCATGCTTTGTACAGTAACACCGTGTCGCTGGGTGAGAACGCTGCCCTCCGGCTCTAAAGTGCCCATTGATTCAGCGTGGCATAGGCTGGCACACCGTCCGCATAGTTGCATGTGTGTGCTCTCAGCCATGCTCTGGGTCCATATGTTACTGGGACGGCTTCCAATGTTGCCATCACCCAGGCCAGAACAAGAGGAGCTTTATTTGTTGTCATTTGCTACATCTCACTGAGCGTGTTCCTCAAAAGCAGGAAAAATGCTTTCCTGGGCTGAGGGTCCGTCACCTGCTTGTTTCTACGAATTTATGTCATTGCGCTGCCTGGAATGTTCCACAGTGTGACATTAAACATCTCTACCTTACATTCATTCAATTACAGGTGGTTTTATAGCTCAAAAATACCAAGAAAAACCTGCATTCTGACTGTGAGTGGGGCGCCTCTCCACAGATCTGACCTGTAACTTGGTCTGGTTTGATTTCTAGGATGATACAAAGGTTTAATGACATACGGTGAAAGATTCCAGACAAAGCAATACCGTCAACATGGAAAAAAAAGAATCTGACAGACCCTGCACCGGAAATGTTACACAATGCACCTTTAAAGCATAATAAGAAGAATTAAAGGAGAATTAACGTTTTTTTTTACAATCTGAGCCTTATTTCAGTAATAAAACAAGTTGTTTTACTCACCAATAGCACTTTGGTGTCATATGGAGCACTTCCGGAGATGTTTTAGTTTAGCGATATCCGTAATGTGAGTTCTCGGGGCACATGTTTGCGGTCTCCAAATAACACAAACTTTAGCACTTTTCAAATCATAGAAGCTCAATGTCTTAGTCTACACTTTTGTTTGAGTCAAAAGTGGCCTGTAATCCGAGATTTATCCATAATTTCAAGTAGATGAGGAGGCCAGTGCTCATGTGCGGAGTCACAGCTTATTTCACTCTCAGCTCTCGGGACCCAAACATGAAACGCAAAGCTGTAAATTATGGGTAAATCTCGGATTACAGGCCACTTTTGACTCAAACGAAATCGTAGACTAAGACATTGAGCTTCTATGATTTGAAAAGTGCTAAAGTTTGTGTTATTTGGAGACCGCAAACATATGCCCCGAGATATCGCTAATCTAAAACATCTCCGGAAGTGCTCCAAATGACACCAAAGTGCTATGGGTGAGTAAAACAACTTGTTTTATTACCGAAATAAGGCTCAGATTGTAAAAAACGTTAATTCTCCTTTAAGTTAGCAGTGTGAGAGGGTAAATGAGCAAAATACAATTCAATACACCAGTGATATATGTAAGAAACTATAATGAAAAATGAAATAAAAACTGTTAAGAGCAGCTTCATGGAGGAGAGAGAAGTCGTGGTTTAGGCGATACTGAGTGTTCACACAACACTAGCCCTTGGGGAATAGGTGTCTGTTGGTTGGCAGGGGGGCACTGGACACACAGCCTCTCAAAGGCATTAACACTTGGACAGGATTGGTGACTGGGGGAGAATGATGTTCTCCAGCTTCTCCCATTAGTGAAACCAACAAACACAATAGTGTTGTTGTTATTCTTTCTCCATAATCAGAAAGGACTCTGTGTGTGGGCAGTGTAGTGGGGAGGGCAGTGTAGTGGGGAGGAGGAGAAGTCGAGTCCGTCCTATTCAGTTTCCCCCTCTTATTTGCATGACTTGAGCAAATTAAATGATGCAATATGGCTTTTTGTCGCAGCACAAAGTGAGCTACCACCCAGCCACTGAATGATTCCAGGAGTGGTTTACATGAGAATGGCACGGGGAGAATTTTAATGGAAACCGCGTTTGTCGCACACTGTCGTTTTTCTCCTTTACCCATCCGAGCTCAATGGATCAGTACATGACATCACGTGTTGTGAATGCTTAACAGTGTTCAGTATAGACACGCGCATCTGCACATTATATTCGCTGTCAAATCATCGGGAGAACACAAGTCACACATCCCACTGCTCAAGTTTTACGCACAGAGTCGCGCACATTAGGAGCGGACCGTGTGCCAATTCCAAATACGCGATAAACAGAAAGCACTTACGGCAACCTGCGTAAATCTATCTACTCCTGCTGCCAGAAACATTCCGTAGTCACCAGTGACAGCTCAGTTTTCACTTGGAGAGTGATGATATCGTAAACAGCCACATCCACGGCAACACTGAAGCGCAACGATCCAACATTAAAACACGTTGTAAACACGTTGTAAACAAACTACCACAGACAATACGCATTAAACTCGAAATGAAGAGATTAACCTGCTCAAAGACAATATTTGTTTGGGGTTATGGACACATCCTGACAGCCAAGGGAACTTTCCGCAGGCTCCTGCCCCACACAAACCCGTAGGAATGTTAAAATAAAGCGTTTTCGGAAGCGACATTATGTCCCGTAGCCTCGGGCAGTTCCTCCTCACTATACCCGTCATTTACGCGTAATAAGAGTTCGAATGACAATACACAATGGCTGTAAAGGCATCCCCGAGGCGCTGCGCTCTTAAACCAGACCCCCAGACCCCCTCTCCATGTGAAGAATGCCAACGCGGTGGAAGGCTCTGGCGCACGTACCCTGGCATCCCTGCGGTGGAGGATCTGGTACGCGGCTCTCCTGGTGGGGCAACAGGACACACGGGGGTACAACCTGTGGCAGACCTCTCCGCTGCTGCCCCCGCTGCCGTCAAGCAGCACTTTCCTCTCCCTTTTCTTCAGCCGCTTGGGCACGCTCCCGTCGTAACAACGTCTCCTCCTGGAGCTCAGCTCGCCCCTCTCGCCGAATTTGGCGTCTCCACATTCCCACACGTTCACCGCGATGGCCAGGACCAAAACAAACTGCAAGTGCTTCATGGTTTTTATAATTGAAGATTAAAAAATAAAAGATTAAATAGGCCACAAAAACAGTCTTTCTTTTTTTTTTTTTTTTTAAGAAATATAAGAAAACTAAATTACAGTATGAGAATATTCTTTAAAGAAATATCAAAATAAAAGAGTACAAATTATAAATCAGCTGTCCTTTTGAGGGACTGAAACAAGTGTAATAGAATAAATAGCTTATCTGCTGATTTTAATACTGCAGCGTGGTTGGCGGATAAAGAATTCAATTAAAAAAAGCAACCAAATGTATCCTGGAGGCAGTGATCAAAAAGCAAAACTCCGTGACGTTCCCTCACACGTAAATCCCTTCGCCCATGAGTCGAAATATGCGAAATGAAAAGTTGCGTCTCACTTTAGTCCTCGGTGCGCTCACATGTTTTGCCCGTGCGCTTTCCTCCTTCTTTTTAACCAGCGCGCGAGAACAGGGGCGCGCACGCTGACGTAAGGGCGAGAGTCCGCGGGAGCGCGCGCGGGGCAGAGGTGCACGAGGTCACCTGCGCGTGGAGCCTCGCGACGCGAACGACGGCCCCACGTGAGTCACAGTTTGGAGGCAAAAGTCACGATAAACGTCAAGAAAAACTAACAAATGAACCACTAACATGTAAATTAATTCATACACTTTTATATTTAATTGTTTATTGGTTTGTTTGTTTGTTGACCGTGTTCCAGTTTTAGGGTTGGAGCTAGCATGGAAATGGCAAACTGGCTAGCTATGTAATATTGATCTATTGGTTGCTATAAAATGGAAAATGGAATGTTCCACAGTACGACATTAAGCTGTTCTATTTTATATATATTTTTTGACATTTAGGTGGTTTTATAGCTCAACGGACGCACGTGAGTCACAGTTTGGAGCAAAAGTCACGATAAACGTAAAGAAAAACCCAACAAATGAAGCACTAAAATGTAAATTAATTAATACACTTTTATATTTAAAGGAGAATTAAAGTTTTTTATAATCTGGTCCTTATTTCGGTAATAAAACAAGTTGTTTTACTCCCCCATAGCACTTTGGTGTAGGAGCATTTCTGGATATGTTTTAGTTTAGCGATATCTGTAACGTGAGTTCTCGGGGCACATGTTTGCAGTCTCCAAATAACACAAACTTTAGCACTTTTCAAATCATAGAAGCTCGATGTCTTAGTCTACACTTTCGTTTGAGTCAAAAGTGGCCTGTAATCCGAGATTTATCCATAATTTTGAGTAGATTAGGAGGCCAGTGCGCATGTGCGGAGTCACAGTTTATTTCGCTCTCAGCTCTCGGGACCCAAACATGAAACGCAAAGCTGTAAATTATGGCTAAATCTCGGATTGCTATAAAATGTTTGTTGATCGTGTTCCAGTTTTGGGCTTGAAGAAATGGCAAACTGGCTAGCTATGTAATATATATCTATTGGTTGCTATAAAATGGAAAATCTGTCCAGATGAAGTGTCCTTGGCCAACATTTCGTGTAACATCATGTGTGTTTAAAGGTGCCTTTTGTAGTTTCTGTTGAGGTGACCAAACCAGACCAAGTTACAGGTCAGATCTGTGGAGAGGCGACCCCGCTCACAGTCAGAATTCCTGTTTTTCTAGGTATTTTTGAGCTATAAAACCACCTGTAACTGAATAAATGTAAAGCAGAGCTGCTTAATGTCATACTGTGGAACATTCCAGACAGACCAATGACGTATCCATAGAAACAAGCAGGTGACGGACCCTCAAATGAAAATTGAATGCGCCGGTGCAACGTGCATTGTGGAGGGACCGTCAAATACTTTATTCCATGGAGATGTTATCGCTTTGTATGGAATGTTTCACAGTATGGCATTAAAGCTTTCTATCATGGAGACCAAACCAGACCAAGTTAGAGGTCAGATCTGTGGAGAGGCGACCTCGCTCACAGTCAGAATACAGGTTTTTCTAGGTATTTTTGAGCTATAAAACCACACTAATTGAATAATTGCAATACAGAGCTGTTTAATGTCATACTGTGGAACATTCCAGGCAAAGCAATGACATCTCCATAGAAACAAGCAGGTGATGGATGTAACCTTTAAGAGATGAGTGGACTTAAGACATTTCATACATTTGTCTGCATGGAACTGATAATCAGGAGTCTTTTTCTTTTAGACAACTTCTTGGTAATAAGTTATTGTGAAATATTGTATATTTATTTTACACTTCTATATCCTTCCAGATTTTTAAAAAGCTTAAAGTTGCACTATGTAACTCTCTATGTGAGGGTCCGCAATCTGCTTGTTTCTATGGATATGTCACTGCTCTGCCTGGAATGTTCCACAGTATGACATTAAACTGTTCTACTTAAAAAAAAAAATTCACATTACAGGTGGTTTTATAGCTCAAAAATAGCAAGAAAAACAGGCATTCTGACAGTCAGATCTGTGGTCTGGTTTGGTCTCCATGGAGATAGAAAGTTTTAATGCCATACTGTGAAACATTTCAGACAAAGCAATAACACCTCCAAACCATTTGACAGGCACTCCACCAGAAAAGCTACACAATGCACCTTAATCAAAGGAGAATTAACGTTTTTTTACAATCTACGCTTTCGTTTGAGTCAAAAGTGGCCTGTAATCCGAGATTTAGCCATAGTTTTGAGTAGATGAGGAGGCCAGTGCGCATGTGCGGAGTCACAGCTTATTTCGCTCTCAGCTCTCGGGACCCAAACATGAAACGCAAAGCTGTAAATTATGGCTAAATCTCGGATTACAGGCCACTTTTGACTCAAACGAAAGTGTAGACTAAGGTCGTTTTCACACCTGCCGTGTTTGGTTCGTTTTAAACGAACCAGAGTTCGCTTGCTCCTTTGATTCGGACCTTCTGAGCTGGTGTGAATAAAAACCAAAAGTCTCGATCCGGAGCAAACAAGCGGACCGAGACCACCTAAAAAGGTCGGTCTCGGTCCGGTTCCATACGAACTCTGGTGCGGTTCGTTTGAGGTGAGAATGCAGACCGGACTCGATCCGACACAAGTTGGCTTTTTGTACTTAACGAGCTCCCGTCGTATGTCAAGCATTATGGGAAACTGAGGCTGACGAAACTAAACGAAACGAAACAAAACGAAACTTACGAGTCTTACTTACGTTTTGCGTGAAGAGCAAGAGTCAGAACTTGTTGCGCGCACGAGCGCTGTCCTCCGTAGTCGTCTTGCCCTGTGACTTCTTCGTTTGTAAATTGATTGTAAAATAGTGTAAACCTCATGATGCTGCTCAAACATTTGTGCAAACTGTATAAACTGAGCAAACCATATCGCTAAGGCTAGATTGAAAACAGCACGTAACACCGTTATTCTCCTCCTTCCGGGTTTGGACACCGACAGGGCTCATTCTGTCCAATGGCTGAGCGACCTCAGCACATGTGCTTTTGTTTATAGATGTTGGTTCGCTTGGGGAAAAACTGCAGTGTGAAAGTGAACCGCACCAAAATAAAAAAAAACAAAACAAATTTGGTCCGGACCAAAGCAAGTGAACTATCGGACTTTCCTGGTGTGAAAACGACCTAAGACATTGAGCTTGGGCACATTGGGCACATGTTTGGAGACCGCAAACATGTGCCCCAAGAACTCGGGGCATATGATCATTGATCATCGCTAAACTAAAACATCTCCGGAAATGCTCCAAATGACACCAAAGTGCTATGGGTGAGTAAAAGAACTTGTTTTATTACCGAAATAAGGCTCAGATTGTAAAAAAAAGAGTTAATTCTCCTTTAAAAATGTCACGATAACACACCACCACTTACTGCTAAGACGAATCCTCGATCATTTTCCTCTTCTGAAATGTCATGTGATAACAATTGTGGGGCTTGTGTCGACGGCGAAGCAATTACTGGCAGAGTAGCAGCCCTCCCTATCTGGACGCTGCACTGTGTCCCATTAGCGGCACCTGTTGCGACTTGGGGGTCTCCCAGCTCAGCTTATCGACAAGAATCTGGAGCGGCTGGAACCTGGGAGGGGTTGGTTTGATTGTGCGCAATTATGGAAATGACTGTTCGCTACGAAACTTACCGCAGACGCTACACGAGAGCGTACCCCCCACCTCGTGCATTCCTCGCGTTTTTTCAGCCGCAGGACCGAGTGTAGCGAAGTCAGAGCTTACTGCAGTCATGTGGATGCACAGGAAAGAGGAAAAGAAACAGGGCCGTGCGTAGTGAAAGAATCTGCCACCACCGCTAGGGCTCCGAGCGGGTAACAGAATATATGTGCATTGTTGAACGGTGTGAAAACATGTGGGATGCAGCTGTGCAGTGCAGAGGAGCACATCTGCTGAGAGAGAGGGACCATTAAGCAGACTCACAGTTGGGCAGATGTAGATTGGAGCTGACAAAAGTCCTCTAACAGATACACTTGACGAGATACCAACATTTAAATAGCATTCTTAGCATATTATAACACAACTGTAACGGCTCATTTTACAGGTGATTTCTGCTCGTGTACGTCGGCTGTGATTAGCCACGCAACAACCCAGATTTTTCCCCAAAACTCGTATCGATAATTTAACTCTGCATTTGTCACTGTGGGTCACATTGGGTCCGTCGCTTGCTTTTCTCCATGGAGACGTTATTGCTTTGTCTGAAATGTTTCACAATATGGCATTAAAGGAGAATTAACGTTTTTTTTTACAATCTGAGGCTTATTTCGGTAATAAAACAAGTTGTTTTACTCACCCATAGCACTTTGGTGTCATATGGAGCACTTCCAGAGATGTTTTAGATTTGCGATCTCCGTAATGTGAGTTCTCGGGGCACATGTTTGCGGTCTCCAAATAACAAAAAACTTAAGCACTTTTCAAATCATAGAAGCTTGATGTCTTAGTCTACACTTTGGTTTGAGTCAAAAGTGGCCTGTAATCTGAGATTTATCCATAGTTTCGAGTAGATGAGGAGGCCAGTGCGCATGTGCGGAGTCGCAGCTTATTTCGCTCTCAGCTCTCGGGACGCAAACATGAAACGCAAATCTGTAAATTATGGATAAATCTCGGATTACAGGCCACTTTTGACTCAAACGAAAGTGTAGACTAAGACATCGAGCTTCTATGATTTGAAAAGTGCTAAAGTTTGTGTTATTTGGAGACCGTAAATGTATGCCCCGAGAACTCGCGTTACGGATATCGCTAATCTAAAACATCTCTGGAAGTGCTCCATATGACACCAAAGTGCTATGGGTGAGTAAAACAACTTGTTTTATTACTGAAATAAGGCTCAGATTGTAAAAAACGTTAATTCTCCTTTAAAACTTATATCAGGTTCAATCAAACATTATTTATAAAGCGCTTTTCATACAAAAAATTAAAGATTAGAAGATTAGAAGATTTACTTTTATTGATCTCACAGGAGAAATTGTTCTCTGCATTTGACCCGGGGACCATCTCCATGATTTTGTTGTTTAGGTTTGGTCAAGACCTCAGCTGGAGGATTTTACCTGGAGTATGTTTTGGGTAGATGGGGGAAACTGGAGTGCCCGGAGGAAACCCACCCAGACACGGGGAGAACATGCAAACTCCACACAGAAAGGCTCGGGCGACCCGAACCTTCTTGTTGGGAAGGGTAAGTGTTTTCAGATTTATTATCTACTTACTAGTTCTTAGATTGCTTCATTCTAGTCTAGAGGGAGTTTATTTTAAGAGAACTTGTCAAGTAAAATGATCTTGCTGCATGGACAGATAATTTCACTACTTTAAGTCATTTTCCGATAGATTTAAGTGTTAATATCTTAAAATTTGGCCAAGCTTTTTTGCAGTGTGCTTGTTTTTCTTGGGATTTTTGAACAATAAAACCACCTGTAATTGAATGTAAGGTAGAGAGCTGTTTAATGTCAGACTGTGGAACATTCGAAACAGAGCAATGACATTTCCATAGAAACAAGAAGATGACAGACCCCCCCCCCCCATTCGAAAAGTTACACAGTGCACCTTAATACCCGATATTAACCAACTTTTATTTTCTTAAAAACGTAGACTGTATATATAAATGGAGCTAATCCGCTATCCGCAAATAGGAAGTGAGCAGGCGCTTGCTTCCGGCTTCACTCACTCCAGCTCCAGTTCACTTTGTCTTGAAAATTATTGTTTTAAAATGTTCTTATTAACCTGCTGGTGAGGGTGTTTTTATTTTGCTATTTTGTCCATGAATCAAAGAAAGAAGAAGAGTAATCTTAAGTTACACTGGTCTACAAATTTTTGGACTTGATCTGCTTCCGAGATAAAGTGGCTAAACCTCATATATATTGACATGATGAACTGAAAATCAATTGATAACTGCTGGTTAGCTAATGTATTCAAGATATGTAATGATATAATAATAATTAATGTATATATATATTGATATATGTTAAAACTCTAGGCATATTAAAATGAATGTATGTGAATGTGCAGACAGGCTTTCAGGTAGAACTGTTGCTTGTAGACACACTGTACCTTCTGATAAACTACAGTTTTTGCCTTTTTTTTTGCATAAATTTCCTATTTTGACCCAATACTATATCTTGGAAACTATAGCCAATCAGCACTTCTGACTTACTTTTTCTTTATAAGTGACCTAAACCAAGAAAAATTTCACTACTTTTGTTCCAGAAGCATTTTGCTTGTAGACCAGTATAATCTGCCCCCTCTTCCAGACAATACATTAACACTGATACTTTACTTTATTATATATTTTGATTTCCTTTTGTATTTCTGCAGGCTCTGTGGGGGATTTTCATTTAACCCCAGTCCTGCACACAGTCCATGTGTGAGAATGACCACATCAGGATCAACAACACAAGTCTGGAGCTATGTAAGCCTTCATTACAACCCTGACATTAGGCGAGCGTGAGGAAATGTGCAAAATAAACTCCTTGTATTGTAGTTTGTGGACTGTTTGCTCCTTAATTCAGTGTTATAATCACAATCTCCACTTTGGTGATGGGCTAATGTATACTTTTGTCATTTAAGGTCACAAAAACCACATCCTCTCACCTCGCTGTAATCCTGCTGAGGAGTTGATGTGCAGCGCTGGATTTAAGGTAAGATGTTCTCCCTGGAAAAAACAAAACAAAACACTACATTCTTTAAAGGGGGGGTATTTTATTTCTAAGGGGTATTAACTGCTGCTGAAAACAATGTATTATAAGTTGCATTTTCATTTTTGTTGCTCTGAGTCTCTCCTCTCTTTGCTCCCCATGCTAAGTCACTCCTCCTTCAGAGCGCTATCACAACACAGTGAGCGTGCAAGTTGTTGTGTACAGTTTTGTATCATGTTTTTGTGTATTTATGGAGAATTGTCGCATGGGAGCGTGGGTGACGTAAGCATGTGGGCAGCTAAACATAAAAAGGATTAAAATATGGCTTTGGAGAGATCTCTAAATTACTCAGACATGCATGTATGATATCTAAAACCTCTTCAGGCATGTTTCTGGTGAGGGAACAAGGTTATAACATGATAGAAAGCTCAAAAATTGCTTGATACTCCTTTAAATAATTTTTCATGTGTAATTCTAAATTCTTTTTGATTTGCCATGTTATCATAATACAATGATCCCTCTCTATAACGCGGTTCACCGTTTACAGCCTCGTCTTTCGCTAATTTTTTTATTCCAATTTTTTTAAAATAGTGTATCAACACGCATTGTGTTCTACGTCCTGATTGGCTAAGGTCCTGTAGACCTTTGCCGATTTGTCAGTCATTCTCCTCCATGTCTCCTGTACAGTACAGAATGCGTTCAACCAAATTTATATAAATGTTCGATTGCTTGCAGTGTGACTCTGAAGTGCTGTATGTTTGCAAGTTTCTCCCCGACAAAACCCGCGACAGCAGAGCAGTGCCAGGACAAAGAGGCTCGGACAGAGCAGGGGTGGGCAATTATTTTTCCCCAGGGGCCAAATGAGAAGCAGAAAATATTGTGGAGGGACAAAAGTTTGAAGTCTACTCTGGTTATTAATTTTATTTCTACATTGAAACCAGTAAATGGCATTGTTTACAGAAGCTGGTAAGTTCTGTGTTATTATTAAGTAATGAGTGAGTGAGGTTTGACAAAAACTGAATTTATTCAAAACAATGGTAAATGTGAAACATTTATAACTTTTGCAGTTACATTAACCCCACAATGTTTTCTGAGTTTAACTTTCTTAACTTTGTATTAAGACACCACAATGTCTTTGTTTGCCAAATAATATAATACAAGATATGTCACAACATTTTTTTTTGTCCAACTGCCAAACTGTAAAAACAAAGTCAAAGTTGCATGTTTTAGTGTTTTTTTTTCTTGATCAGTGAGAGAAATCTCGCCTCTGTTGAGCTTTAACAAGTGCATCAAAGTCAGGTTCATGTTTGAGGTGGAGATGTGAAGTCCGACAGATGATCAACAGTACAAATGAATTTTGTACAATTTTGAAAGTGGGCCGGTCAGAGTTGGCTCGCGGGCCATATTTGGCCCCCCGGGCCTTGAAATGCCCGGGTCTGGGTCAGAGGAACTGTGAAATACACGCAATATGTTTAGGGCCCGAAAACAGGTTTGGATCTTTGGTTTCATTCTATAATACTGTGCTTTTTTGTTGAAAATCTATGAAAATTTGAGTTGTTTAAAATAAGATAAGATAAACTTAATTGTCCCCGAGGGGAAATTTGTCTTGGGCTCACTGCCCGCAGCTTAAAAACACAGTTAGACTCACACATACAGTACAGACAGAAAAACAGAAAACAGTCGCAGCTCATTGCAAGATACATTTGTCCATCGTTGATGCCCATTGTCCATTTGTACACTGCATAACCATACAGTGTTCTATTTATTGCACCAGCTCTATTGCACAAATAATTATTGCGCAGATAATTATTGCACAAGCCCTATTACACAATATTATTACTGTTATTGCACAATAGTTATTGCACCATTCAAGATAAAGTAAGAGAAATGTGAGAAAATGTTAATGCCAGTCTGAGAAAAGTCTAGAATGTGTGTGGTGAGGTGTTTACAGCCTTAAAACATGTAGAATAATTGTAAAATATAAAGCTTACGACAGATTTCGGGTTATTTTTAGACCATAACCACCGCGATGAACGAGGGACCACTTTATATTATTATAAATAGATTATACTGATTTTATTATGTTTTACAAAGGCCGACAGTAACCAGTTTGAATAATTTTTTTTACATGGACTTGATTTTACACACAAAGGCAGCACATGCCCATATAGTGTTTTTTAATCCGTTGAGATGAATTACTCTAAACACTTAAACACAAGTCAGAAGTGTCACAGGGGGGTTTATGCCTCCACATGACACTCTCTACACTGACTTATTTATCCAGTATTTTCTCTCCTGTCACATGATGTTGTCTTACATGAAATCACCAGCGCCATCTACAAACGGCCTTTGAGGCGTGTGTCAGCTTTTCCTTCAGAGAAACTGTCCTTCACACGGCACCTCCACGTTACCCTCACACCTTCCTTAATGGTCCTGTTTGCATTTGTACGCCCCAAAACTCCAAAACTCTTCAACAATGTCATTAATCGTCCTGACAACAGCTTAATGAGACCCTACCATCTGTTATGAAAGTGCGGGGGTGGGGGTGGGGGGGTGAGATCCAGTAGCCGTTCACAGCTGCAGGAGTTAGCCTGATTTCCACTTGAACAAATCCAAACACATGAGGACATTTTAAGTGTAGTGACTTACCCAGCGTCATCTCTACTGAGTCAGTGGCTGTCTGCCCAGTATCAACAGCCTCTAAATCATTGGCTTCAACCAGCAGACCACACTTGCTCCTGCAGATCCTCAGTACCACCCTGGAGTGTCCTTAGGGCTTGTTTGGCTCTGCTGTACACATGGCATGAGTAACTGAAGCCACCCAGAGCTCCCTGGTCCGGTGGCACTAGACACCTACCGTGCTCTCCAAGTCCCCTCCAACTGTTTATGTGATTTCCAATACCTGAAAACATGAAGAACGAGATCTGCCCTTCAAGAGATGAGTTTCCAGATGTTTGAGCAGGATTCAGTGCAGTTCTTAAAGGGATAGTGCATTTTTTTTTTAATGTTAATCTGTATGGGTTCCCCTTCAACAGTGTCCTGAGATTAACACTGATTTACTCATGACAGTGTGATCTGGACCCAGTTCTCCTCCAGTATCGTAGCTCATAAATTTAATTCCGGTAAGTTAACCAGGACAGTTAATAAAGCTTGTTTTTCTACTCAAAACATTTGTCCGAAAAGTGCTATACAGTCATACCTCACCTTACGAAATGAATTCGTTCCAGAAGTGGTTTTGTAACGTGATTTTTTTCGTAAGTAGAGTCGCAATGTAAAAGGCCTGATTCGTTCCAGGGCCCCAAATACTACCCCCGCCTAAACCCTTTAAAAATTATAAAAGTGCTACAAGTGTATTTACATTTTGGGGGATTCGGGCGGCTGCGAAGCCGAGCGTGCATTATTTGAATTTTTGAGATTTTGCGTTTCGTAACTTGAATTTTCTTTCGTACTCAGAGACAAAAAAAAATATGTAAAGGCGTTTCGTAACTTGGATTATTCGTTAGCTTTGGTCTTATTTGCGTCACAAACAGTTGTCCGCTAAAAATCCAGCAGTGTATTTCGCATTTGCATATTTTCTCTAGATTCGTATCACTGCGCCCACATTAGCTCTATTAGCCTGTTAACTTTAAGCGGATGTTTACGGCGGATGCAGTACGCGACATCTCCCGTAAGCGGATGTTTACAAGTGAACAGGCTACTACAGCTAACCTGGGTGCAGAGAAAATATGCGAATGCGAATTATGCTGCTGAATTTTTCGTGGACAACTATTTGTGACGCAAGTATATCACTTTTTGGACAAATGTTGTTTTGAGAAGAAAAACAAGCTTTATTAACTGTCTCCGCGAACTTACCGGAGGTGAACCGGGATCACATCGCGCTGTCATGGCTAAGTCAGTGTTAATCTCACGACACTGTTGAAGGGGAAGCCATACAGATTAACATAAAAAAACCGCTCTATCCCTTTAAACCTCTGACTTTAAAGGGCTCATATTACACTATTTTCTGATCTATGTTATATAGTGTTGTGTCCTCATCACAAACAGACCTGGAGTTGTCCAAAAGTTCAAGACTCCATGCACAGCTTCCAGGTGCTGGTAACAGCAGGAACATTCAACGATTCCAAAAGAGAAGGTTTACCGCACACTTATTTGACTTTATTCTTTATTAGGTTAGAGCGAACGGGTTTCGCCTCTACAGCGTCATTAGGTTCCTGGAGTTATGTTTTGTTTCATTGTTTCACACTAATCCCAGCAGAGTTCGTCTCTCAAACAGAAAACACTCAGTTACACCCTGTGATGTCATGTGGTAATACAGGAAGTGCTCCACTGTGTGTTTAAACTCTGTACACCTTCACTAGAATCATTTGGCAATTCCAGGGTTTGAAATTATCCAATCTATACTGATCTAAAGATTTCTTTTATATTACCACATGACCTTATACTGTATCTGTCTAATCCTTCAGTCATCCAGGTGACTCAAATGAGTATCTAGTTTTGATAGATTTGAGAACATTTTAAGTTTTGAAGATGGAGGCAGACTAATAAACCAGGATTACTCAGATATGTGTGAATGAAACAAAACACAACTACAGGTCTGTTTTTGAGGAGGTAACAGCATTATAGCATGGATAAAAGAGTCAATTTTGCGTAATATAGAGCCTTTAATACGTAAAATTACTCTCAAAGTTCAGCTCTGGTAATAATAATAATAATACATTTTATTTGTTAGGCGCCTTTCAAGGCTCTCAAGGTCGCTGTACATCAAAGTATTAAATACGTTAATACTATTGCCAATCTCTACTGAACAAAAGGTAAATGGCAGCTGCCAACTTGAAAACTACTGCTTCATGACATCACAAGGTGGAACAGAACATTTTGAGCTTTGGAGATGTAGACAGAGTAATAATAAAGAGCTACTCACATGTGCAAATGAAACAAAACACAACTCCAGGTCTGTTTTTGATGGGGTTAACTGCATTCTAACATGATTTAAAAGCTCACAAGAGTCAATTTTGTGTAATATAGGACCTTTAAGTCTCTTTGTAGCCCAAAATCAAAGGACGAGGAGGTGAACATAAAAGTGACCATCTCCGTTAGCTGTTGGTTAATGGCCTTTTTGAAGCCCGTTTCCATTTTGTCACTGTCACAGATTCTCCGGTCATCTGTGTGAACCCTGTAATACAGCACAGACCTCAGACCAGCGAGCGCATAATGCAAAGACCGGTGACGCGTTGTGGTCACTTGTTTGTAAATGTTTCCGTCAGGTTTAAACAGACCCCAAAGTAGTACCATGTAAGGCTTCAGACATATGTGAGCAAATTGCAGATTCATTACTATTGGGAGTAAATGAATTTGGTGGGATGGGTGTGTGGTGGTTAGTGTGGTCTGTGCGGCGAGCTGTGATGGTGGTCCCTCACTGTGGATGCTCTCCCTTCCTTCCCTCCAGTGCTGGGCCCATCTGTTCTTGTTTGGCTCCTCTTGTTCTCCAGCAGGTAGGCCCACGTTTGAAAACCTCTCTGGGAATCTGTAGAAGCCCAGCAGGGGTCTGTTTTTTACAATCGCACCTGCTCATGGTACTGGCCTGTCGCAGTAATAAATTTTGAAGCACGATTGCTGAAGTAAATATAGACAATAAATGGTAATATAAGTAGAATTATCCCCCCAAAAGTACTTTAAAGGTGGCCGTGTAACATTTCTAGTGGAGGGTCCTGCTAAATTAGAATTCAGATCTGTGGAACTATTGTATTTTTGAGCAATAGAAACACCCGTAATGAATAAATGTGAGATGGATATTTTTAATGTCACACCATGGAACATTCCAGGTCAAGCAATAACTACAGCTCTGGAGAAAAATAAGAGACCACTGCATTTTTTTCTGAAATCAGCATCTCTACATGTATTACAGCCATTCCATTCCAGCGTCTGTTGAATTCCAACACAAACACAAAGCTGAGCTACTTCAGTTCTTGCACCAGGAGTGGAATAAAGTCACCCAAGAACAATGTGAAAGACTTGGACTAAACCAGGTCTGAACCAAGACTAAAACCGGTCTATGTGTTAGATTTTGTATGAAAAGCGCTTTATAAATATTGTTTGTTTGTTTATTAAACTAGGACCCAAGAACAATGTGAAAGACTTGTGGAGAGCATGCCAAGACGCATGAAAGCTGAGATTAAAAATAAGGGTTATTGCACCAAATATTGATTTATGAACTCTTCTTAAGTGTAAACATTAGTATTATGTTGTTTTAAAATGAATTTGATCTTGTTTCTTTGCATTGTTTCAGCTCTGAAAACATGAATCTTTTTTTGTTATTTTGACCATTTGTCATTTTCTGCAAATAAATGCTCTAAACGATAATATTTTTATTTGGAATTTGGGGGAAATGTTGTCAGTAGTTTATAGACTCAAACAAAAAATGTTCCTTTTGCCCAAAGACATACCTATAAGTAGGAAAATCAGAAAAACTGATAATTTTGCAGTGGTATATATTTTTTTCCCCAAAGCTGTATATATATTTAATATCTCCATGGAGACATAGTAGGTAGCTGACTCTCCACCAGAAAAGATGTGCAGTGCACCTTTAAATGAACAATATTGTTAATTATGCAGTAAATAACGAGCTGATTGCAACAGTAATTGGGTACAGTATATATAATTTTAGTTCAGAAACGATTAGGGATGGGTCAAGATCTCACAAGACAAAATTGCCCCAAGATAGTGCACACAAGAGAAAAATGATCTTATGAGTTTTTCTTCCTCCTGAATTTACCTTTGGCTTGAGAAAAAGAGTTAAGAGCTGGTGAGCAATACAATTTGAGAAGCTGTAGTTCAAAAAGCAGTGGTACAATGACTACTAAAGTATTACGTAAAATAAATACAAATAAAGCCAAAATGTTTAAATGGATCACACTTATTTATTACAAATATGTCAAAATCTTGTTACATTTAGATCACGGTTGCCTTTTATTGTTTTGAAAATGCTGTATTCGCTGAGATCAACGTATTAACATGTTTTATAAGATGCTCTGAGTCTCTCCTTCCTTTGCTCCCGCATTAAGTCACCTCCCCTTCAGAGCGCTAACACAACAGTGAGCATGCGTCCCGCTAATGAAACTACTGCACATTACATCATTTGTCAAGTTGTTGTGTACAATTTTGGATCATGTTTTTGTATATTTATGGAGAATTGTCATGTGAGAACATGAGTAGTAAGCTTGTGGGCGGAGCCTTGTACACAATCTTAGAGCTAACCATAAGCAGGGTTTGAATAGGCAGTGGGAGAGATCGCAAAAATACTGAAACACTAAAACATCTTCAGGCATGTTTTTTTGGGGAAGGGAAAACCAAAAAAAGAAATGCATAAAAACCCCTTCTTTAAAGGTACAGTGTGTAGGATTCGTGGCGCATAGGTGGATGGTGGCTATTGCACTTCCTGTTTTAGCTACGGCAGACCTCGAGGGTCACCCGGGCGCGCCGTAACGCGGACAGCTCGCGTACCCGCGCACGAACGCGTGAAGCGCACCCGGCGCTACTGTATAAATAAAACGCGGTCCCGTTCACTGTTTTTTTTTTTTTCTTTCCGCATGAGAGCACACATTCCCAATCATGTACCATGACAATCTACACATCAAATGAAACCTTACAGTCTCATCTTTTTGACTATGCAATTCATTTCCCGGCACAACAATCACTCCCCGAGCACATGGGGCTTTTATACGGAAAAGCACAAAACGAGGTTTGTTACTTTGCTTACCTTGAAGGCTCTGGACAGGTCAAACTCAATATTTCACCATAAGCTTGGTCTCAATCTGTTCGTAAGGATCCACCAAATAAAATCCAGTAGAACAATTTAGTCCAAAACACGTGTTAGATCCATTACGACGTATGATCCGGCAACATGCTTGTCGTTGTTTATCCAAACGCGTACTATCTCGTGTGAAAACAATCAGCCTTTCGCGAAGGCGGAGCCCAAATGTCCTTCTGCGGCTCTCCTAATCAAAATGGCTGCCTCTATATGGGGAAGATCCTCCTTTTATGCAGGTATATCAAAGTCCAACAGAATACTTTGATTTCATGATGGAAGTGAAAAGGCTTGGAAAACACTGTATTTTTGAATGGGTATCTTCAATTTCGGTAATTAACGGGTAAAAATCTTACACACTGTCCCTTTAACTAAATGCCTTCAGACTATTAAGGATTTCATAAACAAACACTACTTACCAACATACGTACAGTCAACTAATCTTTTAAGGGTTATTGTAATTTTTAGACCCAGTGCAGTTTGGGTCAGATACACAGACACATGTAAGAGCTATATACACTTTTTAGTTGATCAATTGATGAGCAGATATCTTAAGTAAAAAAAAATAAAAATCGACTACAGCCATTAGTAGTAGGAGTAGGATTAGTAATTGTTTTCAAGTTTCTCTCAGGAACAAAAGATTCTTGTTTACTTGGAATGACAACATTGGAAAAATAATATTGGGCCCAACACACTGGCTCCTGTTTGTCTAAAATAAATTGTTTTTATATTTGAATCATGTTTTTCTTGTGATATTCTGGAGAGGGTAAGGAGGCCTTCAGAGGAGGCTCCAAAGAGAAAAAAAAAAACAAAAACTGCCTGGTTTTCTCTTTGTGTCCTCTTGTTAATCTTTGTGGATGAGACATGTCATGGGTCCCTCTCTCTAAATTATAAAGATAGACAGATATATTGGTTGGTCAATATATCGGGCCGATATTTGCCCTTTTTAGTGAATTGGCTATCTGCCTTAAATTTCCAGCACATGTCGATACTTAGTTTTGGACAACCGTCTGCCTAAACAAATCTTTATTAGAACACTTAAAAGGATATTCCAGGATTTTTGACATGGGGGCTCATTTCCGAGTTAGCCAGAGTGTTGCAGAGATGTGGAGACACTTTTTAGTGAATTTCATGCAGTCCTTCCAGTTTTCAGTTGCTAGGCTAGCGCAAGTCAATGGTAAATGGTAGCCTGATTTTAATCAGGCTTACCCACACCAAAGGACACTCGAGGCCAGTCAACTATAACGCCAGACTGTCGATGTAAATGTCTGTGTTGATGGAACAATTTTAGAAATATAATCAACCTTGTACTTTAAAGGATTTATGTCCTTATGCAACAGCGTGTTTTTTTCCCTGATCAAGCTAGGCATGGGCGGGGTTTCCAGCTGTTTTTTGTTTACCTTCAGCTGTCATCGTTAGCCGTAGAGTACAGTAGCCTGCCCTGTTCTGCAATCCAGACATGGCCACGTTTGGAGGTCTCCCCGATGCTTTTGAAGACGATGCTGAGTAGGGATGCAAATGATCGATTAATTCATTAATTGATAGTTGATTGACCTTATCGATCGATTAACGATGAACTGATAAGCAGCGTTTTTTACCTGAATTTTAGTATTTCAGTAGGGTCTTTAAGAATATAAGCTATAGTATACATAACACTGAGTCATAAATATATCATAGTATTATTATATTGTATATTCCTCAATTAATTATTCCTTAGTAAAAAGCAGACAAATGTATTGATGCTGAATAACAAAATACAGTAATCCCTCGCTCTATCGCGGTTCGCAGATTTTTTTTTTTTTTCACATTTTTTTTTATAGTGTAACATTTTTTTTTATAGTGTAACATTGTGTTCTGCGTCCTGATTGGCTAAGAGACTAGACCAGGACTAAACGTGGACTAAACCAGAACTAAACCAGGTCTAGACCAAGGTCTAAACCTGGACTGGACCTGGACTAAACCAGGTCGAGACCTGGACTAAACCAGGTCTCTTGTGTGCACCACGTGCCGCTGCTGGTTTTGTGCGGCTGGTTTGTGGCTCGGGGCCCGAGCCACAAACTAGCCGCACAAAACCAGCAGCACGCATTCCGGACGCCGCGGTTCGATCTCGCCTCACGCATACACCCGGGGCTGCTGAGCAGTGCCGTTGGTGCCTGCGGCCGGCTGTGAGTCGAGATTGGCGCAGCGCGGTGTGCCTTGCCTTGTTTCGTGACCACGCGGGTGCGCGTGTCTGCGATTAGCGATTAATTACAATTAATGCATTTTGTTCGACCAACGTCTTAATCGACAATTAATCGTTAATCGATTAATTGTTGACATCCCTAATGCTGAGCAATTTGCTTTCTCCACTGAACCGTACCTGTACGAGCCGGAATATACAGACGAATGTTCACGGGCTAGCAACAACTTTATGAGCGTGCATGCCTTTTCTGTCAGCCGGGTAGACTACAAGAGTGAAGCAAAAGCTCTAGCACAGTCCTCATCAATCGACCAGCAGGCTAACATAATGACAGGAGCAAGTTTGGGTAAAAAAGGTACAAACCTGTTCTTCATCACGGGATCTTGCACTTGGAAAGACAGATGGTACTGCAGTGGTTGTCAGACTAGGCTTTCCAAGGGATTTGGTGTAGTCGTCTGGTCCGAAATGATCACTGCAAATCTTCTGTTTATGTAGCGTCTCCACCGGTGTGTTGATGTCTAAGCCAGCAGCTATAAGCCACAGTCGCGTCCTTTCTCGATCGTGCACTGGAAAGCTGTGAAAACTTTGTGGTGCCCACCTGCGGGCTTTATTTGTACATTTTCGAAATGCACACTGAAATACCATTTTGCCCGATAGTTCTTTTAAAATTCACCTCTTCACTCTGTGGTCTTCTCGCGACTTTTCTCGCTTCTCTGTTTACGTGATTGGTCACTTCACAACCAACTAGAGTAAAGTAAAATTCCGCTGCTGCTGCGAAGCTAGTCCCTCAGATATGGAATGATTCATGCTATTCGCAGTCAGTTTTATTTTAAAAAATACTCAATCAACATATATTTACATCGACAGTCTGCCGTTATAATTGACTTATCTTGGGTGCACTATGGAGTGGGTAAGCCTGATTAAAATCAGGCTACCATTTACCATTGACTTGCGCTAGCCTAGCAACTGAAAACTCTGCAGCT
This sequence comes from Paratrypauchen microcephalus, assembly GCA_036785185.1. Taxonomy (NCBI): domain Eukaryota; kingdom Metazoa; phylum Chordata; class Actinopteri; order Gobiiformes; family Gobiidae; genus Paratrypauchen; species Paratrypauchen microcephalus. The sequence continues at coordinate 1,210,092 of JAVJIX010000141.1, read as the reverse complement.
GGAAGGACTGCATGAAATTCGCTAAAAAGTGTCTCCACATCTCTGCAGCACTCTGGCTAACTCGGAAATGAGCCCCCATATCAAAAATCCTGGAATATCCCTTTAAAGGGATATGCCACCCCCAGGTCAAATTTAGGCATCTCCCCACAGTCCAGAGACTAAAATAAGTGGTGGAAAGCGTTTTCCTGCTCACCCAGCCATTGTCCGAGTCTGTCAGCACTGACCACCGCTGTATCTGCTGCTCCTCCGCGTTAGACTGGAGTCTAACGGCGCCAGAGAAAGAGTTCGGCCAAAAGGAATTAATTTGCTCGATGCGTTTCCCAATTACTTTCTGTGTAGTGCGCATTCATATCGAGTGCAAATAAATGTGCAAATCAACACGGAGAGCTTGCCTTGGTCATTTTGGGTGGGAACTATTTTTCAGTGCGGAAAAATAAAGCCGAATCACGCACCACGCTGTGCAACAGGGGAACTCCCTTCCTGGTGCGTAACTGGGATTCCCCTGGCAGCGTGCTGCGTAATTCGGCTTTATTTTTCCGCACTGAAAAATAGTTCCCAGTAGCTGCAGATACCGCGGCGGTCAGTGCTGACAGACTCGGACAATGGCTGGGTGACCAGGAAAACGCTTTCCACCACTTATTTTAGTCTCTGGACTGTGGGGAGATGCCCAAATTTGACCTGGGGGTGGCATATCCCTTTAAGTGCAAAAAGATGAAGGCTCAAAACGTGACTACACAGATCTTTTATAGGTGCAGGGCAGTAGACTAGTAGTGGGGGGGGCAAAGGGGTCAGTTGTCCCGGGCCCCCTGGTTTTAGGGGCTCAGAAATGGACCCCATTACTATTAATCTGTATTAGATCTGGGTCCATATGAGGTTACTTACCCCAGGCCCCCAAATTTCTGTTGATGGGCCTGTATAAGTGTAAATTTAAATTACATAATGTGGGGAAAATAATCCAAATTGATATACTGATCAGCCTAAAAATATCAGCAGAGTTTATTGGCCGTTGGCTGCTCTGGATACTAAACAGATGGACCCTTTGTTTTTTTTTTAATGGCCAATGTCACCTAAAATGGCCATAGTTGAGTCAGGTGCGTTTTGACTGTATGGCAGAGCATGGTAACTGGCCTCATTTATTGATCGAGGCGAGGAAATGCAATTGAGTGTCTGCGAGAGTACAGCAGTGGTAAAATTACTGAATGTTTTGAGTTGATGGGCATCATCGTTAAGTAGGCTAATATACCACATTTTCTTTCTAAAAATCATCTTGGTGTGTGAGATAGACTTGTAGGCTCTGGATAACATTAAACATTTAAAATAAAGGCTATAACAGGTTCATAAAGTGCTCATTGTGAACATATGAGCACAGAACCCCATTCCCTCCCCAGATGAGCATCGACAGTTTTTAGCACAGCGTTTGGATTGAAGCTGGAGAATCGGGTTAAGAAGATTTTTGTCTTTGAAGCAGAGGACAGACCATGCACAAAAACTCCCTCACCTGTGGAGCATTGGCGTGGTGCAGAGACGGGGATGCACGTCACTCCTTATCCAGCACCCATGTACGTGTGATCGGACCCTGCAGCTCCACTTTGGTCATTTAAACAACAGGACAGATGCAAAAACCCACTCTGATGGACAGCTGCAGTGGAGCGTTCCAGTTCAGTGGAAGACTTTTGGGACTCAGACTTCCAAGTGTTACAAGCAAATAGAGAATTATTTCCGCTTCTATTTACCACTGCTTTGACAACATGTTATTTTAGCTTTACAAGTTGGTCCTTTTACAGTATTTAAAAGCAGGCGCTCCTGAACTCCTAACTCAGCCTAAATACGCAGGGTTTGTGTGTTTTAACGTGTGAATAAAAGAAAACACAACTCCAGGTATGTTTTTTGATGAGGAAACAGAAAATAGCGCAAAATGGGACCCTTTAAATGTCAGTCTCCATATCATCCAGATCACATGACATACGTTTACGAAAGCAAACTATTTGTGTTTAATTGTACACCATCAAAGCTGCTTTTAAATGGTACACATATTTCTAATATTGCAGTATTTGTCGTTAGCTTTAAAATGATTATTACATACCTGTTATTTTCTTCACTGTTGTAGTTCAGTTGCAGTCTCACAAGACAAAACTTTAACTCATTGACTGCATGACTTTTCTCGTCATGTTGAATCCGAACGTTGAGTGCCGTGACGAATAAACTCGTCAAGGACGTTTTTCAGCGGGGGTTGCTAGGATACGACCTGGAGCAGCTTTGAAGGTGTAATTCACACTTCCCAACCTGTAGGTGGCGATCTTGTATCATTATCTGCCGATCGGAGACGCGGGAGAGGAGTGTAGTGTGTGTGTACTGTGTGATTGGCGAAAGGAGCAAGATGGTGAGGCGAGTGAACCCGGAAAAGCAGAGGACTGTTGATCAGCGCCTACGGAGCGGTTTGATCGCTTTTGGGACCCAAGATCCCGGATCAGAGGATCACAGAGACACGCTGCGAGGTCGGGGCAGAGATCTGCTCTGGCCGAGGCAGGGGGCGTGTCCTGATCGCGCTGCGCGGAGCAGGGACTGATCAGAACTACGACAGCGCCAAAGAAGTTTACTGACTTGGATCCTGCTCTCCAAAGAGGCACGAGATGAGAAGAATTAAGTTTATATGTGTGTGTGCGTGCGTGCGTACGCGCTTGCGTGTGTGTGTGTGTAGCTGTGTGTGTGTGTAAAGGTTTGTGTGTGTGTGTGTGTGTGTGTGTGTGTGTGTGTGTGTGTGTGTGTGTGTGTGTGTGTGTATGTAGGTGTGTGTGTGTGTGTGTGTGTGTGTACTCTGAGCCTCAATATTGTTGTGAAGTGACAAAGTTCTATTTTATATGAAAAGATATATCCTGTAAACATCTCTTGCCACTATTGAGTTGAAGGATTCACAGAGCCTTATATTCTTATATTAGAAAATAAAAAATGTACTTTGTCATCAAAAATCTCTTTCTGTTATTTTAGATGTTTGAGGTGTCACTAAATCAATAAATATTGACGTCAAAATCACCGATCTGCTTGAAATGACTCTTTGTACAAAATGCTCGTTTTCTCCAATTTTGGTCAGAAAACTGTGTTTTTGCTGAAACTTCCCTATGTTCTACTATCAATTACTTGAGAACCGAAAAGGTTAGAAACATTATTTTTTTTCTAGGTGAAAGAAGAGTCTACACTTTATTTTGATGTGTGCCATGTCTATATAGTCAGTATTCTGTGAGTCTGAAAATGGTCTAAAAGTTCTGGCAGTCTGGGGTTGACATTCTGAAAACAGGCCGGCAGTGAATGAGTTAAGAATAAACGTGTTTTGCTCAGTCTTTGGCAAACGAAATACAATGATAACAGCTATTCATATTTGGAATCAGCACTGCTCTGACACAGTGTCTTGGATTAGTTAGGCTGTTACACTTTTATAGACCAGATACAGCAGCCATGTGGCGTGTTTTCTGTTTAAGATGCTAAGTTAACTACGCTTGTATTCCTGTGGTACTTTTAGCCCACCAAAAGAGCTCTTAGTCTCAGCACCGATTCAAATAAATTTGACAATAATAGTGAAATGAAAAACAAATCAAATCAATATTTATTTATCCTGTGCAAAAAAAAATGAATCGCTTTATATTATAACATTATAGTTTGTCAAAAGCATTTCCAAGTGTTGCAAGTAACATTGTGTTCATATGTGGACAGTTAAACCTGATCAGTAAAGTTTGAATGTTACTAAAACATTTTGTGCATTAGTGAAGTTGGCAGCTTTCTTCTGTTTACACCAGTTACATGTGACCTAATAATATACAATAATAAAAATAAAATGCATCTCCACTGATTTACTGGAAATATATTTCAATAAAGTGATGTCTGCATATTGTTGTACATTCTTATATTTTAGCAATACCTCTGTTCTTTCTATAGCTCTCATCGGTTACACAGTACAAATTTGGAAAGGTCAGAAGTTTACAACTCTTGAGATTACATAAAGATTGAGTATCCAGAAAATCACAACAAACAGAACACATGTTGTTAAGATCTTCAAAAGAGCCCCATTGTATTGTAATGAGGCTCTCAAGGCTTTGTGTCACAGACCACAAAAGCCACAGTTAGACAGTCCATCAAGAGCCCACAAACCAGGGGAAAAGACTGTAGACGCTGTCAACTTCACATATTTATATACAGATAGTTAGTACAGGCCTTACATGTTTGGAAGTTATTACTATAAATGAGGGGGGTGGTCACCGGTCTCTTTAAAATACGGAATTCATGGTTTAAGATTAGTCTGGAGACCTATCTCTGTGATCTTCATCAGGACTTTGCCTGGTTTACACCAGACCATATCACAAGTGAGATATGGTCTGGAAGCCACCTTCGAAATATTTCGTACCGGAGGTGTGGGTTACGATCGCCAACGGCCGTTTATTGGGTGTTACGAATGTCTATCATTTGGCGTATACGTAGCCCATAGCCAATCATGTCAGTTGTCAGTTCAAACTACAAGCTTCCGTTTGTCACGTAGTACACGTCACCGTCTTGCCACCCCTCCCCGCTCTCTCATTGGCTCCCAGAATCGGGAGAGCTCGCTTGCCATAGTCGCCAGGCTGTCTTTCAGATCGGAACGAACGAAAGCAGCCTGGGATTTCCCAGGTTAATCAGGACTACCGATGCTAGCGGATTTTACTTCATATTTTGAGTTCATGGGAGAAACTGGAGTGTCCGAACTCTTTGAGCTATTAATATTTCGTCAAGTTGAACGCTGTATTTATTTGATGGCAAATTGGCAGTCACTCTCATACTTGTGGCGATCATTTAATCTACAACGCATCTACAATGCACGAACATCAAGTAAAGTTCAGATGTCCAAACTAAAATAGCCAAAATAGACGCAGTTTTTCTTAAAAACTGAATCATTGTCCATTAAAATTTGTTGCATACAAACTGTCTTTGGACAGGACCCCCTTAACTGCTCTGACACTTCATGTAAGTGTCCACACTTAATGATCCGAAAGGGGAAAATTCGCTCCATCATCAAATTGTTGAATTTTTTATTAATTAATCATTGCATTTATAAAGCGCCTTTCAAGACACCCAAAGCACTTTACAGAGCATTATTCATTCACTCTACTCGATACTATTGTAGCCACAGCTGCCCTGGGGAAGACTGAACTGAACTGACTGTGTCAGTGTGTTGGATAGAAATAAGACGAAATGACGGCTGTTCAAATGAAGTATATTTCAGGAAGTGCATCAGAGTTTGCTTTAACTGGATCAAGAGTGAGCACACCCTTAATCCTGCTGACCTGCTTATTTTACTTATTTACTGATGTTTCCTGACACAAATCAGTTTGAACAGTTTAAAATATGATGAATACTTTATATTTCTATTTTCTGACTCTCAAAAGGAGCCAGAATGTTGTACTGTTTCCATTACGTTAATATTACTTCAGTATTTTTGTATTCCCAGATTTGAAGAGGGCATTAGAGCTGCTTTAGTGTCAACAACATAAACTGAACATCCTGAGACGTTCACACGGAAAAGGAAGCAATTTCAGAAAAATGTTTGCACAGAAGTGTGACAAGTTCTTTTTCTGCCAGAGATGCAGAACCTTACTTCAAGTCTTAGTTATTGTTGACTCTAACATTTTTAAAACTGCAAAACAAGTGGGTTGTAAGATTTGGGTCACTTAGGCCTTTCTGTGTGGAGTTTGCATGTTCTCCCCGTGTCTGGGTGGGTTTCCTCCGGGCACTCTGGTTTTCTTCATCAACCCAAAACATGCACCATAGGTAAAATCCTCCAACTTAGGTCCTGACCAAACCGAAGCAAGAAGATCATGGAGATGGTCCCCGGGCACAGTAATGTGCTGCCCACTGCTCCTAATAACAGGATGGGTTAAATGCAGAGAATTTCTCCTGTGTGAGATCAATAAAGTCAATTCTTCAATAAAATAAATAGATATTAATAAAACAAAAAAATGTTTTATTTGAGTAGAGCTACAGACAGAGATTTAAAATAGTCAAGTAAAAACACGAAAAGGGCAGAGAAATACTAAATACAAGTACAACACATTCAGTAAATTACTTTCTCCCTGTCACCCCCCTCCATTAAATTGGCAATGTGGTAAAAATCAGTTTCATGTTGGACCTGCTATATCGCAATAACGATAAATAGTGATGCTTAATTTGGTGATACAGTATCGTTATCATGGGCTGCTATATCGATATGTAAGTATTTTTGGAATATCTTACAAAATTATTTTGTGATGTGTATATTTTATTGTTTGGCCCTTTGTGACCCCAGCCCTCTGGAACAACGGATGGAAATTAGCCTTTGACTATAAAACAGTGTGTTTACATTCATGACACATTCATGATAGGGATGCACCGATGTGAAAATTTTAGCCGATACGATATCCGATATTAATGTTGCTGTTATTGGCCGATGCCGATATTGGCCGATACCGATATTTATTTTTAATTCTGAGATAACATTTCATACAGACTGAAAATCATGCAAAATAATTTTTTTTAATGTCTTCTTTTATTTTCAAAACGTCTTTTGACTCCTGATTTTTTTTTCCAATTTTTTTTATAGTGTAACATTGTGTTCTGCGTCCTGATTGGCTAAGGGACCTTTGCCGATTGATGTTATAGATGGGGGACGCGGGGGGGGGGACTAAACGCGGACTAAACCAGGTCTAGACCAGGTCTAAACAAGATCTAAACCTGGAATGGACCAGGACTAAACCTGGACTGGACCAGGACTAAACCAGGATTAAACCACTGCGTGCGGCTCTTTGCCTGGTTTCGTGCGGCTCTTGCGTTCGTTCATGTCGAACCTAAGATAAGATAATCCTTTATTTGTCCCACAATGGGGAAATTGCAGTGTCACAACGCAAGTTTCAGAAACAGTTGGGGAAAAAAAAGAGCATGCATCAAAAATTTAGATAAATGATAAGTATGTACAATCAACTAAAAAAACACAACACTGTAAGGTTAAAAGGCACAGGACCGCTGCACAATAAATGTCTTTGATTCTGAGCAGTGAACAAACAGCAGTTAAAGTGACTCCAGTTCAGTAATATATAATATCACTACAATAAAGTGACTCAGATGATTGTGTACAGTGCAGTGATGGACAGTGGTTCTTACACAAATAAGTAGCAGGTAAAGTGACTTTAAATAATATTGCACATGTAATTATTACTATGGAGATGACACATGGTTGCTATGGAGATGAACATGACTAGCATTGATCATTGTACAGTCTGACAACAGCAGGAAGGAAAGATCTGCGAAATCTCTCTTTAACACAGCGAGGGTGAATCAGTCTGTCACTGATGCTGCTCTCTAGAGCCGACAGAGCGTCCTGCAGGGGGTGACATGGTCCAGCATAGACATGAGTTTAGCCAGGACCCTCTTGTCCCCCACCTGCTGCACTGAGTCCAGAGGACAGCCCAGGACTAAGCTGGACTTCCTGATGACCTTGTCCAGTTTCTTCTTCTCCCTCTCTGTGACACTGCTGCTCCAGCAGACCACACCGTACAGGATGGCTGATGCCACCACAGAGTCATAGAAGGTCCTCAGGAGTGGCCCTCTCACTCCAAAGGACCGCAGTCTCCTCAGGAGATAGAGCCGACTCTGGCCCTTCCTGTACAGTGCATCTGTGTTATGAGTCCAGTCCAGTTTATTGTTCAGATGAACACCCAGGTACTTGTAAGAGTCCACTCTCTCAATGTCCCTTCCCTGGATGTTCACTGGTGGGGGGGCAGTAGAATGGCGTCTGCGGAAGTCCACCACCATCTCCTTGGTCTTACCCGCGTTGATGAGAAGGTGGTTCCGCTGACACCAGTCCACAAAGTCCTGCGTTAGTCCTCTGTACTCCGCGTCATCATCGTCTGTGATGAGACCAATGATGGCGGAGTCATCAGAGAACTTCTGCAGGACACAGCTGTCCGTGTTGTGTCTGAAGTCTGCAGTGTAGAGGGTGAAGAGGAAGGGCGCGAGGACCATGCCCTGGGGCGCCCCCACACTGCAGGTCATGAGGTCAGACACACAGTCCCGGGCTCTCACAAACTGGGGCCGGTTTGTGAGGTAGTCCAGGATCCACTCAGCCAGGTCACAGTCCACTCCTGCCCACTCCAGCTTGTCCCTCAGGAGCAGCGGCTGGATGGTGTTGAACGCACTGGAGAAGTCGAAGAACAAGTTTCTCACAGTGCTGCCGGGCCTCTCCAAGTGGGACAGCGAGCGATGCATCAGAGAGATGATGGCGTCCTCTACTCCGATGCCGGGCCGATATGCGAACTGCAGCGGGTCCATCGCCGAGCTCACCGTGGAGCGGAGGTGACCCAGGACGAGCCTCTCCAGAGTCTTCATCAGATGAGACATGAGGGCCACTGGCCTGAAGCTGTTGAGGTCTTTGGCGTGCGGTGTCTTGGGCACAGGTACCACACAGGAGGTCTTCCAGAGCTGTGGCACCACCTTCAGCTTCAGGCTCAGGTTGAAGACATGCTCCATAACTCCACACAGCTCATCTGCACAGGACTTAAGGAGCCTGGGGCTGAACCTATCAAATCTTGAAGGATCCTGCAAATCCCAGCCCTAGTTTGATGACATTTTATATTAGATCTATACTGTCAATGGGAATGTTCAAAGTGACATATAAATGTAAGTAAATATTTAGGTTGTTTGGTGTTGAAAAGTGCACTTGACACATGCATATATGAAGGAGGCAGAACAGTACACAGATGATGCCAGGGGTAATTGTTTCGAGTGATGTTTGGACTGGCCATGTGAGCCCTGGCTAAATATTTAGTGGTGTGGCCTGGATGCAGGCTCAGTGTGTCTCTGGTCCAGCGGTTGTTGTGGCCAGCACTCCTCAACCTTTTACCATGTACGGAGGCCTTGGACTGATACGAGTGTTAATGACCCTCGGGCCATGTGTGGCATGTTTAGGGCCTGCAGAACATATCCCAAGTCTAACCTATACAACAGAGCCAATTATAGTGGTGAAAGGCCAAACAATACAATCCATCAGTCAGGGTTCTGGGGTAAACAGCAGTGGGCAGCCTATGGAGGGTTTAAACTCAAACCCTCCGAGGGCTGGGGCTGTGCAGGGGTTCAGTTTCGTAATGGGGAACTCAGAACTCCACAAGTGTGAAAAAGTGAATTGAAAGACGAGCAGGATAGACTGTATCTCTGGTCAGACATGGCAGGTCTGCCACACCTAATGAATGTGTGTTTGTTCTTGAGACCCCACACGCCTCTGTTTATTTGAATATGGGATAGTGTTCCTGTGCCGTTTTATCCTTCTGTGTTTGCCACTTAACACATGGGCCACAGGACAGGGCTCTGCTGTGGACACTTTTAAAGAAGAAGCAAAGATCTCAGCCCACTCAACAATAACCACAGATAAATAAACTCTATCTTGTAGTTTGTGGACACAGAGCGCTCTGCATAATTGTTTGGGCTTAGTAATGAAGTTGGGTGATAATTCACACGGCTCCAGTGTGGACACAGCCAAAGGCAGCAGGCAGCGAGCCAGGGCCAGATTGGCGGTCGGTTTAGTGTCAATGATGTGGTGATGTGGGTCAGGGATAGCAGCAGCAGCAGTGCTCACTGCACAGTGGCTAAGAGCCCAGACAGACCACCGGGGAGGAGGCCTTCACCTCTGCTCGGCCATCAATCACTCACACTCATATAAGCACAAGATAGATACAAGCAAACACAGCCAGGACACTCATCTTTACGCTCCCATTAAATCCATTTACATTTCAGATTACTGCTTGAAAACAGGAGGCTATTTAAACCCATCGTCTGTTTTTCATTCTTTATATTTGATACTCGGCACTAACGGATGTTACACTTGTCTGGGAAAATAACTAATGTGGATTTTATGAGCTTTAAAAGGGGATTTATGCATGTTACCCATTTCTTTTATGACTTATTACTTATGACTTTGTGTATTAGACAAATATAAATGAAGTGTTGATACCTACTCTACACACTAGGACTGTGGCTGATCACATTTTAATAAAAATTGAGTCACTCATTTTCAGTTCAAAGTTCAGACATTGCGGGAACAAATGTGACTTTGTTTTAAAAAGTGATGATAAAGTCTGTATTAAGGAAATTCATATTCATATATATTTTTTTGTTTGTTTATGAGGGGGAATAAGTCAGGATTATTATTATTTTTGGTCATATTCCCCAGTTCTACTGCATACAAACACTGACCCTACTCAGTGAGTTTTATAGAGACAGAGGTGGAACGGCAGTGGCTCAGTGGTTTTAGCATTAACCCACAAACCCAGAGGTTAGCGGTTTGACTGGAGCACAGTGTTGTCATTGGGCCAGACGCTCACCTTTCCTTGAATGTGGTGTGAGTGAATAATGGTGATGGTTCACTTTCCACCTTCTATGGCGAGCATAGACTATTGCATTATCAATATTATTTTTGTAGTTATGAGCGATGGAAAGCAGCGTGGAGAATTTGGCAATAAAACGCCGCATCCAGGATGGATTATTGGGCTTGTGATCATATGAGCAGAACAGTGCTTCATGTTAACATAAGAGCCTACAGGAGCTGCTCAGTGTTATGGCTCAGAGTGTGAAGTATGGCTTTGACCTCTGAGCGTCTCATGTGGAGGTCTGTGATTCATCTGCTGTTAGCCGCGTCATGCTAGTATCAGAACAGACAGTTATTAACGCTCCATGAAATTCATCTGCAGGTGCTGATGAGAGGGGTGAGATGGGTGTTAAGTGAAACTTTGGTTTTTATTTCGAGACCGTAGATCACCTGATTTAAAAAAAATAAATAAAAAAATCTTAATGGGACGGTAAAGAGGACCAGTGTTAGGCTTGTCACAATAAAAAAAAAAAAATATATATATTCCTGAAGTAAATATAGACGGTAGAAAATAATATTGAAACCAAACACACAACGCAGAATTATTCCCACAAAACAATTCTAAATGTACAATATTGTTAGGAGCTTCAATAAATAATTACCGGACTATAACACTTAAAGGTGCACTGCACAACTTTTCTGCTGGAGAGTTCGTCCCCTGCTTGTCTCCATGGAAATGTTATTGCTTTGCCTTGAATGTTCCATGGTATGACATTAAACATATCTGTCTAGCATTTATTCATTATGTGTGTTTCTACTGCTCAAAAATGCCTCTCCACAGATCTGACCTGTAATGTAGCCTATAGTTGTCTCCCTCATGATAGATGGGTTTAATATCTACCGTGGAAATCAATAACACCTCCATGAAGACAAGCAGGGGACGAATCACTTTAAAAGTACTTAGTTTGTATCTATAATGAGTCATGGAAGTTCCTAATTCAACCTTTTACAGCACCGATCTCATTGTAGTACAGAAAAATGACCAAAACTGTCCCACTGTCCCCACAAAGGAAAAAACCCACGATAAACATTGACCTCCAGAAATAACTGTTCAGTCTGTCATGTCAAGTCCATATAGTAACACTGATCTACAGGGAAAATGTTTCCGTAACAAAAGTAGTGACATTTTTCTTGGTTTAGGTCACTAATAAAGAAAAAGTAAGTCAGAAGTGCTGATTGGCTATAGTTTCCAAGATATAGTATTGGGTCAAAATAGGAAATTTATGCAAAATAAGGCAAAAACGGTAGTTTATCAAAAGGTACAGTGTGTCTACAAGCAACAGTTCTACCTGTTAATTTTAACATATATCAATATATATATATATTATGATTATCATTACATATCTTGAACTAGGGGTGGGTATTGGCAAAGAAGTCATGATTCATTTCGAATCACGATTCATATGCCACGATGCGATACTATCACGATGCATCACGATACTTGAATTATTGCGATGCATTGCAATATATTCGACATACTTCAGTGAAAATGTACCCAAAAAAAGAGGATAACTTAAAGTGGCTGTGTATCTGGGTAGTGTCTTCAATTGATACATAACTCTGAGCAACTCAATTCATAACTCAATTTACGGAATAACAAAAACAAATAAACCAAACCAATAACAAAAAAAGTGCATAGGATTTTTTCTAAAGCAAAAAATGATGTTCAAACATTTGCCATTTTGGAGGTAGCTACCACCATAACAAACAATACCCTTTCACAAAGAAAAAAGTGCATATGATTTATATAAAAAAAATAAACAAATAATTAATTAATGTATTTATTAATATTAAATATTAAATTATTAAATATTAAATTATTAATTAATAATAATCGATTTTTGGCATCAAGAATCGATGCAGTATATTGTGAAAGTTAGTATCGCGATGCATTGTCATGACGATTATTTTGCACACCCCTATCTTGAATACATTAGCTAACCAGCACAGTTATCAATTAATTTTCAGTTCATCTTATCAATATAAATGAGATTTAGCCACTTTTATCTTGGAAGCAGATTGAGTCCAAAAATTTGTAGAATATGTGTAATTATCATGACAGGCCTATTATTTCTATTTCTATTTTTACTCTTGGTTATTTTATTTTATTGTGATGAGTGAGCTACTGTGTCCAAATAACTTCCCTTGTGGATCAGTAAAGTTTGTCTAAATCTGAGCCTTTATAAGTCTCATTTTGTTTGTATTGCTGCGTTTGAATTCTTAGATTGTGCTCTTTAAACACCAGATCACACACAGAAGATCTGCCGTGATGAAACTCCTCTTAATCCAACACAGCCCTTGTTATACTTTGCCGGTGCTGTGATAGTTTTCCTTCAGATCCTTCTGTGTCTCTGAGCAGTTTTGAAACATTTGACTGCAGCGCTCGGCCTTATTGCCCACCCAAAGAGGTTATAGGGATTCTGGACTTCTCTGGCTTCCTAAGTGGGTGGTCCTCTGGTGTATGACTGAGGCACAGGTGGAGTATTGTAGGGGTGCTCACAAAAATACCCCCCTCCCTTCCTCCCCCTCCTCTCTCTTCTTTACCCACACCAACCGGCCCTTTCAATCCATCTTGATTTTGCCGCGCCTGTTCTATGGCAAGGTGAACCAGAACCACCACCGGACGGTTGGGTCACTAAACACTAAAGGTGAAATGTTGACATAAACAAACCGGGGAGTTGGCAAAGCTGGGAAAAGCAGCCATTTATCAAACACGCTTCTCCGACCCAGTACCTCATTATGCTCCGTTTTAAAGCTTCTACAGAATAGAAATGTTAATGTATTTTAAAGTTCTAATGAAGGTTTTTTACGTTAGATTAAAGGGGCTATATAATGCATTTTTCTGGTCTATGTTATAATGTTGTTTCCGTGTCAAAAAACATGCCTGGAGTTGTGTTTTCTTTCATTCACACATGTTTAAAACACAAACCCTGCATACTGTATTTAGGTTGTGTTCTTCTCTCAGAAGGAAAACACTTTGTGCTTCACTAAACCTCACCCTCACAAGAAGAATTTGGATAATTTTAACCCCGGGATTTCCAATTTGTACTGAACTAAAGATAAAAAGTAGCTGTTGACTTAAATTGCTTCATGACATCACAAGGTGGAACAGTATTTTGAGCTTTGGAGATGTAGACGGATTAATAATGCAGCATTACTCAGACAGGTGTGAATGGAACAAAACACAATTCCAGGTATGTTTTTAACAAGGTAAAAACATTCTTTATGCTCACAAAAGTTAATTTAGCATAATATAGTAACTTTTAAGTAAACTACCGTAAAGTTTTTTTTCATAGTTTGGCCGGGGGTGCGACTTATACTCTGGAGCGACTTATGTCTTATCATTATCTTATCATATGTCTTATCGACTTATTATATCATTTCACATGTTATTTTTACACTAAACCGCAAGAGGGCCCTCTAGGCCTGTGGATTGAAGATTTCATTGGATTTAGTGATTTGGAGTGACACTGATGGTTTGGTAAACTTGTTAGCATGTTCTTTATGCTATAGTTATCTGAATAACTCTTAATATGTTACGTTAACATACCAGGCACGTTCTCAGTTCGTTGTTTATGCGTCATGTAATGTCAGCATACCGTACACTTATTCAGCCTGTTGTTCTCTATTCTATTTTTATTTTAAATTTCAGGATGACATGTCTGTTCTTGGTGCTGGATTTTATGAAATAAATTTCCCCCATAAATGCAACTTATACTCCAGTGCGACTTATATATGTTTTTTCCTTCTTTATTGTGCATTTTATGGCTGGTGCAACTTGTTCTGCGGTGCGACTTATAATCCAGAAGATATGGTATATGATTTTCTAATGAAATAATTCAGGGATGCACGATACATCGGCATTAACATCGGTATCGGCCGATATTGCCACATTTTTTTAACCTACCAGTATTGGCCCGATGTGTAAAACTGGGCCGATATTAACGACTGATATTTGTCAGTACTATAAATACCTTGTTTTGAAAAATAAAAGTTCTATCACACTTCAGGCAGAGCACTGGGAGCTGTCCTTAACTCATTGAGTGCCGGCCGGTTTTCAGAATTCCAACCCCAGAGTGCCGGAGGTTTTAGTGTATTTTCACTGATTTTCCAAGACCCACAGAATACTGAGTTCTTTGACTATATAAACATGGCACACATCAAAATAAAGTGTTGACTCTCTTCTTTCACCTAGAAAAAATGTTTCTAACCTTTTCGGTTCTCAAGTAATTGATAGTAGAACATAGGGAAGTTTCAGCAAAAACTGTTTTTTGACCACAAAGTGGAGAAAACGAGCATTTTGTACAAAGAGTCATTTCGAGCAGATCGGTGATTTTGACGTCAATATTTATTGATTTAGTGACACCTCAAACATCTAAAACAACAGAGAAAGAGATTTTTGATGACAAAGTACATTTTTTATTTACAAATATAAGAATATAAGGCTCTGTGAATTGAAAATTCCTTCAAATCAATAGTGGCAAGAGATGTTTACAGGATATATCTTTTCATATAAAATAGAACTTTGTCACTTCACAACAATATTGAGGCTCAGAGTACAGATCCATAATAAAAACTAATAGACACACACACACACACACACACACACATATATATATATATGTACATACACACAAGTCCATGCATAAACCTTTACACACACACGGCTACACACACACGCACGCGCGCGCACACACGCACGCACACATATAGCTTCATTCATTACAATTACCACACAGCAGCATCATGTAAACTTAATTCTTCTCATCTCATGCCTCTCTGGAGACGAGGATCTACTGCTCCAAGTCAGTAAACTTCTTTGGCGCTGTCGTAGTTCTGATCAGAGTCCCTGCTCCGCGCAGCGCACACATGACACGCCCCCTGCCTCGGGCACAGCAGATCTCTGCTCCGACCTCGCGGCCTGATCCGGTGTGTCTCTGTGATCCTTTGATCCGGGATCCTGGGTCCCAAGAGCGATCAGATCGCTCCATAGGCGCTGATCAACAGTCCTCTGCTTTTCCGGATTCCCTCGCCTCACCATCTTGCTCCTTTCGCCAATACACAGTACACAAACTACACTCTTCCTCTCTTCCGTGTCTCCGATCGGCAGATAATGATACAAGATCGCTACCTACAGGTTGGGAGGTGTGAATTACACCTTCAAAGTTGCTCCAGGTCGTATTCTAGCGATCCCCGCTGAAAACCGTCCTTGACGAATATATTCGTCACGGCACTCAACGTTTGGATTCAACATGACGAGAAAACTCGTCACCGGCACTCAATGAGTTAATAAGGTCGAGCTGTACAGGGATCTTGGTTATAAAACGTTGTTTATCTTGTATCTGTCCATGTTTAAGTTTATTGTAATTTGACAAAATGTGTTGCAGTTCCTTTTCTTGCCAATACACAAAACAGCCCCAAACCTGATGTATATGTGGTGATGTGGGAGCCATGTGAAATGCAGATTAAGAGTGACATGGTGATTTATCATCCTTGTGTTTTGTTTTTTTTTAATCTAAACTTTCTCACAGGGGTTTTGTGAATGAAATAAGTTAAGCTTTATGGAGTCAAAACACATTTTGAAAATAAAAGAAGACATTCACCCTCGCTGTGTGAAGGAGAGGTTTCGCAGGTCTTTCCTCCCTGCTGCTGTCAGACTGTACAATAAACACTGTTAACATGTCATTCAACTTTATCTACACTACAATATTCAGCTATACTCGAGAGTCTATTTTTAGGTCTATTTTTAAATTATTTTAAGCCATTATTTATTATCTTGTTTTATTGCATGCTACATTTTCCTGCTGTTCTTGATCTGTGCGTTGCAACACTGGAATTTCCCCACTGTGGGACTAATAAAGGCATATCTTATCTTATCTTAAAAAATTTATTTTGCACGATTTTCAGTCTGTATAAAATGTTATCTCAGAATTAAAAAAAAAAAAAAATCGGTATCGATTATTGGCCATAACAGCAACATTAATATCAGATATCGGTATGTAATGACCGAAAGGACGAGATCGCGGATACAAGCGGCCGAAATGAGTTTCCTCCGCAGAGTGGCTGGGCGCTCCCTTAGAGATAGGGTGAGGAGCTTGGTCACGCGGGAGGGGCTCGGAGTAGAGCCGCTGCTTCTCCACGTCGAGAGGAGCAGCTGAAGTGGCTCGGGCATCTGTTCCGGATGCCTCCTGGTCGCCTCCCTTGGGAGGTGTTCCGGGCATGTCCCACCGGGAGGAGGCCCCGGGGAAGACCCAGGACCCGCTGGAGGGACTATGTCTCCCGGCTGGCCTGGGAATGCCTTGGGGTACCCCCGGAGGAGCTGGAGGAAGTGTCCGGGGTGAAGGAAGTCTGGGAGTCCCTGCTTAGACTGTTGCCCCCGCGACCCGGCCCCGGATAAGCGGAAGAAAATGGATGGATGGATGGTATCGGCTAAAATTTTCCCATCGGTGCATCCCTAAAATAATTGCTTTATTTTAAGGATTCAGAACCTACATTTAGATAAGAGCACACGTTTTTGTTTCTGTACCTATTTACTATTGAGATATACGCATGTTGATATCTTTAAAAGAATCTAATATCAGACCCTCCAGGAATTCGCGATGTTGCGATTTGCAACTTCAACATAACTTTAGCCAATCCCCGTGAATTCAGGGCGGTGTTGCAATTTTGACCAATCACCGCAACTTTTCCGCAATTTTGACTAATTTTGACTAATTTTGACCAATAATCGGCGACGTATTGAACGCCGCCCAACTTCCTTCTGCTTTACTTCCATGTGACAAAACGAAACTGCGGCAGTGTCCCAGTTCCCAGAGCGCACAGCTCGGAGCGCGGCCCGATGTTGGTAAGGTTGTTTTAGGACCATATCTTTGATCTGTGTCTTTCTATTATTCTTTGTCAGTAATAACTCAGTATTCAAAATATTACTCAATTTTAATTGCAAAAAGGGAAAATCGCAACTTTCACTTCCTCCCGCGACAAAATCGCAACAAAAACCTTAAAAGCACCGCAACTTTCATCTCAACTTTTTGGAAAAGCTCACGCAAATTCAGGCATTTTAGCCCGCAACAATCACAAAAAATGCCCGCGAAATCCTGGGGGGTCTGTAATATGTGCGTGCTGTTGTCATTGCTGAGAAATTATGTTTTTATTCAAATATGTGTTGTCTCATAATATCCCATTATTAAGAAACGTTCCAACACTCTGGCTTCGTAAATAATTATAGTTCTGCCGATGCTGTTGTACAAAGTTTACATGGCAGGTTCAGTGCACCCTATCTGTTGTTTGGAGCCCATGCAAACCACCAGTGAGATGTTGACATATGGAGCCTTGGTAACAGTGAAGCAAGGAAAACTTGGGACCATAATAAACAAAAGCATAAAGGGGGATCTGTGCAAATTGGACTCGCCTTATAGGGAGTAACGTCCTGATGGTCTTTTTATTTAATTATTGAATTTCATATGGTCATTTTATCATTTTTCAGGCATTTTTCATTTTTAAGGCACACTGCATAACATTTTGGGTTGCGTCTGCCACCATGGAGATGCTATTTCTTTGCCTGTAATGTTCCACAATATGTTAGTAAACTCCTATAAGATGCATTTATTCAATTATGGTTGTTTTTATTGCTCAAAAATGCCTTTAAAAACATGTATTCTGACTGTAAATCACATCTGTAACTGGTTGTCGATATGTAGATGGTTAAGTTTAATGCCATACTTTGGAACATTGCAGGGAAAGCAATAACATCTTCATGGACACAAGCAAGTTTACTTGTTGTGGACTTGAAATGTTCCTGATAGAAACACCGTATGTGTAATTTATTGTCCCTGATTGAAAGTTGTTGTTTTTTTTGTACAAGAATGAAATATGTTTTTGTGTGTGTGTGTTTGTTTTTCAACTGAACTGACAAGGAAGCTAAATTTAAGTTATGTTTTGGAAGACAGGGGTGGGATTCAATAACTTTTCTTCTTCCCACTCGTTTTCGAGCAAAAAAAAAAAGTGAATGTATTTGACTGTATATTGGTTAGATGTATTTATTTCCTTGTGTTGACCTGCTCGAAATGAAATGTAATGAATGAATGAAGCAGGTAATGGGCCCTCCACCAGGAAAGTTGCACAATGGACCTTTTAATATAATAAAATTTGAATAATCACCTAAAAGGGAGGTCTATATGTTTATAATAATGCTGTTATTTCACTCAAATTGGTCCTCCACAGTAATTACTAATCCATATGTTGAGTCTTTAAATGAATAAACGTTTTTTTCTTCAGTTAAAATGATGGATAAAGTGGATGAAAACAGCAGGTGTTCATATACTGGGATTGCTGTTATTTCACAAAGGCCTGGCTGTGTGGTCTATACACCTGGACTTATGTAAAGAGATGCCAGAATTTCTGATTCAATGAACCTTTTATACAAGTTCAAGTAACAAGGTCTGTTCTTTCCACCTGTGTCACACCAAAGCTGAATGCAAAGCTTGTTAGCATGTTGGTTTGGTCTGCTTCAAGATAGTAAAACCCATCATGCAAAATTGACTTTTTAGAGCTTTTAATCATGTTATAGTTGTTTCCCTTCTCAGTTACCGTCTTGAAATTGTATTTGGAGTGATTTGTGCATGTTTAAATAATCTTTTACAAGTTTTATTGTCACTATCGGTGTTATTGTCTGGAAAAGAGGGGGGAAGAGGGGGCAGATAACATAAGATTACTCTTCTTTCTGCTCCCGTTCATTCAATTTTTTGTATTGTTATCACACTGTTGATGGTTTTTTTATACTTTATGAATGAAATAAACAAATAAAAATAAATAAATACATCTTAAATCGCTTATTTTCAAGACGCCATATTGCAGATCAACTCTCAACTCTAGTTTTTACTGCCACCAGTTTACACCCACTGTGTTCTCCGATTTTATTTCCTTAATCTGTGATACGTGTAGGATACAGCAGCATTGCATAGTCATTTTGGTACAAATGAAGAAAAAGAAAAAAAGAAATCCACTACTCACTAGTGTAATGTGCAGCATCTTCTCTTTGCTGTGAAGATGTTTACGGCGACGTTTGTTCCCATTGGGCACGTCATTTTTCAAATGTTTTAGATGAATATTATAATATAGATGCAAAACATAATTATCCATGGGTGTCATAGATTATAACTATAGCAGACATAAGCACAATATTTGCTTTTTAAAAAACGTTCTTTATATAGCTGGTACTGTACAACATATTTTGATACTGTATTTTTAAATTTGACTACTACTTTTCTACCTATATCTGATTTGTACATATATATTTTATTACCATTATCTTATGTATATAATTGTGTCTCATCTGACACAGGTCTATTGCTGTTTGGTTGCTTATTCCATCTATTTTTCTTTTTTTTCTTTTACCCTCTGTTATATATTATATATTATATTTGATGAGTGACCTACCGTACCCAAAACAATTTCCCTTGTGGATCAATAAAGTTCGTCTAAGTCTAAAACACTAAGATTTGTGACTGGTTGTGGTTGACCCATTATCGTGAACTGTAAGGCAGGGAAAAGTTACTTCCCTCATGCATACTACACTGAATTATTTTGATTTTGACTACTTTTCCTCTAAAATGCCTTGACAAGACTTAATCCAAAGTGCTTATATCACTTATTTCTTCATTTAGACGGCACTGTAAAGGAGCAAAGGCTCATGGTCTATGTAGTTCTGTTCTCCCTCTGTTTTTTTAGCTATTGCTGCACCATAACTATTCATTTATTAAGTGAAGAGACATGTAATTTGAAATATTGTGATGGTCCACGATATTACTGTGAGACCTTTGGTGATACGATATGACGATATTTCGGTTATTGTTGCATCCCTACTCTTATGTAATACTGCCGTCCTGCACACTTGCAGAATGTACACTGACACTGACCAAACACAATGCAAAATATGTATCACACCAGCCAACTTTATGTGAGGCTAAACATCCATTATCACAGTTCCAATCCTCTGACGTCGTACATAACTTCCTGCTCAGATCTTTGCGAGGGCCAGATGGTTACATTGGCCACTGGGGATCACAGGGAGCCCGAAGAGGCAGTTTTACAGCGTGCAATTACTGCGCAGATAAACTAAACGCTCAACAAAGCAAGGCATTTCCAGATTCCTGACTTCTAGAGTTTGATAAGGAGCAAGCAAGGCACATTCCTGGGCCAATTTACTGTCTTCAAAATGAGCAGACCTGCGCTAGTGAACACTTGAACTGGGCCTGAATGGGGAGATTTTTGTCTCACTCTAATGAGGCCCAAGCGTTGCAGATACTGTAAATCACGGTCCACTGATCTAAATGTGGAACTATAAATGAGCTCTTAAGAAGCTTTGCATGGCATTGAAAGCTGTCTGATTTGTTTCAGGCTTGATTACGCGCCAATTGATGCTAAGAGGGATAGAATTTCTCAAGTGAACGAGCGGCGCATATTGCTACACTCTAAAGTTCAGGCTTTTTTGTTTCACATTAACATTTCACAGAAGGATCAGGCGCCTGCCCGCTATCCGCCACCCCAGGGAGCTAGAATCCCCCCCCAAACTGACACTGATACAATCTCAAGGTAATGGCTGCCTGCCCGTGAGCCGAGGGGTGTCTAAGGTTATGCCGTGTGTGTGTGTGCTGTGTGCGCACATGTAAGAGCCAGCGCTACTCGTGTGGTCACAGGGCCAAAGTTCAGGCTGAAATGTGTGGCCTGGGGTCGAGAGGTGGTATGGCCCCCGTTAGCGGAGTGGCTAAAGTTACAATCTTCAGTCTATCTCCGGGCTGAGCTGCCAGTCGGATTTCTCACTGTGACACGCGTGACGACCCCCACCTTCAAGGCAGGTGACTTAGGCCAGAAAGGTGACGACGGAGCCAATAACAGACAGCAGGGTGTGAAAAAACAGTTTAAGTGGCAGAGGTTTGAAGCGTGAGACGGCTGACGGGTTTTTGCCGCCAGAGAAACTACTGATAAAACGGAATATGATTAACCGCTACTCATCACTGTAGAAAACACTGTAGTTCACTGTGGATTTTATAAGTCAAATGTTTAATTTGTTTTCTCATATTAAAAGTGTTTAAAACAACCAAATGTGAGATTTTTGTTTTAGTCTAATTTGACTTTTCCCTCATCTGAAATTTTTAGTGTTGCTCAGTCACACGCAAAGTTGTCCATCATTCTCTCCTTCCACATTTTTAACGTTAGCTCAGCTCATGTCACCCCACTCCTGTACTTATTCCTTTGAACACAGGGTCGCTCAGAGGCACTTGCCCTGTGCCTCCAGCAGATACAGCCTGTAGGAAGTCAAAGGTCATACCAGCTTGTCGAAGCCTGATCTCTTCAGGTCTCAGAAGCTATGCAGGGCTGGAACTGATACTTGGGAGAACTGTTGTTGTTTAATTGGACAAGGCACTTCACCCACATTGCGCAGTATGAAAGGGGTGAATGTTGGTGGTGGTCGGAGGGACCGATGGCAGAGATTAACAACCTCGCCTCCGTCAGTCGGTTGTGGCTACAATAGCAGTGAATAATACAC
The DNA here is from genome assembly GCA_036785185.1 of Paratrypauchen microcephalus. NCBI lineage: Eukaryota > Metazoa > Chordata > Actinopteri > Gobiiformes > Gobiidae > Paratrypauchen > Paratrypauchen microcephalus. The sequence goes on along the minus strand of JAVJIX010000141.1, from coordinate 1,188,136 downwards.
TGTCTTTGAGTGTCCAAAAAAGCACTATATAAATCCAAGATGATTATGTGAGCAAATAACATGCCCATCCATTTTCAGCACCGTCAGGATTCGAACTAGGGGCAGTCTTGGTAGCCTTAGCAGGATCTAAGCTAGCATTAGCAACAGGACGCATCTACAGAAAACTTTGCATGGTCTTCAGGTTCATAGTTTTATTCTAAAAATAAATAAAAAGAGCTGGACTGTAAGTTGGGAGGGTAATGGGGTAAAGGAGAAATTCTTAGAAAGTGTATCAATGTCAGCCTCATGTTCATCATTCTAGGTTCGAGTGCGCCTAGGTTGGAGCGTGCCTAGATTGGAGCGTGCGTTGGTTGGAGCGTGCCTAGGTTGGAGCGTTCGTTGGTTGGAGCTTGCATAGGTTGGAGCGTGCGTTGGTTGAAGCGTGCGTTGGTTGGAGCGTGCGTTGGTTGGAGAGTGCGTAGGTTGGAGGGTGCATTGGTTGGTGTGTTCATAGGTTGGTGCGTGCGTTATTTGGAGCGTGCGTAATTTGGTGCGTGCCTAGTTTGGAGCGCGCGCAGGTTGGAGCGCGCGCAGGTTGGAGCCTGCGCTAATTGGAGCCTGCGTTAATTGGAGTGTGCGGAGCATACATATGTTGGAGCATGCGTAGGTTTGTGCATACGCAGGTTTGACTGAAAGCATGTGTGAGTGGGAGGGAGGTATTTTATCTTCTGAACAGGAAAAAGTCCTCAAAATTCTGCACATAACAGGAAGCTGAAACCTGAGTAAAGTTTGACTGATAGGGGCTATAATACACTATTTTATGATGTAGTTTGTGATAATGTTGTTTCCTCATCAAAAACACACCTGGAGTTGTGTTTTGTTTCATTCACACATTTTTAACTCACAAATCCTGCAGATTTATTCAGATCTTCTCTCAAACAGAAAATACTGTTCCGCCTTGTGACCTCTGGTGATAATACAGGAAGTGCTCCACTGTTTTTAAACTCCATACACCTGATTCCATTTCATATCCACGGTATGGAACACAAAGACAAATACAAAACAGAACAATAAAATATCTTACTTTAACAAAGAAGGGTCGTTTTCAAAAATGCGCAGAGTTTCCGAATTATTTTGGTACTTCATTTGGCAACAACAGTATAAATTTGTCCATTGAAGAGTGTAGTGAATCTTTAGGCAGATACCCGTCTCTACATTCCGCAACTTCAGTAAGTGCTGAAATTGCATTGCCAATCTCTACTGAACAAAAGGTGAAATTTGAAAACTACTACTACATGACATCACAAGGTGGAGCAGACCATTTTGAGCTTTGGCGCTAATAATGCAGCGTTACTCAAACATGTGAATGAAACAAAACACAACTTCAGGTATTTTTTGGATGAGGTAACAGCATTCTAACGCAACTTAAAGCTCACAAGAGTCAATTTTGTGTAATATAGCACCTTTAATGAACTCTGGTAACCTGTACCATCACAGACTGAAAACATCCTGTCCACTTCTCTGGTGTACAAATTAACATGATGAAAACATGACAGTGCAGCGTTCCAAACACCCTGGCTGACATCTTTAGGGGCGACGTGTCCAGGTCCCCAGTGAAATTAATGGGTGCATCCTGCAAACACAGACACAAATATGCGGACATTCTCAGCCAGGCCTGACTAAGTGTTCCCCAGACAGGATCAGCACAGGGCTTCCTCCTGCAGCAGTCGGGGCTGGAGGATCAGTCTGGCGAGCTCATCCAGACAGAGGATCTCTCTCCTTTATGATGCTCTTGAGCCCTCAGCGCTCAAATATGTGCTCCTTTTTCAGCCCAGGCCAATGTGATGTTAGAAGCAAGTGTTGTTGACATCTATTTCAGATCCTGAACTTTTCCAGCGTTGTGTCTGTGTTGGAGCTTGTTTTATGAACTTATACTATACAATACTAGGGCTGTTGTTGACTAAAGACATTCTTGGTCTGCTAACGTCCTGCCAATATTTATCTAAAAAATATTACTCAAAACTATTACCCATCTCTATGTATCTGACCCACATTCACAAGACTACACCTGCAGGGGAGTTCATGCAAAAACAACTATGCAGTACAATGTATTTATATAAAGACAGATTAAATTTGTGAATCATGAGTTTAATCTGCTGTTTTTACATCTAAATACCAAAAAATATCACATCTCCAGCTAACTCACACACCCATATAAATCCTTATAATCTAAGTAATTGAATGGTCACATGGTCACATTTTTATACAGCGCTTTTGGAACTTCAAGGCACTCAAAGCGCTTTATATCAATGAACCACTCACCCATTCTCACACACACACACACACATTCGAACTGCCAACCTTCGAATCAGTGGACAAAAATCAATGATCTTTAATAGTGGACTAATACAAATTTTCTCAACCAATTAATCAACTAAATGACTAAAGGTCTAGATCCCTAAACATAATTACTCTATTCCCGGATTTTAGTAATTTATATGCAATATGTGTACACTACTTTTCATTTGCAACACTATGTAGTAATATTTTAATTATGTGCAGCTCTACTTGTGTTTTATATGATTTAGATTTTTTTTTTAACCTTAGAACTCAGAAATTATTAGGCCAACTGAATTAGGTCAGTTGGTAGAGTGTTTGTCGACTGACCTAAAGGTTGGCAGTTTGAATCCCCTCGTCATAAACGTCTATGGTTGAGTGGTCAGATTCCAGCTCCAACAGATGAATGCTGCTGTTGTGTCACAGGTATGTTGAGAAACAAATATTTCTGTCCCTCCATTTTCCAAAATAACACCCCGTTTACATGTACACTGGTATTTTTAAAAGCAGAGACATTTCTCTTAGTTTGTACCCATTTTTTTTACACGCAAACGGCGAATTTCCTTCTGAAAATGAAGGAGAAAGCTCTGTAAGCCAATCAGAAGCGCACTTTTGGCGCGTCAGCTGCCTAAAACTCCATTTATCTCACTTTACACGCAAACGTGAAACCCGTAGTTTTCCAGAATCTCCACTGTAGCCGGAGTTTTTAGAAAGATTCGTTTTCAGACGCGAATTCGCCGTTTGCGTGTAAAAGATGGGTACAAAGGAAGGGAAATGTCTGTTTTTAAAAATACCAGTGTATGTGTGGCCTCAACCCACTTCAACCCCAGTGTCTGCGTACAGTGGTGTGTGAATGTGTGCCTTGAAGGTGGAAAAGCCCTAATTAAATTTACACCACCTTCTTCAGTTGTACGATTTTATAAATTGCGCATCACTTGGAGCTATGTTTATACATCATTACATTACAACTGAAAGGTTTAAAGGGATGGTGTGTAAGATTTTTACCCGTTAATTACTGAAATTGAAGATACCCATTCAAAAATACATTGTTTTCCAAGCCTTTTCACTTCCATCATGAAATCAAAGTATTCTTTTGGATTTAGATATAGTCACATAAAAGGGGGATCTTCCCCATATAGAGGCAGCCATTTTGATAACGAGAGCCGCAGAAGGACATTTGGGCTCTGACTTCGCCTTCGGCAAGGCTTGTGGTTTTGGGTAAACGACAAGCATGTTGCGGGATCACATGTCGTAATGGATCTAACACGTGTTTTGGACTAAATTGTTTTACTGGATTTTATTCGCTGGATCCGTACAGACAGATTGAGACCAAGTTTATGGTGAAATACTGAGTTTGACCTGTCCAGAGCCTTCAAAGGTAAGCTAAGTAACAAACCTTGTTTTGTGTTTTTTCCGTATAAAAGCACCATGTGCTCGGGGAGTGATTGTTGTGCCGGGAAAGGAATTGCATAGTCAAAAAGATGAGACTGTAAGGTTTCATTTGATGTGTAGATTGTCATGGTACACGATCGGGAATGTGTGTTTTCATGCGAAAAGAAAAAAAAAAACGGTGAACGGGACCGCGTTTTATTTATAACGTGAGCTGTCCGCGTTACGGCGCGCCCGGGTGACCCTCGAGGTCTGCCGTAGCCAAAAGAGGAAGTGCAATAGCTACCATCCACCTATGCGCCACGAATCCTACACACTGTACCTTTAAGAAAGAAAAAGAAGGAAACACAGTTAACCTAATAATATTGTTTTGAGTTTTCTCATACCTGGATGATAAATTGCATTGGATTCTTTCTTTTGTGTAATCCTTTTTCACCTCGCATCTAAGTTTTGAAGGTTAGACTACGGGTCTATGGAATGGCACGATTTACAAGTTTTCTATTATTGTGAGAAAAGACATCAAGGGCATTCACACTTATTGACACAATGGTACAAAAAAAAACCTTGAAAACCTTAATTCATTTTTATTCATTGTCTAATTTTAAAATCTGTGACCGGCTTTTTGAAATGAAACTTTGTGAATAATAAAGTTAATATGACGTCAACAGCCACAGCCAGCATTAATTGACTCGAATATTTTTGCTTCTGAAATAGTCCTGATATCATTAGACTTAATTAACTACTGAATCTTGACATCCTTAAACTGTGATGTTAAATTCCAAGAATATTGTGATATAATAGTGATGGGTAGAATACTTTGGGGAATGCATTTAGTTACATAATCCTGAATACCTGAATTAAAAATGCATGTATTGTAATATTTCCGATACACGGTCCAATCAGAGTATTGTGTTCTGAATACTTGGAATACTTTTAAATAGAGTTGCATTCCAGTTATAGTGAAAACACAACATAGGAATAAAACAGCATTATGTTTGTTTACTGTTTGTAATACCTTTCCTATCACAAATTGGAGAAGGAAATATTTGTCTAATACAGTGCAGTTTGGACTCTAAATTGTGAGATCAAGTACTGCAAAGTATCCCTTAGATCAGACCCGGGCATTTCAAGGCCTGGGGGTCAAATACGGCCCGCGAGCCGACTCTGACCGGCCCGCGAAAGTTTGCTTGGAATTAAGAAAATGAAAATCTACTTTCAAAATTGTACATAATGCATTTGTACTGATGATCATCTGTCGGACTTCACATCTCCACCTCAAACATGAACCTGACTTTGATGCACTTGTTAAAGCTCAACAGAGGCGAGATTTCTCTCACTGATCAAGAACACTAAAACACTAAAACATGGTAAGTTTGACTTTTTTTCTACACAGTTTGGCAGTTGGACACAAAAATGTTGTGACATATCTTGTATTATATTATTTGGCAAACAAAGACATTGTAGTGTCTTAATACAAAGTTAATAAAGTTAAACTCAGAAAGCATTGTGGGGTTAATGTGACTGAAAAAGAGTTACAAATGTTTCACGTTTACCATTGTTTTGAATTATTTTACTGAATAAATTCAGTTTTTGTAAAACCTCACTCTCTCATTACTTAATAATGACACATAAATTACCAATGCCATTTGGGTCATTCCAGAATTGGAGGACATTTTGGCTTTAAAATTCTTGAAAAATAAACCTTCACTTTTCTGATTTTCTGCTACATATTCTTCAATAATAGGTAATAAACTATCAAATGCCTCATTAGCTCAGCTGACGGTTGATGGTAAAATTTGTATTATATGATTTATATGGTTTATTTATTTCCTCTAATCACAGTAACAGGGTTGCAGGTAACAGGGTTGCAAAATCGCGCTAATGTTAGCTTTATCTCAGGAGTAGAAGCTAGCTGTTTAGCTAGCTGTTATTACTAATCAAGAGGAAAAACTTACTTATGCAAATACGTAAAGGAAAAAATAATAATAATAGTTTTATTCTGATCATTACAGGGTTTCATGAGGCAGAGTGAGACATTCAATCAAGGCTAACGATGTTTAAAAATATGAAAAATAGAAGAGAAGACAAACTTTTGCTCTGCACATTCTTTTGGAAAACTGTTTGATGATGTCAAGTCCAGGGGATCATGTGGTTCTTCTTTCTTGTTCTTCTACCAGACTAAAAATGTTCTGGTAACAGGGTTGGTGCATGTTGAGGGACACATGTTCCATGAATAATAATTATTATTTGAAATATTATGTCTTAAAACAAATGTTCCCACACTTGCAAGAGATGGGAATGAAACTAGTTATAGAAAAAACAAGAAATTTCAATTAAATTTTAACTGTTTTATTTGAGATTCAATTTGGCCATTAGAGGGGTGGGACAAGAGGAAAATGCCATTTTGGGGGGTACTCCAGACTTATTTGGTATTAGAAAAAACTATTTTCAAGCATTCTTTTCTTTTTTTTTAGATTTGGTCTCAGGACAAGTAAATTCACTCAGAAACTGTATGTTTTAGTATTTTGTATGTGGATTATTTAATATTTGATGGGTGGGATGTAAAATGTCCTCCAATTCTGGAATGACCCATTTACTGATTTCAACGTAGAAATAAAATGAATAACCAGAGTAGACTTCAAACTTTTGGCCCGGCCCTCCACAATATTTTCTGCTTCTCATTTGGCCCCTGGGGAAAAAGTAATTGCCCACCCCTGCCTTGGATTAAAAAAAAAAAAATATTCTGAATACCAACAAATGAAAAAGTAACTGTACAGTGACTCAAAATATATATTCTGAATACATATTTTTGGTACATGTATTCAGTTACCTCCCAACCTTGCTTACTGCCTGTGTTGTAATGAAAAAAAACAAAACAAAAGCGAAAAGCAGGCTGGGTGTGTGTGAGTGGCTGTGTTTAGCGCTGCTGACTGCACAGACTGGATGGGCTGGCTCACTGGCTGTGCTCAGGGCTGCTTCTTGTGTGGTCCCCGGCAAACTTTATGATTTATTCAGCTAAAGGCAGAGGAGCACGACCCCCAGTGACCACAGAGAGAGCACTGCACGTGGGTTTAATGATTTCACCACAAAAATGTCTGCTATGGCTGGGCCTGCATGGGGCTGAAGAGAGGGATGGGAGAGGAGGGGCCCGGGGGGTTCTGAGTTAATTTACAAACACTTTTAAAAGTACTTGGTTGGATTACCAGAAAACCGAGTGGATCAGATGTCTTCAGTGGTCTGTTACAACGCTGATGGCTTTACATCGAAGCTATACTCAATTAGTGATGCACTGATACGATACTGGTATCAGATATCGGCACCGATACTGAAACTTTTGATGGATTGGGTATTGGTTCTGTCGAGATCTCATTTTGGTCAATAAATTGGTGTAATTAGACGATACAGTGAATAATTTTGGTCCAAAACACCTCATATTGTTGATATTTTTCGAAGCTGTTCCTTAGTTACTTTAAAGGTGCATTGTGTAACTTTTCTGGTAGAGTGTCCCTCAAATGCTTTTCTCTATGTAGATCAGACCCTCCAGGAATTCGCGATGTTGCGATTTGTAACTTCAACGCAACTTCAGCCAATCCCCGCGAATTCAGGGCGGTGTTGCAATTTTGACCAATCACCGCAATTTTTACCAATTTTGACCAATCATTGGCGACGTATTGAACTCACGTCGACCAACTTCCTTCTGCCTTACTTCAATTTCTCCCGTAGAAGAAGTAGCGCGCGGTGCATGCTGCGCGAAGCGTGCTTTTTCACGCGCTTGGTCCACGCCCCTATTTGCATGGAAACAACTGCGGTCTTCGGACTGCGTGTTAACTGCGCATGGGACAAAAAAGAAATGACGCACATGCCCTTCAAACCACGCTCCGAACTGTGCACTCTGGGAATTGGGACACGGCTTCTAATGGCAAAGAAACATGTCTGCGGCGCCATTTGCCCACAAAAATAACAGCAAAAGACCGGGCGAAACAGTTCCCCTCCTAGTAGTAATTTACTTTCGATGTTGGTAAGGTTGTTTTAGGACCATATCTGCGATCTCTGTGTCTTTGTATTATTCTTTGTCAGTAATAACTCAGTATTCAAAATATTACTCAATTTTAATTACAAAAAGGGAAAATCACAACTATTTATCGCAACTTTCACTTCCTCCCGCAACAAAATCGCAACAAAAATCTTAAAAGCACAACAACTTTCATCGCAACTTTTTGGAAAAGTTCACGCAAATTCAGGCATTTTAGCCCGCAACAATCACAAAAAATGCCCGCGAAATCCTGGGGGGTCTGGTAGATGTTATTGCTTTGAATGTAAAAGGTCAGATTTGTGGAGAGGCAGCCCCGCTCACAGTCACAATGCCTGTTTTTCTAGGTATTTTTGAGCTTTACAACCACCTGTAATTGAATAAATCTAATGTACAGCTGTTTAATGCCATACTGTGGAACATTCCAGGCAGAGCAATGACATCCATAGAAACAACCAACCAAAAAGTTCCACAGTGCACCTTTTAAAGCCATGGTATTGGACTGTATCGGAGCTGAAAAAGTTGGATCAGAGCATCCTGCGTTGAAAAACAGAATACACAATGAATCCATAAAATGATGTTTTCTAATGTTTTTCTTCAACCAATTTTGCAATAAACATGAATCAATTTATGGTAGATTGGAATATAAGAGTGAAACAAGTGCCTCCATTCTATCAAAACATTCTGAAACTGTTATTCTTTGTCATGCATTCTGGTATTTAGCTTTCTCAACACTAGCTCCCCATGAGTCTTGTAACCAGTGGGAGACTTGCAAGAGGCATTATTGAAATGTGGACACTGCGGATGATGTAATTAAGCTTCCAGGCGCACGGAGAGGGCCAAAATAATAGTGTGCCGGTAGTGGGGGGCGCTGGTGGATTTTTGGCACATTTGTCTTTGTTAGTGGGCAGGTCTGGTTGGCCCGAGGGAGTGAGAGCTGAGGTCTTGGATCCGGGACACTCTGCTCCACGCCGCCTCGCTCGCTGTTTGGACACACTTGGCCTAACGCGATGATGTCATTGGTTGGGGGTTTGTTGATGTTCTTCATAAAGAGACAAAATGACAGCTAATTTGGTCAGGAGAAGGAACAAATCTCCATTCATTCGTCCTTCAGCATCATGTTGAGTTACGTAAAGTGACGTTTGGTGTGTATACTACGTTTTTGTTTTTGGGGGTCATTCACCTTAGGGTTATGGTCAGCTTATTTCCGTGGATTTGTCTATGTTCTACTTAGAATGTTCCACAGTATGACATTAAATAGCTCTACCTATTTTATTATTATTCAATTTTTTTATATTATGCAATTACAGGTGATTTTATAGCTCAAAAATACCTACAAAAACAGGTACAGTGGTCCTTCACTCTATCGCGGTTCACTGTTTGCGGCCTCGCTGTTTTGCGGATTTTTTACTTTATTTTTTATTTTTTTAATAGTGTAACAATTTTTTATAGTGTAACATTGTGTTCTGCGTCCTGATTGGCTAAGAGACTGTAGACCTTTGCCGATTGATAGATGGGGGACGCGGAGGGGACCGGGACCAGACTGGAACTAGATCAGGACCAGACCGGGACTAGACAGGGACTAGACAGGGACTAGACCAGGACTAGACCAGGACTAGACCAGGACTAGACCAGGACTAGACCAGGACTAAATATGGACTAAGCCAGGTCTAAACCTGGACTGGACCTGGACTAAACCAGGACTGGACTTGGTCTAGACCTGGACTAAACCGGGACTAGACCAGGTCTAAACCAGGATTAAACCGCTCTTTGCTGGTTTCGTGCGGCTGGTTTGTGGTTCGGGCTGAGAGGACGTGGTCCGGGCGCCGCGGTTCGATCTCGTGCTCGCAGCCCCGGTGTACGCGCGGCCTCGCGCCGGTCGTGCTGCTCTGTTACGGATTTGACCACGATGAGGGGTGCACGTGGTGCGCGTCGCGTCCCGGGACGTGGCAGTGCTCCTCCCGCGTCCGGCGGGGCTTCCGGAGCTGTGTCTCCCCCCACGCGTCACTATTAATACATTTTGTTGAAAATCTATGAAAGTTTGAGTGTTTAAACTAGAGACAAATGTGAGAAAAGGTTAATTCCAGTCTGAGAAAAGCGTATTATGTGTGTGGTGAGGCGTTTACAACCTTAAAACATGTAGAATAATTGTAAAATATAAAGTTGTCCTACTTCGCGGATTTCTCTTATTGTGGGTTATTTCTGGAACCTAACCCCCGCGATAAACGAGGGATTACTGTATATCTGACTTGTAACTTGGTCTGGTTTGGTCTCCATGAAGACAGAAAGGTTTAATGCACAAAGCAAGAACCTCTCCATGGAGACGAGCATTTTGATGGACCCCTCCAGCAGAAAAGTTACACAATGTACCTTTAACTCTAATTAAATTCCCTCCAAGATGTCCAAGAAAAAAAATCAGACTGTTTTTGAAATGCATCTGAATGGACTGTGAAGCAAACCATTTAACAATCAAAATTCATTATTAGGCCTGTTTGCTCAAATCTTGTCATAGTATAGAAAAAGAAGAAGAAAAAAAAAAATTGTACATATGATATTGAGCCCCAAAAATGAGCGCTCCAACTTTCAGATACTGAACGATACATCCATATAGTAATTATCGTGACAGTCCTTCTCACATACATTTGCTATTTTATTTTCGTTATTTGGCTGAAGTCTGTTTTCCGATCTGAGACATTCATAGACCCCGCTGTTCTGTGTTTTATAGGCTCATTCTCATGTCTGTATTGTCTCCTCTCACACCTGGGATCCTGTCTTGAAGAAGTTGGCAGCCTTTGTCTGCACCTGGAAAATAAACTCAAGAATGATTTATGGATTTCGTTTGGATGTGCCCCTGATGTCCAAGACAAATTTCCCCATTTGGAGACAGTAAAGGTTTGTCTTATCTTATCTTAAGATTCACATGATAAATTGTTGCAAAATCCAACAAATTGTACATAATTTAATAATTATGAAAAATTGTATTGATGTGCAATTAGTACAGTTCTATTTAAGTTGTATTTAAAGATGCACTATGTAACTTTTCTGGTGCATAGCCCACCATATTCTCCATAGAGGCATTTTTGTTTGTTTGTTTGTAAGTAACTTTGAGTTCCAAAGTTTTAAACTTATGTTTCTCCATGGAGACTACCAGATAACAACACCAGTGATCAAGTTACACGTCAGATCTGTGAAGAGGCATTCCTGCTCAAGAATTAGTGCTGTCACTAATTAAAAAATTAATCAAAATCAAAAATTAATCAAAAATTAATCAAATTAATTACAGGATTTGTAATGAATGAATTAACCTAATTAATCACATTTCAATATCATGAGAGAGAGAGAGGGAACCCACTTTGCGATTGAGTTTGTCAGTTTTTCTGTGGTCGCTTTGCTCATTCGTTCCCCAAATTCTGCGAGCGTGGTTTGGTGGTTTGTTGAAGTGCGCTCACGCTCGCTCTATCACGGGAAGTTGTCCGGACGTGTTTATCGTTCAAATGATCCGTCAGGCTGGAGCAGTTTCGGTGATTGGAAAATTCTTTTTGACAAAAGCTCCAAATCACAGAGTTCTTGTTGATTGTCCCGTCTTCGTTCTTTTTATAAATAAACTTGCTGGTCAAAGGCCTGAGCAGCGATTTGCTCGGTGAACGCCAAATTTAAAATGCACGCGCCCTGAATTGCCACTCATAATTGCGTTAATTTTTATAACACGTTAGTGTAACTAATTAATCTAATTAACATTGACAGCCCTAGTAAGAATGAATACTTTTTTGAGCAATAAACACCTATAGTTGGAGTATATGAAAGATAGATAAGTTTAATTTTGTACCGTGGAACATTCAAGGCAAAACAATGACATCTAGATTCAAGATTGTTTATTTGTCATATGCAGAATCAACACAGGGTCAACAATGTAATGAAATGGTTAGAATCAGAAGAACCGCTGACTCGCTAAGATAGTCAGAAGTACTAGTAACAGCAATAATAGTTCAAGGTAAAAGTATTGCTAAAAGTGCAGGGGGAGAAGTAAACAATATAATAAAAATATGTAATAAAATGTAATAAAATACAAAGGTACAGGTAGGATTAAATAAGGTGTAAGTAGAGTATTTCACAGATTGCACATAATATGGTGTAGTATATTTCGTATTGCACATGATATAGTATAGCAGGTCATCTTAAAAGTTACACAGTGCACCTTTAACATAACCTCTGGCTGAAATGCACAGAAGATCCCCGTGAAAACCATAGGTAGCTTTAGTGTGGTCTCAACTGTCCATGTGTGTCAAAAGGTGAAAGTGTATCAAAGCGGTCATCATTACCAGCTCATTTCACCGCCTAGGAGGGATTACGCAGTGACGAGAGCAGAGAGGGAGGTGGGGGGTGACACAGGTAGGGTGGAGGTGGTGCATCTCTGTCAAAAATCTGCCCTCGAACTCCCCAGGACGCTCTGAGCCGAAGGAAATGTATGTGCTCACTATGTCTGGTATGACAGCCCCCCTCCACGCTCGGAACACAAACTCATATCTGCTGCTGTGCCTTTGATCCTCCCCAATCCCTCCTTACAAAACATATTACGGGTTTTATATGGTGAGCTATGCAAGGTTTAATGGCTTACTCTCAGTAGCGTTTTCATAATTCCTAAGCTAACAGACAAATGCAGACTTAGACTTAGGCACTGTCTGTCTGTGGGGCTAGATTCTTGTTCTGTTGTTCTATCACGCAAGCTACAAGGTCTAGACATAAATCAATATGACTGAAGATGATGAGAAAACACTGCAAACATAAATGATGAAAGCAGTTGCTGTATAACACAGTGAAAAGTGAATGAACTGTTTATCTGGATAATTAAGGTGGATTATTTGATGTATGCAGTGAATGGCCAACTGCATATTGAACCTATTAGAGTCCAGCGGGGATCTGGATCTGAGTATCTGTTTAGAGGACCTCCAGTGCTGCACGTGGTGGCAAGTACAAAAATCTGTTCCTTTTTAGTCTGGATTAGCTCCATTCAGAGTTTTTGATCACGACATCGAGTTAATAGACCGTGGGCAGGCTGCTCTTGTCAAATGGTCACATATTTGAAGTCTGCTTTGTTGTTATCCAAAAACATGTGATTTCCTTCACCTATCTTCCATCTTATACTTCTGCGTCAGAACTCCCTCTGCTCAGCCCCTGAGCGACAGCCTCTTCCTTTATGGACTCATTTCACTTGGAACGCAACATTTATATTACTTTAGTCCAGTTCTTTTTCACTAAGATTGTGGTCAGTGCATCTCAACACAGTCAAACTTTTGGACCATGCCTTTTCCATTTAATGTTTTTTCTTTATTTTAGAGACTATTTACATTTTAGATTTTCACTGAAGGCATCAAAACTATGACAAGTAGTAAACAAAAAAGTGTTAAACAACTCAAAGTGCTTTGATCACTGCTTCACCCTTGGCTTTCCATTAATGAACCCTGACAAGACACAGCTGTGAAGTGAAAACCATTTCAGGAGACTTCATCATGAAGCTCATTGAGAGAAGTCCAAGAGTTTACAGCTCTGTCAACAAAGCAAAGGGTGGATACTTAGAGGAACTGGAGTCTGAGGTCTAACACATATTCAAATGTTATTTCACATTTTTTTCTTTACTACACAACTCTGAAAATCACTCTCTCAGAAAATCTGTGTTGACTTTACTTCCAGAACTCTCCGTTGTGCTGGTGGATGAAACGGCCCATTTAGACTATTGCAGTTTTATTGCTACCAACATCAAGGCAATAAGACGTGCTCTGGCCTCATAGTTCCTTCCTTCTGTCCCTCCTTATTCTTGGAATAATTTTGTAATCCCTCTCAGATCCAAGTGTGACATATACAGGCATACAAAAACTTTACTCCGCTCTCTTCCTCTGTACAGTGGTTTGTTTTGGGCTACACGGTGACTGTCTAATTACCACACCAACAAGTCACAGAGTGACAGACATCCTTTATTTGGCCCCTGACCCTGGCAAGCCGCTCCCTCTGTACCCATTCTGTGTGTGTCCTTGTGATCTCAAGACCTCCTCACCAGATGAAACGGTCTCTGTGGAGGGCCCAGACTCCAGGCTTACTCTGTGTATTTGTCTGGCCTTGTGTGAAAAGTTGCGTGTTTTGCTTTTTGTCTTATGAAGACATGTTTGGGTTTGTCTATGCAGACGTGTGCATTATGACAAATGCTCTGCCCCCCTTCACATTATTTTAGCACATGCTGCCAGAGTAGATCATTGTGTTTTACTTGAACATGGGTCATTTGGCTCGCCAGTGTTTGAACAGCTGTAATGAACATAACGTAACTTAAAAAACTGCGCTGTATTTCGGGGCAGGCGTGGAAGCTGTCTGTATTCACAACAAATGAACTCAGATTGAAATGCATAAAAGCTACAGTGTCTCTGTGGTTAGAGCTGCAGCATATGTTTCCATAGTTTGCCATATTTCTTTTCATTGTTCTGGACATTTCTAACTGTGCTCAGTTGATGTAGAGGCTATATATTCAAAGAGGAAAATGTGTTTGGGGTGAAGTTAAACAATATAATAATTTAGTGTTATGATTTCTTTCTTGTTATTTTTATATCTTTAGATCGACATCAAGCCGTAAGCATCACTAACGTCTCATGGAGCCCACCATGGTGTGGTCCGAATTGGACTTCATGCCATTTTGTAATGACAAGTTAGAGCTGCAGTTTTACCCCTGATGGACTCATTTGCTCTGGCATGAGTGGTGTAGGTAACTGAAAGTCAATTGCGGGCCAGACGTGTGCCCCGAGCCAGAGTACTCTATCATTAACAATGTGAGGGGAGTTGGCTTCTGTGTAATTGAAGGCAAAATGAATGCCTCTGCGGCAGAGTCATAATCATGAGGTGAGGCCAAAGGAAAGGTTGTCAGAAATTAGCACTTCTTTGCTGAAGTGCCACCGTATTTATAGATGTGGCCTTGGTTTGGCAATCGCCATAAATTACAGTGCATTTTATCTGATGTGCCCCATTTGCTCTTTTAGTGTTGAAAGGGAAAACAAAAAGTATGATTCAAATAATTGTTTATTTAATCTGGTTTAATTAATCGCTCTTTTTAAAGGGTTTTACATCAGGGTTTTATTTAGGTTGCCTTTTGATTTTCTTCTGAATTTACCACAGCTCTACGGGCATGTGGTCTCTGGCTTAGTCCTTAGTGACTCAGGACTAACCCAGGCCAACAGGACAAAGCTGGGTACACAAGCACCAGCCCCTGTCCTTCTGCTTGGATACACTTCATATTTGTGTTGTTCTCGTTATTTTTATCTCATTTGGAAAAAAAAAAACAAAAAAAAAACATTGATTTTATGGTTAAGGGAGAAATTCAATTTGTCAACTGGACAAAGTTTATTTGGTCAAACGTTTCGCAGCTCATCCAAGCTATTTCGTCAGTTCTGTGTTGGTGGACACTGCTTATATCTGCCTGAAGGGAGCTAATAATAATGAAATTACTATGAAACTATCCCACTTTGTTTTCAGTTTCTGTCTTTTGTTTTCAGTTTCTGTCTGGGGTCATAGTAATTTCATTATAGTTGGCTCCTCCCTTCAGGCAGACTGGACGACTGAGGGATTCTTCACACATTGATTTTAATTCAGGATAGGGATGTCAACAATTAATTGTCTTACAATTAATTGTCAATCAAGTCGTTGGTCGATTAAAATGCATTAATTGTAACTAATCGCTAGAGGAGAGGGCACTACTCTGGAATGTGAACACGAGATGCAAACCCACTCGCGAGAAGGACCGTAGCGTTACATCCGCGGCCGGAACTAGAAGCAGTGCAAAATGTTCTCCTGCGAACCCAATTTTTGCGGCTCGGTTCGCTCCGCGTCCCGCTGTCTGCGTGAACACGTGCGCGGCGCGCTGCACGTGCTCCTCCGCTCCGGGCCGTAGCAGGCTCCACGTGAAAGCGCAGTGGAAGCAGCCCGCTGTCCGGCCCATGTGCCGGTGTGTGTGCGACTGTGCGTGTGTGTGAGAGTGAAATGTTTTCCCCGATCATTTCATATCACGGAGCTTTTACAAAAAACGTCCTCAATTTATTTTCAATAAAGAATGTATTTTGTTATTCAGCATCAATGCATTTGTCTGCTTTTTACTAAGGAATAATTAATTGAGGAATATACAATATAATAATACTATGATATGTTTTTGACTCAGTGTTATGTATACTATAGCTTATATTCTTAAAGACCCTATTGAAACACTAAAATTCAGGTGAAAAACGCCGCTTATCAGTTAATCGTTAATCGATCGATAAGGTCAGTCAACTATCAATTAATGAATTAATCAATAATTTGCATCCCTAATTCAGGATGATCAAAACATTTGCTGCAGATGAATTTCGTTCACATTGTCAGCAAAGGGGCTGTTAAAAGCTGTTATCCTCAAACTTACGCAAAGCATAGGTTCAGACGTCCTGATACAAATCTGTGAGGTTTTATTTTTGTCTTTACTAAACCTCACCGCATAGCTGTGATGGTGGACGTGGCCGATCCAGTCCAAATAGTCTAGGGGTGATTTCTCCTCCCAGTCCAGCCCTGTTTTACACCGACTTGATGTCTTTACCACATAATTGATTTGCTTTAGACTTGTTACAATACAGGCAATGTGATCAGCATCCAAAATGAAACTGGTAACCCCATAATTAAATTGTAATTATAGAACAAATACAAAAAGCTATGTGCAAAGTTGCCAAGTGGTAAGTTTTGCTCTAAACTAAAACCATGGTTTACATTAGTGGTTTCCAAACTAAGCTAAGCTCCCCAAAGCTTTGTCGCACACTCAGAGTAACCCCTGACTTATGTAATGATTGATTCTGGTCCAAATTATCGTACAAAAACATTATTTGACATCAGTGATTCTTCAAATACATTTCAGCTCAAGTGCTATCCATTTTTTAAATCAGAAATGCAATACAGTGGTCCCTCGCTCTATTGCGGTTCACTTTTCGCAGATTTTTTTTTTTTCTTTTTTTTTTTTATAGTGTATTAACATTGTGTTCTGCGTCCTGATTGGCTTCTCCTCCGTGCCGTGTCTCCTGTACACTACAGAATGTGTTCAGTTTGGCACATTTATAGAGATGTTATAGAGGGGGGACCCGGGGGGAGTCCCGCTGGATGCACGAGGAGTGAAGACATGAGTCACTGGATCTGTAGGAAGTCCAGACCGGGACCAGACCGGGACCAGACCGGGACTAGACCGGGACTAAGCCATGTCTAAACCAGGTCTAAACCTGGACTAGATCAGGTCTAAACCAGGATTAAACCACCGCATGCAGCTCTTTGCCTTGTTTCGTGACCACGGCACCCCCCCCCCCCCACACACACACACACACACACACACACACACACACGCTTCACTATTAATACATTTTGTTGATAATCTACGAAAGTTTGAGTGTTTAAACGAGAGAGAAATGTGAGAAAATGTTAATACCAGTCTGAGAAAAGTGTATAATGTGTGTGGTGAGGCGTTTACAGTCTTAAAACATGTAGAATTGTAAAATATAAAGTTGTCCTACTTTGCGGATTTCACTTATTACGAGTTATTTCTGGAACCTAACCTCCACGATAAACGAGGGACCACTGTAAATGTTTATTGTTCCTGTACCCCTCTTGTTGGGAAACTGTCATCAGAGCTAGTCCTGTCCAGAACACTTCTCCTCAGTCCCTTGTTCTTGATAGTGAGGAGCTATAGCCCAAACACAGCCTACCAACAGGAGTTCAGGCCACAAAGTCACTTACAATCCTCCAATTTATACAGTACATGAAGCTGCAGCTCATCTAGAGGCATCAATATACTAATACGTACTCAAATCTTCCCTTCAGCTGTTGCGATAATCGCCCATTGTTACGTGATTCAAAGCCATTTTCCATTGTGCGGTGAAGAGAACTGACAGAGTTCCATCGTCGCCAGTCAACGGCACTGGGGGCCTCCCTCGCAGCAACTACTCATTTGAAGATGAGGTTTGTGGCTAGTTTCCACCCACATTGCCAAGCTGTCTCTGATTAGACCTGGGATCTCATTTGCGAAGGGGGCTACGAGTGGGGCTGTGTGGTACCGTTAGTCTCTCCCAGAGGGTCCCCAGCTCAAGGGCTTGACTTTGTCTCCAGAAACACATAGTGATGGCCAGGAAGTAGAGCTACGAGCAGAGACCCAAGCATCTGACAGAAGCTGGATGTTGCGTTCTTTGACAGTGGCATTTACAGAACAGCCTGGTCTCGGTAATCATGACGCAGCCTGACCCTCTGACCCCAGTGATGTAGTTCCTCTTCGTGTGTAGGATCCCCAAGTGTGTTCTGGCTCCAGTCTGGGCCATGCATTGTGAAGAATGTTGATGAAAATAGACAGGCCATTATTGTATGCTGTGGCTGTCCCCTCCTATAACTTTCACTGGGCAATGGATTCTGCTTTAACTTTCTTTCTTTTTCCATAAGAGTGTTTTACCAGCACTTTTTTAAAGATGCAAATACTGTAAGCATTTTCCATATACAGTATATACATGTCAGATTTATTTGAAAAGCACGTTTAAAACAACCACAGGTGACCACAGTGCAGTGACAGTATATACATAAGACAGTACAATAATAAAAATATACAAAAAATACATTACAGTGTAGTTTAGTCTCCTCCACAGACCAATTTCTGAACATAATTTTTGCCAACTCTCACATTTAAACACAGATTTTCATGGATTTGTGTTTCTCTCTGTTGGACACTGTGGTGCTTATGTTCTTTGGATTGGGAACCATAGACTGTATATATAAATGGACCCACTAGCTGCCACGTTCCAAATAAGAAGTGAGTACGACCCCGCTTCCGACTCCATTGACTCTGGCTCCAATTGACTTTACATTGAAAAATTGTCACCCTCCTTTCTCTAACTGCTGTTGTCAGGCTCCTCATTTCGATCTTAAAATGTTCATATTAACCCGCTCTGCATCATGGTGTTTTTATTTTGTTATTTTGACCGTTAATAAATTCCTATTCCTAATATGAAACTCGACTCTAAATCCGCTCTTATAATTGGGTCATTCCAGAATTGGAGGACATTTTGGCTTTAAAATTCTTGAAAAATAAACCTTCACTTTTCTGATTTTCTGCTACATATTCATCAATAATAGGTAATAAACTATCAGATGCTTGATTAGCTCATCTTACGGTCGATGGTAACATTTTTATTACATGATTTATTTGGTTTATTTATTTATTTACTCTAATCACAGTAACAGGGTTGCAGGTAACAGGGTTGCAAAATTGCACTAAAGTTAGCTTTATCTCAGGAGTAGAAGCTAGCTGTTTAGCTGTTACTGCTAATCAAGAGGAAAAAATTATACTGTATATGCAAATAAGTAAATGAAAAAAATAATAATTGTATTTTTCTGATAATATGCATAACAGGGTTGCATGAGGTAGAGTGAGACATTCAATCAAGGCTAACGATGTTATAAAAATATGAAAAATAGAAGAGAAGACAAACCTTTGCTCTGCCCATTCTTTTGGAAAACTGTTTGATGATGTCAAGTCCAGGGGATCATGTGGTTCACTGTTTTCTTCTTCTACCAGGTTAAAAATATTATGGTAACAGAGTTGCGTGCATGTTATGGGACACATGTTCCATGAATAATAATTATTATTTTAAATATTATGTCTATTAAAACAAATGTTCCCACAGTTACAAGAGATGGGAATGAAACAAATAATACAAAAAACAAGAAATTTCAATTCAATTTTAACTGGTTTATTTGAGATTCAATTTGGCCATTAGGGGGTTGGGACAAGAGGAAAATGGCATTTTGGGGGGTACTCCAGACTTATTTGGTATTTTAAAACTATTTTCAAGCATTCTTTTCTCTTAGTTTTTTTAGATTTGGTTTCAGGACAAGTAAATTCACTCAGAAACTGTATGTTTTAGTATTTTGTATGTGGATTATTTAATATTTGATGGGTGGGACGTAAAATGTCCAATTCTGGAATGACCCAATTGCTAACCTCGTGAGCTTCATTTGACTGGAGATGAGCGCTATGGGCGATGCCACACTCCTGTAGTCCACTTATTTATACAGTCGATGTGAGGAACACAGCAGATAAAACGGGAAGAGCTCTTGAACTGAAACAGCAGGAGAAGAATAGAAGTGTGAAGGTTTGAGTTACCTGTTCTCTTACTTAAATATACTTACTTTACTCTCCTTGCTGCCTGGGACCACCTGCGTAGAAAGCCCTGGGAGATATTAAAGCAGTCTATCTGTGAGCCTCCAGCACACTTCTCCAGGCTCCAGTGACCCTGAACGGCCTGACACCAGTCCAGTTGTTAGTATGGGCTGACCCTCTGTGATATCTTCTGTCACACATCACTGCCTATGAAGCCCTTTCTTTTCTCTCTGGCTCTCTGCACACTTCATCATGCTGTCTGCCTAGAACAACAGCCCCACCGCAGACCGCTGACCAACTCTGAGACAGAAACATATAAAGGCGTAATAGAACTTTGATTCAAAATGAGCGGCTTAATATTTGACATCTGAACAAATGGAAGGCAAGGGAAGAAGAATGGCCATGCAATTTCCCCCAAGTTACAAATAAATCTCTTGTGAAATAGGAATGGTTGCTTGCTTATGTAATGGTGAAGTTTTTTTTTTGTATAGACCAAACAATTGTGAAGAGTTTAGATTGTTGTGATTCAATACAAATTTAAACTGAGAGGGACTATAGTAATTCCCATAAGAAATAAATCTCAGAGGTTATAATAAGAATTAAAATTCAACATGATTTATTGTCCCAATTAAGGGCCCTTATGTTATTTTATGATCTGTTACAATATTGTTTTCTCATCAAAAAACAGAGTTGTGTTTTGTTTCATTCACACATTTGACGCATAAACTTGCATATTTAAACTGAGTTCTTCTCTCAAACTGAATTGTCTTAATATAGGAAGTGCTCCACTGTGTTTTTAAGCGCCATACATGTTCACAAGAATCATTTGGATAATTTTAGATTTTCTGGATTTTCCAATCTCTAAAGACCCAAAGGTAAAAAGTAATTTAAACTATGGCTTCATATCAATATCGTCTAATTTTATGAGGAATAAGGAATGCTTATGTAGAAGGTGTGGATATTTTACAGTAGATTTGTTGCCACTCATTTGAAATCATGTTTATTCAAAACTATAATCATTTGTGATTTTGAACAAAAAACACAAATGAATGAAGTGGAACACCACAGAGATGGTATCGGAGCATACTGGGGAGAGCATACACAGCACATGAATTACTTCATTTCACCACAGTTTCCACCCTTCGAATGAAAAAAAGGTCACAGTGAGCTGAGAATAGCTCTTGTCCTAATATCTGGAAGCACTTAGATGTTGTTGTTTTTGCTCCGAAAACACTTCAAAGTGGAAATAATGCAGTGGTTCACCACAAGGGAATAAATATGGTTTCTGATCATCGAGTTAATTACCTTCCACAGAGTAAATTCAAGTGAAAAAAGAGTCAAAAACAACACAGTGAACCACCCTGCCGTACATGTGGTCATGAGAGCCCTCACAGTGTGCAGTGTGTGTGGGGACCGGCTGTGGCTCACAGCTCCACAAATGAACTGCCTCTGCATGTGCCAGTAACAACCCCACTACCCCATACACTAATGCCCCAAACTCTCACTACAGACTAATGCCCCAAAACTACAGACTAATGTCCCAAAACAACAGACTAATGCCCCAAACTCTCACTACAGACTAGTGCCCCAAAACTACAGACTAATGCCCCAAAACTACAGACTAATGCCCCAAACTCTTACTACAGACTAATGCCCCAAAACTACAGACTAATGCCCCAAAACTACAGACTAATGCCCCAAAACTACAGACTAATGCCCCAAACTCTCACTACAGACTAATGCCCCAAAACTACAGACTAATGCCCCAAACTCTTACTACAGACTAATGACCCAAAACTACAGACTACTGCCCCAAACTTACTACAGACTAATGCCCCAAAACTACAGACTAATGCCCCAAAACTACAGACTAATGCCCCAAATCTACAGACTAATGCCCCAAAACTATGGATTAAGGCCCCAAACTCTCACTACAGACTAATGCCACAAAACTACAGACTAATGCCCTAAAACTACAGACTTATGCCCAAAACTACAGACTAATGCCCCAAAACTACAGACTAATGCCCCAAACTCTCACTACAGACCAATGCCCCAAAACTACAGACTAATGCCCCACCCCCTCACTACAGACCAATGGCCCAAAACTACAGACCGGTGGCCCAAAACTACAGACCAATGCCCCAAATCTACAGGGCAATGCCCCAAAACTACAGACCAATGCCCCAAAACTACAGACCAATGCTCCAAAGTCTCACTACAGACCAATGTCGCAAAACTACAGACCAATGCCCCACCCCCTCACTACAGACCAATGGCCCAAAACTACAGACCAATGGCCCAAAACTACAGACCAATGCCCCAAATCTACAGACTAATGCCCCCAAATCTACAGACTATTGCCCCACCCCCTCACTACAGACTAATGCCCCAAAACTACAGACTGATGTCCCAAAACTACAGACTAATGTCCCAAAACTACAGACTAATGCCCCAAAACTACAGACTAATGCCCCAGAATAACCCGTTTAGAGATAGTGGATGTTAAATGTAAGTGTTTATCTTATTTTGGTCCTGTCACAGCCCCGCTCTGTCGTGATCACTTGAGTACGCTAAAACGATCTTTCTGTTGCTCGACCATCACACTGCAGGAACAGGCTCTTTGTGCCAGACCTCAGCTGATGTTGTTCTTGAGTCTCCTCCAGTTTCCTACAGACTAATGCCCCAAAACTACAGACTAATGCTCCAAAACTACAGGCCATATGTGTTCAACACTACAGTGCTAATGCCCCAAATTTTGTTTCTCTCTACACAGGTAGTGCCCCAAAACTACAGACCAATGCCCCAAAACTACAGACCAATGCGCCAAATCTACAGACCAATGCCCCAAATCTCCAGACCAATGCCCCAAAACTACAGACTAATGCCCCAAAACTACAGACTAATGCTCCAAAACTACAGGCTAATGCTCCAAAACTACAGGCTAATGCCCCAAACTCTCACTACACACAAATGCCCCAAAACTACAGACCAATGCCCCAAAACTACAGACCAATGCCCCAAAACTACAGACCAATGCCCCAAATCTACAGACCAATGGCCCAAATCTACAGACTAATGCCCCAAACTCTTCCAACAGACTAATGCCCCCAAACTACAGACTATTGCCCCAAACTCTCACTACAGACCAATGTCCCAAATCTACAGACTAATGCCCCCAAACTACAGACTAATGCCCCCAAACTACAGACTAATGCCCCCAAAACTACAGACTAATGCCCCCAAAACTACAGACTAATGCCCCAAAACTACAGACTAATGCCCCAAACTCTCACTACACACAAATGCCCCCAAACTACAGACCAATGCCCCAAAACTACAGACCAATGCCCCAAATCTACAGACCAATGGCCCAAATCTACAGACTAATGCCCCAAACTCTCCCTACAGACTAATGCCCCCAAACTACAGACTATTGCCCCAAACTCTCACTACAGACCAATGTCCCAAATCTACAGACTAATGCCCCCAAACTACAGACTAATGCCCCCAAACTACAGACTAATGCCCCAGAATAACCCGTATAGAGACAGTGGATGTTAAATTATAAGTATTTTGAGGTTATTTTGGTCCTGTCACAGCCCCGCTCTGTGTCGTGATCACTTGAGTACGTTAAAACGATCTTTCTGTTGCTCGACCATCACACTGCAGGAACAGGCTCTCCGTGCCAGACCTCAGCTGATGTTGTTCTTGAGTCTCGTCCAGTTTGGAACCATGTGCACTGCAGCTTGACATCGACTCGCACATAGGTCAGGATCACGGGTTTGGGATGGTGGCGTTCCTCTCCGGCACTTTCCTCTCTGTGTAATGTAATGTAAACAGCTTCAAGTGTATTACACCGGCCTGCTTCCTGCGACGATGTGTGTGGCGGCCTGTGTACGTCAGCTGATGAGACATAAAGCCAGTCTGTTTGTGCACTTATAAATACACGGGCTGTGAATGGGAGCAGCCAAATGACCAAGGACTGTTTTCGTTTAGCTGTCAGAGCCGTGAGTGAAAAATCAAATGAAATTGATTATGATGTGAAGCTGACAATGACATGGAAACATTTTTGGCTGTTTCTGTCAGCGCCAAAGCCAAATCTGAATTTAGTTTACAACATGTTTTTCCTGCAGATTAGCCAAATCAAGAAAACGCTGGTGTTTGTCAGATAAAAATGGATTTCAGGCCTCACTGGGATAGTTTATTCAGGTTGTTTCCCCTAAATCAGTGAAGCATGCGAAGCTAAGGAACATTTTATCAGAGCTGTTTGTTATACACTTTTTAAAAAACTACATTACAAAACGTTGTAGCTATTACCGATGTGTTGGTGGCCCCTTTCCATGTGTTTACAATTAGAATTCACATCACTTTCTTCTGCTGCAATTGTAAAATCTGAACGAATGTTTAGTGGAAGAGCGAAAGCGGAACGGTGTCCATCTGCGGTTTCTCCATCATGTGAGAAATTATATCTTTACGTCATTACGGTGCTGAGTGTGAATGTGTAGATACAGAAGCAGATAATGTTAGGCCCTGCGCACGCCTGGATATTGTAAATGACAGAATTGATGTAAAACTAAAGAAACAAAACCCTAAATCGTCATTAGGGATGGGAATTGATCAGATTTTTACGATTACGATTCCTTTATCGATACTGCTTAACGATTTGATTCTTTATCGATTCTAATTTGGGGAAAAAAGGAGAACAAACTGATTAGCACCAAGATTAGCACTAGTCCTGGTCTAGTCCTGGTCTAGTCCTGGTCTAGTCCTGGTCTAGTCCTGGTTTAGTCCTGGTCTAGTCCTGGTCTAGTCCTGGTCTAGTTTAGGTTTAGTCCTGGTCTAGTTTAGGTTTAGTCCTGGTCTAGTTTAGGTTTAGTCCTGGTCTAGTTCTGGTCTAGTCCTGGTTTAGTTTTGGTCTAGTCCTGGTCTAGTCCTGCTTTAGTTCTGGTTTAGTCCTGGTCTAGTCCAGGTTTAGTCCTGGTCTAGTCTAGGTTTAGTCCTGGTCTAGTCCTGGTTTAGTCCTGGTCTAGTCCTGGTTTAGTCCAGGTTTAGTCCTGGTCTAGTCCTGGTTTAGTCCTGGTCTAGTTCAGGTTTAGTCCTGGTCTAGTCCTGGTCTAGTCCTGGTCTAGTCCTGGTTTAGTCCTGGTCTAGTCCTGGTCTAGTCCTGGTTTAGTTCTGGTCTAGTCCTGGTCTGGTCCTGCTTTAGTTCTGTTTTAGTCCTGGTTTAGTCCCGGTTTAGTCCTGGTCTAGTCCTGGTCTAACCCTGGTTTAGTGTTTAGTCGTGGTCTAGTCCTGGTCTAGTCCTGGTTTAGCCCTGGTTTAGTGTTTAGTCCTGGTCTAGTCCTGGTCTAGTCCTGGTCTAGTCCTGCTTTAGTCCTGGTTTAGTCCCGGTTTAGTCCTGGTCTAGTTCAGGTTTAGTCCTGGTCTAGTCCTGGTCTAGTCCTGGTTTAGTTCAGGTTTAGTCCTGGTCTAGTCCTGGTCTAGTCCTGGTCTAGTCCTGGTTTAGTCCAGGTCTAGTCCTGGTCTAGTCCTGGTTTAGTTCTGGTCTAGTCCTGGTCTAGTCCCGGTCTAGTCCTGCTTTAGTTCTGTTTTAGTCCTGGTTTAGTCCCGGTTTAGTCCTGGTCTAGTCCTGGTCTAGCCCTGGTTTAGTGTTTAGTCCTGGTCTAGCCCTGGTTTAGTGTTTAGTCCTGGTCTAGTCCTGGTTTAGTCCTGGTCTAGTCCTGGTTTAGTGTTTAGTCCTGGTCTAGTCCTGGTCTAGTCCTGGTCTAGTCCTGCTTTAGTTCTGTTTTAGTCCTGGTTTAGTCCCGGTCTAGTTCTGGTTTAGTCCTGGTTTAGTCCTGGTCTAGTCCTGCTTTAGTCCTGGTCTAGTCCTGGTTTAGTCCTGATTTAGTCCCGGTTTAGTGCACAGTCTAATGTTGACACAAGCCGCTGCTTTCACCTAATATCTCCGTTTGATGCAGAAATAATATGATAATAATGTGACTCTCCCCGTGTCGCTCTGTTGTCGGATAATTCTCCTGTCTCCACGTGTATTTGCGTATTCGCTTATATCCCGGACTTTCTGCTGCTAAAGTATCCGACCGCACTTTGTACACGAGCTCCGGAGAAACGGACCTGTCCCGAACGTCTCCCGAACGTGTCATGTGTCCAAGTAGAAGTTAAAAGTCGATTTTCACAAACGTTCTTCTTGTCATGCCAAAATAGTATATAAACTCTGTATCAGTGAAGCGGCGAAGTATCAATCCCACCACTTTTGTGCGTAATTCGTGCTGGCTGGAATCAATAAGAGAATCGTTAGATAAACTGCTAATCGACTCCGTGGAATTGAAACACATGGAACCGGTTCTCAACAGGAACCGGTTCGCGATTCCCTTCCCTACTCATCATCAGAACAAAATGACATGTTCACGACCCAAGTTTATAGTTTAGTTTATCTGATTTATTTGACAGGGACAATGTACAGGAGCATTAATAACAAAAAATTAAAAGATGCTTTGTACCAGACTTAAGCTCTCGGAGCTAATTTCCATCTGCAGTCCCCGAGACAAACAACATCACAAACAATGAACATAAAGCATAAAAACAATTCAGAATATTTACAGTGGTGCTGATACATTTCATCAATTAGTAAAAAATAATTAAAGATCCCATGACATGGTACTTCTTGATGCTTTTATATGGCTCCTTAATGGTTTCCTAATACTGTAAATGAATCCTTCTTCAAAATCAACACTCAGTGCATGAGAAACGGAGATAAGATGAGAGAGTATTTTTTTCTCTCTCTGGAACACTCCATAATGGGCCTTGTTGCTTGAATGCAAATGAGGAGAAAAGAGCTGGCCAATAGTAGAGGGTGGGGGCGTGGCCAAACTCCCCGCTTTCGGCTCTGAGCCTCAGCTGATCCATTTCCTTGTTTTTGCACGGGGGGAGAGATTTGAAGCGTTCCATTGAAAAATAAACACATTTAAACAGGGTAGGGGAGCTCACATTAACGTTCAAAAACCTCAGAAAGTGAAAATTTCATGCCATGGGACCTTTAAAACTCTTTCCCTGATACCTGTACCCCCTTCTCATGTCTAGCCTTTAACGCTGACACATCTGCACTCTTAGAAACTGTTGTTTAATTTCCAGGCTAAATTTTTTGAAGCATTTGCATAATTTTAGCTCAGTTGGAAGTTTGTTCCATTCTGAGATTGTTTTAAATGAAAATTCAGATTGTCCTAATGATGTTTTCCATTTCGGTATTACACATTGGCCACTGACCGTTGACCTGGTTGTTCTGACCATCTGATCAGATGTTAAATGGATAAACTTTTTCAGTGGTGGTGGTGCCACATTATTGATCATCTTGAATAATAACCTTAGATTGGCCAGTTTAATTGTATTATCAAAGTTGAGCATTTTATGTTTATTTAATATCTGACAGTGATGGTATTTCCGTGGTTTCCAATCTAGAATTTTAAGTGCTTGCTTATAAAGAGATCCTTAAGGTTTTATTGTGGTTTGGTTGGGTTGTAACCAGCGTGAAACGCCAAAAATTAAATGCCTTAGTACAAAGTTATTGTCTTGTTTCTTTAGTTTTATATAGCTACTGTTCAGTTTTTCATTTGTGGCCAAATTACTATGAAACTTTGCAGAATCCTGTGTGTATAATCAAGGTATATATAATAAATATAATTAAAACAAAGATCAAGGTACAGCGTGAGTTCAGTGCAGTGGGCATGTGGAGTATGCAGGAATATTCTGAGCAGTGGCTTGTTTTATTAATTTATTTCATTACTACCAAAATGAATAAGTCAATGTCAAGTCAAATTCAACTTTATTGTCAATTCTGCCGTATGTGTTTGACATACAGTGAATCGAAATTCCGTTTCTCTCTGGCCAAGCATTGCAAAAAAGACAGTGTACAAAATACAATATAAAGACAACTATAAGACAAAATCTAAAAGCAGTACAAGGAATAAACACCTATTTACAGAATAAACCAGTTTGTTCATCAATGTTTTAATGACAAACATTTTTATTATTATTTTTAATCCAAGACAGACATAATGACCATACACAGTGGTGACAAGTAATAAGACATAATTTAATTAAGTAAAGAAGATGTAGAGAATGTAAATGCAGAGGGGAAACACAAAAACATTTTTACATTTTTAAGGGGTACATTGCTAAGGTTTACATAAGTGCTGTCCAAAATAACTGCTAAGGCTGAAAACGTAAACATTATTTTTCATCTTTATCATAAACGTTAGCATTAGATTCACCCATATGTCTTTGAAGTGTCAGCGCCACCTAAAATTCACTCAGATAAATTTGTGACAAGACGAGAGGAACACAGTGAAAGAATGAGAGGGAGCACTGTGCTGAAGCCTGGAGGTCACTGACAGAATAATCTTCTATAAGAGCGAGTGATGAGTCAGTAATGTTTCTCCACAGATCTTAGATTTAGACTTGGACAAACTTTATTGATCCACAAGGGAAATTGTTTTGGGTACAGGAGCTCACTCATCAAATATAATATATAACAGAGGGTAACAAAAAACAGATGGAATAGCAACCAAAGAGCAATAGACCAGTGTCAGATGAGACATAATTATAAAAATAAAAATAATGATAATAATGTATATGTACAAAGCAGAATTAAATAGAAAAGTAGTAATAAAATATAAAATACAATATCAAATAAGATGTACAATCCCAGCTATATACAGCTGTAGATCTGACCTGTAACTTGGTCTGGTTTGGTCTCCAGGAACATAGAAATGTTTAAGGTCGTTTTCACACCTGCCTTGTTTGGTTTGTTTAAAACAAACCAGAGTTTGTTTGCTCCTTTGATTCGGACCTTTTGGGCTGGTGTGAATAAAAACCAAAAGTCTCGATCCGGAACAAACAAGCGAACCGAGACCACCTAAAAAGCTCGGTCTCGGTCCGGTTCCATTCGGATCCTGGTGCGGTTCGTTTGAGGTGAGAATGCAGACCGGACTCTATCCGACACAAGTTGGCTTTTTGTGCTTAACGAGCTCCCGTCGTATGTCGAGCATTATGGGAAACCGAGGCTTATGAAACTAAACTAAACGAGGCTTACTTACGTTTTGCGTGAAGAGCAAGAGTCAGAACTTGATGCGCACATGAGCGCTGTCCTCCGTAGTCGTCTTGCCCTGTGACTTCGTCGTTTGGAAATTGATTGTAAAATAGTGTAAACCTCACGATGCTGCTCAAACATTTGTGCGAACTGTAAAAACTGTGCAAACCACATCGCTATGACGACATTGAAAACAGCAACGCCATGATTCTCCTCCTTCACGTGTTTGGACACGGCGTTTTGACACGGCTCATTTCTGTCCAGTGGCTGAGCGACCTCAGCACACGTGGTTTTGTTTACAGATGTTGGTCCACTTACAAAAAAACTGCAGTGTGAAAGCGAATCGCACCAAAATAAGATTTTTTTTTTTTTAAATTTGGTCCGGACCAAAGGAAGTGAACTATTGGACTTTCCTGGTGTGAAAACGACCTAATACCATACTGTGAAACATTCTAGAGAAACCAATAACATTTCCATGGCGAAAAGCATTTGACAGACCCTCCACCAGAAAAGTTACACAATACACCTTTAAAGGGATATGCCACCCCCAGGTCAAATTTGGGCATCTCCCCACAGTCCAGAGACTAAAATAAGTGGTGGAAAGCGTTTTCCTGCTCACCCAGCCATTGTCCGAGTCTGTCGCCACTGACCGCCGCGGTATCTGGTGCTCCTCCGCCTTAGACTGGAGTCTAACGTCGCCAGAGAAAGATTTCAGCCAAAAGGAATTAATTTGCTCGATGCGTTTCCCAATTACTTTGTGTGTAGTGCGCATTCATATCGAGTGCAAATAAATGTGCAAATCAACACGGAGAGCTTGCCTTGGTCATTTTGGGTGGGAACTATTTTCCAGTGCGTAAGAATACAGCCGTATCACGCAGCACGCTACCAGGGGAATCCCAGTTACGCACCGGGAAGGGAGTTCCCCTGTTGCGCAACGTGGTGCGTGATACGGCTGTATTCTTACGCACTGGAAAATAGTTCCCACCCAAAATGACCAAGGCAAGCTCTCCGTGTTGATTTGCACATTTATTTGCACTCGATATGAATGCGCACTACACACAAAGTAATTGGGAAACGCATCGAGCAAATTAATTCCTTTTGGCCGAAATCTTTCTCGGGCTACGTTAGACTCCAGTCTAAGGCGGAGGAGCACCAGATACCGCGGCGGTCAGTGGCGACAGACTCGGACAATGGCTGGGTGAGCAGGAAAACGCTTTCCACCACTTATTTTAGTCTCTGGACTGTGGGGAGATGCCCAAATTTGACCTGGGGGTGGCATATCCCTTTAAACTCGACAAATAGTGTGAAGGGCCCTTATTATGGTGTCCTCATCAAAAACAGACCTGGAATTATGTTTTGTTTCATTCACACATGTTTTACACGCAAACCCTACATATTTAGAGTTCTCTCAAACAGAAACACTCTTTTCCACCTTGTGATGTCATGTGGTAATACAGGAAGTGCTCCACTATGTTTTTAAACTCCACACACCTTTGTTAGAATTATTTGGATGATTTCAGACCTGGAATTGCCAAATCTCTACTGAACTAAAGGTAAAACGTAGCTGCTAACCTGAAAACTACCACTACATGACATCACAAGTTTGAACAGAGCATTTTGATCTTGGGAGATGTAGACGGACTATTAATAAATGATTACTTAAACATGTGCGAATGAAGCAAAACACAACTCGGTGTGTTTTTGTTGAGGTAACCACTTTCTAACATGGCTAAAAGCTCACGAGTCAATTCTGTGTAATATAGGGCCTTTAATCTAGAAAGTATTAGTGCCACTACTGTTTGAATAGAATCTCTGGGAAACAGTGAAAAGGGAGCGCAGATGGACCACACCGACTGACTGCCTGGACTAATGTGGACACTTTCTCTCCGGGGTCAGATATTTACTCCTAATTAGCCGGAGGAATGCGACGCATGAGAGCGGAACAGATACGTTACCGTTTTGCTCGGAATTTCCTCTTTTTCCACGGCATGCGCTGCTTTAACCTGATTAGGTATGGCACTTATCAGAGGAGATGAAAGCTCTGCCGATTGCATTGTTGAACACCCCCGTTTTCCACATCCAACCCCATTACTGCAGCCAGTGATTTACAGTGGACCAACAAGTACTTAGTTTTGTTACTTAAACATGCATTGCGTAACCTTTCTGGATGGGGTCCGTCACCTGCTTGCCTTCGTGGAAATGTTGCTTTGTCTGGAATGTTTCACAGTATGGCATTACATCTTTCTGTCTTCAGGGAGACCAAACCAGGCCAATAAAACCACCTGAATAAATGTAAGATAGAGCTGTTTAATGTCATATTATGGAACATTTATAGCGGAGCAATGACACATCCCTAGAAACAAGAAGGTGACGGACTGCAACCGCTAAATCATCAAAAATAAAGTTTGAGATCTATAATAAAGCTTCAAATATATTGATTTTGATCAGCAGAAACAAATAGATTTGTGAGGTGGTTTTACAATTCAAACATACCTTAAAAAAAACCTGTAACTGTAATCACCTGAAAAAAATGTAAGATAGAGCTGTTTTTTTTTGGGGGGGGGGACTTCTTTTTATTTTCAGTTATCATGCGCAGTCATACATTGCAACACATTTACAGCACAAAATGGAACCGATAGGTCTATCCACAGGTATAAAATTCTTTGGAGGGTTCTCAGTCTCTTGGTTGCTGGTCCTATACGTCAGTGTTCATTTGTACCCCTAGGGGTACGCGAGCACACTGCAGGGGGTACTCGGCAGTGTCGCTGCCAGGTGCAGGGGGAGATTTTTTGAATTTTTGAATTCTAATTTGAGTAAATTTGAGTTAAAGAAAAGAGAGAAAATGCCTGAGAATTAAAATTTTAAATTAAGGAGATGAAATAAAATGATTTTCATTTAATAATGTGTTGTGTCACGTTCTACTTTTGGAGAATTATCAACATGTATGAGTGAGGGGGTACTCGAGGTATGACAAAAAGACTCAGGGGGTACACAAGACAAAAAAGGTTGGGAAACACTGCTATACATCACGGATTTAAGTGGGAGCAAAAGAAGAACTGCTACTGTCAGAACTGATGAAGCAACTCGGATGAGCTGCGAAACGTTTTCGACCAAATAAACTTTGTCCAGTTGACAAATTGAATTTCTCCTTTTGCCGTGGATTCTACTTGGATGACTGAGGGATTCTTCACACATCTTAAGAACAACTACGAGCCAAACAGCTACCATAATTCACAGATTATTGTTGTTGTTGTGTTTTTAAAAAAAAATATTACTAGATTAATCTACAACATGAAAAGATAATGTTTAAATAATGTTAAAATAAGTTTAATGTCATATTATGGAACATTTACCAGACCCCCCAGGATTTCGCGGGCATTTTTTGTGATTGTTGCGGGCTAAAATGCCTGAATTTGCGGGAGCTTTTCCAAAAAGTTGCGATGAAAGTTGCGGTGCTTTTAAGGTTTTTGTTGCGATTTTGTTGCGGGAGGAAGTGAAAGTTGCGATAAATAGTTGCGATTTTCCCTTTTTGTAATTAAAATTGAGTAATATTTTGAATACTGAGTTATTACTGACAAAGAATAATTCAAGGACACAGAGATCACAGATATGGTCCTAAAACAACCTTACCAACATCGAAAATAAATTACTACTAGGAGGGGAACTGTTTTGCCCGGTCTTTTGCTGTTATTTTTGTGGGCAAATGGCGCCGCAGACATGTTTCTTTGCCGGTAGAAGCCGTGTCCCAATTCCCAGAGTGCGCGGCTCGGAGCGTGATTTGAAGGGCATGTGCGTCACACATTTCGACAGTATACCGGGGCGACGACTGCTGTCCCACTTCTTTTTTGTCCCATGCGCAGTTAAAACGCGGTCCGAAGACCGCAGTCGTTAAGCGGTCCGCGGACTGCAGTCGGGGCTGAGCAAATGTGCACCGCCTTGACTGCAGTCTGAGCCCCCTTCGGGCCGCGCTCCGAGCTGTGCGCTCTGGGAACTGGGACACGGCCGCAGTTTCGTTTCATCACACGGAAGTAAGGCAGAAGGAAGTTGGTCGGCATTCAATATGTCGCCGATTATTGGTCAAAATTTGTAAAAATTGCGGGAAAGTTGCGGTGATTGGTCAAAATTGCAACACCGCCCTGAATTCACGGGGATTGGCTGAAGTTGCGTTGAAGTTGCAAATCGCAATATCGCGAATTCCTGGAGGGTCTGATTTACAATGGAGCGATGACACATCCCTAGAAACAAGAAGGTGACGGACTGTAACTACTAAAGCATCAAAAATAAAGTTTGAGATCTATAATATAGCTTCTAATGTCAGGGGGGAAAAAAAGTCAGTATACCGCACACTCGCTTGACTTTCTTATTTCTTTATTGGGCTTAGAGCAAACAACGCGTTTCGCTTCTACAGATGATGTTTATGGAATGGAATTATTCAATGTTCCTGCTCTTACCAGCAGCTGGAAGCTGTGCATGGAGTTTTGAACTTTTAAAGCTTCTAATGTATTGATTTTGATCAGTAGAAACGAATAGATTTTTGAGGTGGTTTAACAACTCAAAATACTTAGAAAAACTGACATTCTGACTGTGAACGGGGTTGCTCCTCCACAGATCTGACCTGTAACTTGGTCTGGTTTGGTCTCCATGAAGATAGAAACGTTTAATGCCATACTGTGAAACATTCCAGACAAAACAAATGGCATGTCCATGGAGAAAAGCGGGTAACTTTTCTGGTATAACCCTCCACCTTTAACGTATTCCATAAAAAGTGCTAAATTCTTCCACGCTTGTAAAGTAAAAGTACCTACGATAAATACTAAGGACTAAAATATACAGAATTGCTCCAGCTTTCATGTATTGAACCATAAATCGATATTGTAAATACTGTGACAGACCTACTCGGGCACTCGCTGCAAAACCAGATCAAAAGAAAGTTAGTGGAATAAACAAGCAGGGGGGCTTCCTTTAAAATTATTTTTTATTGAACAAAGTTAAATGAGATCACCGTGTTTTATGGGATGGTGGGCCGAGCGTGCTGTTATCAGGAAGTGAGACAGTTTCCAGTGTGTTTAATGCAAATAGAATTCTCGACAGTATCAACAGATTTTGTGGTTCGCTCCTGCAATGTGAGGAGAAAAACATGTGTTCGCAGTCAAGATAGTTTCCTGTTAATTATGGATTTGAAGAGCTCTTGTTGCTCTACGTCAGACCCGGGCATTTCAAGGCCTGGGGGCCAAATACGGCCCGTGAGCCGACTCTGACCGACCTGCAAAAGGTTGCTTGGAATTAAGAAAATAAAACCTACTTTCAAACCATACATAATTAATTTGTACTGATGATCATCTGTCGGACGTGCTTCACATCTCCACCTCAAACATGAACCTGACTTTGATGCACTTGTTAAAGCTCAACAGAGGCGAGATTTCTCTCACTGATCAAGAAAAAACACTAGCACATGCTAACCTAAAGCAAACCTAAAGCTAACCTAAAGCAAACCTAAAGCTAACCTTAAGCTAACTTTAAAGCAAACGTAAAGCTAACCTAAAACTAACGTAAAGCTAACCTTAAGCTAACTTAAAGCAAACGTAAAGCTAACCTAAAACTAACGTAAAGCTAACCTAAATCTAACCTAAAGCTAACCTTAAAGGGACAGTGTGTAAGATTTTTACCTGTTAATTACTGAAATTGAAGATACCCATTCAAAAATACATTGTTTTCCAAGCCTTTTCACTTCCATCATGAAATCAAAGTATTCTTTTGGACTTAGATATAGTCACATAAAAGGGGGATCTTCCCCATATAGAGGCAGCCATTTTGAATACGAGAGCCGCAGAAGGACATTTGGGCTCATCCTTCGCCTCGGCTCCTGCTAGCGCCTGCTCATGTGGGAGAGAAGGAGAGAAGGAGAGAAGGGGAAGGGGAAGGGGGGAGCCTCGTGTAAAGAAGCATGCTGCTGTATCTCACATCGTAATGGATCTAACACGTATTTTGGACTAAATTGTTTTACTGGATTTTATTCGCTGCATCCTTATGGACAGATTGAGACCAAGTTTATGATGAAATACAGAGTTTGACCTGTGCAGAGCCTTGAAAGGTAAGCTAAGTAAGCTAAGTTTTGTGCTTTTCTGTATAAAAGCCCCATGTGCTCGGGGAGTGATTGTTTTGCAGGGAAATGAATTGCATAGTCAAAAAGAGGAGACTGTAAGGTTTCATTTGATGTGTAGATTGTCATGAATCATGATCGGGAATGTGTGTTTTCATGCGAAAAGAAAAAAAAAAAGTGAACGGGGGACCGCGTTTTATGTATACAGCGGTGCGCGGTTCGTGCGCGGGCACGCGCGATGTCGGCGCTACGTCGCGCCCGGGTGACCCTCGTGGTCTGCCATAGCCAAAAGAGGAAGTGGAATAGCTACTAACCACCTATGCGCCACGAATCCTACACACTGTCCCTTTAAGCTAACTTAAAGCAAACGTAAAGCTAACCTCTAAAACTAACCTAAAGCTAATGTAAAGCTAATCTAATGCTAATCTAAAACTAATCTTAATCTCTGATCAAGAGAGAAAAAAAAACTAAACATGCTAACTTTGACTTTTTTTCTACACAATTTGGCAGTTTGTCAAAAAATGTTGTGACATATCTTGTATTATATTATTTGGCAAACAAAGACATTGTGGTGTCTTAATACAAAGTTAATAAAGTTAAACTCAGAAAGCATTGTGGGGTTAATGTGACTGAAAAAGAGTTACAAATGTTTCATGTTTACCATTGTTTTGAATTATTTTACTGAATAAATTCAGTTTTTGTAAAACCTCACGCTCTCGTTACTTAATAACACAGAACTCACCAGCTTCTGTAAACAATGCCATTTACTGATTTCAACGTAGAAATAAAATTAATAGCCAGAGTAGACTTCAAACTTTTGGCCCTCCACAATATTTTCTGCTTCTCATTTGGCCCATGTTGACAATACATGCAATTTTTTTTTTTTTTTTTTGAGAAATTAAACACCTGAGTAATGTTTTTAGAAATAAATTTCCTTAGAATACTATTTGGGCCTGTGTTGAGGACTTTATAGGTCCCATATTACCTTTTTTCTATGTTATCTATGTTATAATGTTGTTTTCTCATCACAAACATACATGAAGTTGTGTTTTGTTTCATTCACAAAGGTTTAACACTCATCATATTGAGGCTGAGTTCTACTCTCAAACAAAAAACACACTGTTCCACCTTGTGATGTCATAATACAGGAAGTCCTCCACACACCGAACTCCACACACTTTCACTAGAATTATTTGGATCAGTTTAGCCCTGGAATTGCCGAT
This sequence comes from Paratrypauchen microcephalus, assembly GCA_036785185.1. Lineage (NCBI taxonomy): Eukaryota > Metazoa > Chordata > Actinopteri > Gobiiformes > Gobiidae > Paratrypauchen > Paratrypauchen microcephalus. The sequence continues at coordinate 1,151,809 of JAVJIX010000141.1, read as the reverse complement.
CTCTACTGAACTAAAAGTAAAAGGAGCTGTTAACTTGAAAATTAAGGCTTTGTGACATCATAAGGTGGAACAGAACATTTTGAGCTTTAAAGGTGCACAGTGTAACCTTCCTGGTGGAGGGTTTCCGCCATCTGCTTGTCACCATGGAGATTGATTTGGAGGTTGATTTGTCTGGAATGTCCCGGTATGGCATGAAATGTATCCACTTTGCATTTATTCGTGGGCTCGCCTCTCCACAGATCTGACATGCAACTTGGCCCTATGGTGATGCCTGCTGTTTCCGTAGAGATAAATAAGTGTAATGCCATACTGCGGAACATTCCTGCTGATGACAGGCCCTCCACCAAAAGCTGCATTGTGTAACTTTTCTGGTAGAGGGTCCGTCAAATGCTTTTCTTCGTGGAGATGTTATTGCTTTATCTTGAATATTTCAGAATATGGCATTAAAGGAATATTAACGTTTTTTACAATCTGAACCTTATTTCTGTAATAAAACAAGTTGTTTTACTCACCCATAGCACTTTGGTGTCATTTGGAGCAGTTTTGTAGATGTTGTAGTTTAGCGATATTCGTTAATGTGAGTGCTTGGGGCAGGCGATTGCAGTTACCAAATAACACAAACTTTATCACTTTTCAAATTACAGAAGCTCAATGTCTTAAGATACACTTTTATTTGAGTCAAAAGTGGCCTGTAATCCGAGATTTAGCCATAGTTTTCGAGTAGGGATGTCAACAATTAATTGACTTACGATTAATTGTCGATCAAGACGTTGGTTGAACAAAATGCATTAATTGTAATTAATCGCTAATTGCGGACACGCGCACCCGCGTGGTCACGAAACAAGGCAACCGCGCTGCGCCAAGCTCGACAGAGCCGGCCGCAGGCGCCAACGGCACTGCTCAGCAGCCCCGGTGTACGCACGAGGCCCGCGGCGCCCGGAATGCATAGTCTCAGCCCTAGCCACAAACCAGCCGCACGAAACCAGCAGCGGCACGTGGTGGTTTAATCCTGGTTTAGTCCAGGTCTAGACCTGGTCCAGTCCTGGTTTAGTCCAGGCCCAGTCCAGGTTTAGACCTGGTCTAGACCTGGTTTAGTTCTGGTCTAGACTTGGTTTAGTCCACGTTTAGTCCTGGTTTAGTCTCTTAGCCAATCAGGACAGAACACAATGTGTTCAGCGAACCGCGATAGAGCGAGGGATTACTGTATTTTGTTATTCAGCATCAATACATTTGTCTGCTTTTTACTAAGGAATAATTAATTGAGGAATATACAATATAATAATACTATGATATTAATATTTATGACTCAGTGTTATGTATACTATATCTTATATTCTTAAAGACCCTATTGAAACACTAAAATTCAGGTGAAAAACGCCGCTCATCAGTTAATCGTTAATCAGTTAAACCTTATCGATCGATAAGGTCAATCAACTATCAATTAATGAATTCATCGATAATTTGCATCCCTAGTTTTGAGTAGATGAGGAGGACAGTGCGCATGTGCTCAGTCACAGCTGATTTGCAGATAAGAAGACGCTAATAACTTTTCTGTTGCGGCAGAAGATTCGAACTTTGAGGCTGAAGAGGACTTATGGAGGACTGAGGACTGAAGAGGAGTATACGGATGAGACAGAATGTATACGGAAAGAATGAAGCGGAGACAGTTTTAGGAGCAGCAGAGATCGGTTTCACATTACTTCTCAGAATCGTGCGCAAAATCCTCTGGCCTTCTTTCTTTTCCTTTGCTGGTAAAAAATCGTCCTGACTGAAGTGGGTACTGCAAACACAATGGTCCAAACGCCTTACAGCTTTGCCTTTCATGTTTGGGTCCCGAGAGCTGCGCACTGTCCTCCTCATCTACTCGAAATTATGGCTAAATATCGGATTACAGGCCACTTTTGACTCAAACGAAAGTGTAGACTAAGACATTGAGCTTCTGTAATTTGAAAAGTGATAAAGTTTGTGTTATTTGGTGACTGCAATCGCCTGCCCCAAGCACTCACGTTAACGGATATCGCTACACCACAACATCTACGAAACTGCTCCTTATGACACCAAAGTGCTATGGGTGAGTAAAACAACTTGTTTTATTACAAAAATAAGATTCAGATTGTAAAAAAACGTTAACATTCCTTTAAAGATTTCTTCATGGGGAGCAAACCAGACCAAGTTGCAGGTCAGATCTGTGGAGAGGTGACACCACTCAGTCAGAATGTTGTTTTTTTTGTTTGATTGTTTGTTTTTTAGGTATTTTTGAGCTATAAAACCACTGTAATTTAATAAATGTATGGTAGAGATGTTTAATTTTTTGAAAACCTTCCAGGCAGAGCAATGACATATCCATAGAAACAAGCAGTCGACGGAACCCCAACCAAAAAGTTACACTGTGCATCTTTAAAACGAGTGCCTCGCCTCAAATAACCCTCTTTATGCAATCAGCTCGCCACAGACATCGCCTGCGAGGATACCACAAAGTGTTTGTAACAGTACTTTTGTATACATGCGTTCCCATAATTATCTAGAGAAACGATTGAGAGTTGTGTTACTGAGGCTAATTAGATGTTCGGGTTTGTGATGTGAGGACAGAAGGTGTTAAAGCTTCGTTGAGGAAGAGGCTGGTGGTCCCTCTGATTGATGTGGCTCTGAATTTCAGCTAAACACATATTTTTCAGAATCCCCCAGAACAAACAGCATCAATCACCGGCTGTCACACAAACCCAACTGAAGTGGAACCCTGTGATTACACGCTCCTCTTATCTGCAGCCGGACTTCGCTTTTGGAGACTCATGAATATTCCTTTTTACATTAAATAGGCTCACAATCTGACTTCCTGACTTCTTCCGGCGAGTTTCGCTGTGGAAATGATGTCAGATTTCAGTATTACAGCCATATGCCCATCGAGAGAAAGAGGGAGAGGGAGGGAGGGAGAGTGAGAGAAAAAGAAAGAAGTTCGAGAGAGACAGAGAGGAAGAGAAACAGATAAAACAGACAGAGACAGAGAGAGATAAAACAGAGAGACAGAAAGAGAGAGAGAGAGGTTGGGGAGACAGAGACACACAGAGAGAGAGGGGGGAGAGAAACAGATAAAACAAAGAGACAGAGAGAGATGAAACAGATAAAACAGAGAGAGAGAGACAGAGATGAGACAGAGATAAAACAGACAGAAAGGGAGAGAGAAAGAGAGACAGAGAAAGGGACAGAGAGACACAGAAACCGACAGAGACAAAAAGAGGGAGAGAGAGAGATAAAACAGACAGATTGAAAGGGAGAGAGAGACAAAAAGGGAGAGCCAGAGAAAGGTAGAGAGAGAGACAGAGACAGAGACAGAAAAGGAGAGAGAGACAGATAAAACAGAGAGAGACAGAAAGGGAGAGAGACAGAAAGGGAGAGAGGCAGAGATAAAAGAGAGAGAGACAGAGGAAGAGATAGAAAGGAAGAGAGATATAAAACAGACAGCGAAAAGGAGAGAGACAGAGAAAGGGAAAGAGAGAGACAGAAAGAGAGAGAGACGGATAAAACACAGAAAGGGAGAGAGAGAGACAGAAAGGGAGTGACACTAAAAGGGAGAGATACAGAGAAAGTGAGAGAGAGAGATATAAAACAGACATAAAAAAGTGAGACAGAAAGGGAGAGAGAGCGATAAAACAGACAGATAAAAAAGGGAGAGAGACAAAAAGGCGAGAGACACAGAGAAAAGGAGAGAGAGACAGAGAAAACAGACAGAAAGGTAGAGAGACAGAAAGGGAGAGAGACAAAAAGGGAGAGACAGAAAGGGAGAGATAAAACAGATAACAAAGGGAGAGAGACAGAGAAAGAGAGAGACAGAGAAAGAGAGAGAGACAGAGAAAGGGAGAGAGAGACAGAAAGAGAGAGAGATATAGATAAAACACAAAGTGAAAGAGAGAGGCAGAGAAAGAGAGACAGAGAAAAGGAGAGAAACAGAGAAAAGGAGAGAGACAGAGATAAAACAGAGAGCGAGAAAAAACAGACAAAGGGAGAGAGAGATAAAACGGAGAAAAAGTGGGAAAGAGTGAGAGAAAGGGAAAAAGAGGCTGAGGAGAAAGACACAGAAAGCAGAGACACAGAAAGAAGAAAGGTAGAGGAGAGAAAGAAACAGGAGGGGAGTGGCAGAGACAGAAAGAAAGAGCGAGTGAGATAAAACAGTGAGGAGAGAAAGAGAGTGAGAGATTTTTTTTTAAAATTTTAACAAACCTTTATTGTGTCTGTCAAAACCATTTTGTATTAAATTTCATCCACACCTCGATGTGCTATTTACATAAAAAATAAACTCATTTACATCACATATACAGACTACAATATTTACAAAAACAGGTCCAAATATGAGTGAAAAAGAGACACAGAAAGGGAGAGAGAGAGATTGAGGAGTGAAAGATGGAGAGGGAGAGAGAGCAGGGCCCACCTCTGCTTTTACCCAGCGGCACATCTGTGGACCTTCTGTGGGGGCTTGCCTGTGGTGGGGTTTTGTGTGTGTTTGTTTTACATATTTTACGAGATGGTCACAGGTGCAAAGCAAAATACTCTGTTCCACCTTGTGATGTCATGAAGAGTTTATTTATTTATTTATTCTTTTATTTAATTGGGACAGTGCATATTAATGAGCATCTAACACATTGCAGTGTAAAGTTAATTTTGAAGTTAACATCCACCTTTGACCTTTGGTTCAGTAATTCCAGGGCTGAAATCATCCAAATGATTTTAATGTAAGGTGTATGGAGTTTGAAAACCTAGTGTAGCACTTCCTGTATTACCACATGACATCACAAGGTGGAACAGTGTTTTTTGTTTGCGAGAGCCTTTAAACACAGGATGCAGGAACATGAGGGGATGAAACAAAACACAACTCCGGGTAAGATTTCGGTGGGGAAACAATATTATAGATCAGATCAGAAAATAGCAGAATATAAGTTCAAAAAGTTCAAAGTTCAAAGTCAGCTTTATTGTCAAAAACCATATGTACAGGTCGCACACACAGGATTTGAAATTGCAGCGCCCCCTAGGCCCACAGTGAACATAAAACATCTGATAAACAAGACAATAAACACCATGACTAAAACATCACATATACCCGTAGCAAAAGTAGAGTAAACTTAAATAAAATAGGTAAAACACACAATAATAATAAAGCTCAATTGTGTCATTTAAAGATCCCATGACATGGTACTTCTTGATGTTTTTATATGGTGCCTTAATGGTTCCCTAATACTGTAAATGAATCCTTCTCCAAAATCAAGACTCAGTGCATGAGAAAGACGCATGTAAACAGTCAGAATATCTCTCTCTGAACAACTTGTTCTGGGCCTTGTTGCTTGAAGGCAAATGAGAAGGACAGAGATAGGTGGGGGCACCCGCTCCTTGTTACTGTGCGCTGTCTCCCACTTCCGCATTTTAAGCACGGAGGAAGAAAGGAGAGGCATTTCAACGAAAACAACACATTTTCACAGAAAATAAAATTAAACCACTGCTGTTTCAGAGGTCCAGAGGGTCGGGTAAAGGACTTCCGAGCCTAGAACCACTCGCACATGCCTCCAGGCAAATAAAAAAACGCATTTCGCATTGCATAGCTCCTTCGCAGTCCAAACTCTCTGGGCGTGATTTACAGAGACGGTGGGTAGACATCCAGACGGGTGGAGCTGCATTTTTCGATATGACATCACATAGTTTCCTTGTTCAGAATCGCCCGTTTGAGCTGTGTTTTTTTCAAACGCAGAAAAGGACCGCAAATGCTCAGTTTAGACATTTCACAACTTTTAGCCATGGGGGGGGGCTAAACAGGGTAGGGGAGCTCACATTAACGTTCAGAAACCTCAGAAAGTGAAAATTTCATGCCATGGGACCTTTAAGCAGCAGTGTCATTGGGGGAGAGAGTTCAGCATCCTGACATCATGGTGGATGAAGCTGTCTTTCAGTCTGCTGGTCTTGGCCCTGAGGCTCTTCAGTCTCCTTCCTGATGGCAGCAGACTGAAGAGGCAGTTGGATGGGTGGGTGGGATCACCCAGAGGGCTTTGCGGGTGAGGCGGGTGCGGTAGATGTCCTGCAGGGAGGGGAGAGAGAGACACCCAGGACACGGTGCAGGTGCCATACCACACAGTGATGCAGCTGGTGAGGATGTGACCTATGGTGCCTCTGTAGAAGGTGCTCATGATGGAGCTGGGGCTCTGGCTCTCTTCAGCTTGTGGAGGAAGTAGAGTCGCTGTTGGGCTTTACTGGCCAGTGATGCCGTGTTCTTTGACCAGGAGTGCCCCTTAAAGGTGCATTGTGTAACTTTTCTGGTGGAGGATTTGCCAACTGCTTGTCTCCATGATGAATAATATTACTTTGCCAGAATGTTCCAAAGTCTGGCATTCAGCTTTTCTATCTCCCTGGAGACAAGGAGGTAATGTCATCAGAAGAAGAAGTGGTGAAGAAGTGACTTTATTGATCTCACACTGGAGAAATTCTTCTCTGCATTTTAACCCATCCTATATAAATATATATTAGGAGCAGTGGACAGCACACTTCTGCGCCCGGGGACCATCTCCATGATCTTCTCGCTTCGGCTTGGTCAGGACCTAAGCCGGAGGTACCTATGGTGCATGTTTTGGGTTGATGGGGGAAACCGGAGTGCCCGGAGAAAACCCACCCAGACATGGGGAGAACATGCAAACTCCACACAGAAAGGCCCAGGCGATCCGAGGATCGAACCCAGACCATGCATGCAAACTCCACACAGAACACACACAGAAAGGCCTGGGCGACCCGGGGATCGAACCCGGAACCTTCTTGCTGTGAAGCGTGAGTGCTAGCCACTCAGCCACCGTGCCGCCGGGCCGCCATCAGGCCACGGCCAGTCAGATCTGTGGCGAGGCAAGCCCAACCTAAAGTAAGAATGCATGTTTTTTGAGCAATAAAAACACATCTAATTGAGTAGATTTTTGATAGATAGGTTTAGGCTACGTTTATATGATGACGGTCTGAACAGAAGATGCAAAAGTGGCGTTGCGTCTTCACTTTTTATTCCGCGTTTAGACGAGCGTTTTAGGGAGGAAATCTGCGTGCGTATGGTGACGCAAAAGTGTGTGGAATTCGATTGGGTATGCATGCCTGGTGGCTAGGTGGCGCTGTGATACATTATCTCTATGTCCAAGTGCACGTGTAGTATCTTTTGCGCCATGAAAAGCAAAACATGGCTACCGTTAGCAAAAAAAATTTCTTGTGGTCAGATGAAGAAGCTCAAATATTGCTTCAGACCATGGTGGCGATGTGGCGGACTGATGTGGCGTAAACACGAACGCGACGTCAGCAGATTTGACCAGAGTTTTGCGTCTTGGGCAGTGTAGACGAAAAATACTACGGCGGAGTGTATTCAAGTTTTCCACTTTGGAGGGCGGTTTCATTTTTTTGACTTTTTAAGCCCCCAAAACGCCGTCACCGTCTAATCAAAAGGCACTTCCAATAAAATATTTTGTCATTTTTACCCCTAAGCGTTCTCGTGTAAACAGGCCTTTAATGCCATTCTGTGGAACATTCCAGGCAAAGTGATAACATGCAGTAGGGTAACCTCAACCAGAAAAGCTGCGCAGTGCACCTTTATTCATTACACCCAAAATAATAGACCTCAGAGGATTTTGCAGAAAACCTTTGAGACCAATCCCTTACATTTACTGATTCTGGTGTAAAGTCATAGAACGTGTTAAAATCTCCTCATTATTCTAAAGAAAAAGTAAACAATATATTGATAAATTCTAAAATATACAGTATTGTTCCAGCTTTCATGTATTGAACCATAAGTCAATTGTTTTCAAATATTGTTATACTTGCAGCTCTTTACAATTTGCTGTATGTAAGTAAAAAACTGACACAAACAAATGTCTTGAAGAAACAAAGCCCTATTTCCAGACCCCCTGTCCCAAACGGCCTTCATCCTCTGGACCACAGCAGAACGGAGCCTCTGTGCTGATAGCTGGCCTAATGAGCTGATGGATTAGCTGCAGTGCGTGTTACAGTAAATGACAATGAGGTCGTAGCCTCTCATTTCCATTCGTACCCCACACGGAGCCGCTTCCCAGAATAGTATTTAGTATTTACATGTTCTGGACATTATCGGGTAAAACGCATGTAGGTCAGTGATTAAATGTGAGAGCAGTTTGAGTTCTTAGTTTAGGGAGCTTGGGACGCTTAACCACCTGCACTGCTGATAATTAATTACAGTGTATTAAGAAAAGGTACAGTTTATTATCCCTGTTAAGTTTTTTGTGTTTAAGTTTTTGTTTCATTTTTTAATCATGTGTTTATTGAGATTTTCATTTTCAATTTTCCATTTAACTCAGACAAAAACAAGGCACATGAATATAATCATGATACTAAAGGATATGGTACAAAGCCAAAAACTGTAATATAGGGTGTCCTGGTGCCACGTGCACTGATGGACAGCCTTGTGTTCGAACGTGGTGTTATGGACAAACTGTGACTAGTTCAGAAGTCCAATAACAAAACACCTCTCGGGTTCAGATCGGGGACGTCGTGCTTCCCGATCACCCGTCTCCAGGTGTCACTGGTGTTGCCGACGTGGGCGTTGAAGTCCCCCAGTAGAACAATGGAGTCCTTGGTCGGTGCGCTGTCTAATACAGGGGTTGCCGACCCCTGTTCTAGTACCTGTCCCAGGGACTCCAAGAAGAGTACTCTGCACTGCTGTTCGGCCCGTAGGCTGACACCACAGTAAGAGACCTGTCCCCAACCTGAAGGCGCAGGTATACAACCCTCTTGTTCTGGGGTGAATTCCAATATGTGGTGGCTGAGCTGTGAGGCTGTAAGCAAGCCCACCCCAGTCTTCTGCCGCTTCCCGTGGGCAACGTCAGAGAACGTTATCCTTTCGGGCTGAGTCTGACCGGGCCCCGTGGGCAAAGGGGCACCAGGCGCTCGCATTTGAGGCCCAACCTAAGGCCTGGCTCCAGGGCGGGGGCCCCGGACATGCCATACTGGGCAACATCACAGTCCTCGATTTTAGAATATCCATAAGGATGTTGTGAACTGCTTAGTCTGACCCGTCACTTAGGACCTGTTTGCCATGGGAGACCCTACCAGGGGCATGATGTCCTGGGCAACATACTGTAGTTTCTAGGATCATTTGGGTATGCAGACTCCCCCAGGGTAAGGTGGCAGTTCAGGGGGAGAGTATAATTTATTGTCCCTGTTAAGTTATGTTTTCTTGTGTACTGTGAGGTCACTCAATAACAGTGGCACTGTACCTCACTTGTTCACATGTACATATGCTAACGAATTAGCAGTAAAAGTTTTTGCTCTAGTGTATTTTTTGAGTCAACAGTCCTCGTACAGAAATTTGTCCTCTGCATTTGACCCATCCTTCATCAGGAGCAGTGCCACATCTCCAGATCTTGTTTGATTTGGTCAGGACTCTGGAGGATTTGACCAGTTGTGCATGTTTTGGGTTGATGGAGGACTGACTGGTAGAAACTCACAAACACAGGGAGAACATGCAATCTACACAAAACGGCTTGGGTGGGGTAATTCAACTCAGAACGAATGCTAGCCACCAGAATTATGAGTTATTGGCTAATTATGTGGCTAATTATTTAAAACCAAGGAACTAGGGATGTCAACAATTAACTTACGATTAATTGTCGATCAAGACGTTGGTCGAACAAAATGCATTAATTGCAATTAATCGCTAATCGCGGACACGCGCACCCGCGTGGTCACGAAACAAGGCAACCGCGCTGCGCCAAGCTCGACTCACAGCCGGCCGCAGGCGCCAACGGCACTGCGCAGCACCGGTGTACGCGCGAGGCGAGATCGAACCGCGGCGCCCGGAATGCGTAGTCTCAGCCTGAGCCACAAACCAGCCGCGGCACGTGGTGGTTTAATCCTGGTTTAGTCCAGGCCCAGTCCAGGTTTAGTTCTGGTCTAGACCTGGTTTAGTTCTGGTCTAGACCTGGTTTAGTCCACGTTTAGTCCTGGTCTAGTCTCTTAGCCAGTCAGGACGCAGAACACAATGTTACACTATTAAAAAAAATGTTACACAATAAAAAAAAAATTGGAATAAATAAATAAATAAATCCCTGAACCGCGATAGAGCGAGGGATTACTGTATTTTGTTATTCAGCATCAATACATTTGTCTGCTTTTTACTAAGGAATAATTAATTGAGGAATATACAATATAATAATACTATGATATATTTATGACTCATTGTTATGTATACTATAGCTTATATTCTTAAAGACCCTATTGAAACACTAAAATTCAGGTGAAAAACGCTGCTTATCAATTAATCGTAAGTCGATCAATAAAGTCAATCAACTATAGATTAATGAATTAATCGATAATTTGCATCCCTACAAGGAACGGAAAGTTGGAGCCAAAAGGACGTTGGTTTTCACCGTAATCGGTGACGTGTGGACTTTCAGAATAAGCAGGTGAGATGGAGAGAGAGGGAGAGAGTGGGAGAAAGAAAAAGATCAGTGAGAAAGTGGAAGGGAGAAGGTTTTTTTTTAACAGACCTTTATTGTGTCCATCATTTGATCCACACCTCCATGTGCTATTTACATAAAAATAAATTCAAGTATTTACATTACATATACGTACTATTTACACGATTTAGAAAAATAGAGATCCAGATATGAGTAAACGAGAGAAAGCGAAAGAGAGTTAGATGGAGACATTATTTATCTCTTAAAGGCTAATGAAAAAATTAATTATGATAACATCAAAATTGAATTTAAAGAGGGAGAGACAGAGAGAGTGGAAGGGAGAGAGATTTTTTGATTTTTAACAGACCTTTATTGTCAAAAAAAAAGAGCAGAGGCCCATATATGACTGAAAAAGAGTCGGAAATAGAGAAAGCGAGAGGGAAGCAGTTTATTCATCTCTTAAAGTCTACAGAAAAAATGAATTATAACATCAAAATTGTGACCAGGCTCCAAGAACTTGCGATAATATTTTTTTTACGACATCGCCCACCCCTGTGTGACAGTTATTTATTTTTTTGCTCCCTTTTCTAGTTGTTTACTACGAGCTGTATACATATTTTCTCTATGAAGAAAACGGTACGAGTAAACAGCCTCTTTATGTGTTACGTCTCCACAAAACATTCGTGCTCCCTTGTGTGTTGCCATTCATCATGAGTTACTGGAAAGGGCTGCAGCAGATACCCACAGCCTGCAGGTCTTCCACTGATTGACCAGATGAACACCAAAGGCCCAGGAGTGAGTGCATGTGCAGTGTACGACGTGTGTGTGTGTGGGCATGTGTGTCACCACTTGACCACACACGCTGCCTGGATGAACTGCTATCATTTGCACATTAGACTCTCCAAACTACTCCACACGAAGACTTTGGAGGCCAGCGTCTATTTAGTCCCTTCCTGCTGTCTTTTATCTCAGATCCCACACAAGAAGGGCCCACATCAATGCCGTGTAGAGGGTCTGGTAAAGACAGATACCAGGCGGAGGGATATAGCTGAGGTGGTACTGCACATGGTGGGATGCCGGAGAGATGGGGGTCCAGCCAGAGAACTTCAAAAAACAGCTGCTTGGTTTACGTTGACTGACAGAGTTGGGCGTTCTTCGCAAATCCACGGTTGATTTTCAGAAATTAAAGTGTTACTGCAGAAGCCGAGAGATAATGCAAGCTTGGATGCTCCATTTAACAACACCAGATGGCAGTGTTGCAGTTAGAGATCGACTGAAGTGGGTTTTTCATGGCCGATACTAACCTGGGAAATCCCAGGCTGCTTTCTTTTGTTCGTTCCAATCTAAAAGACAGCCTGGCAACTAGGCTAATCGAGCTCTCCTGATTCTGGGAGCCAATCAGAGAGCGGGGAGGGGTGGAAAGACGGTGACGCGTACTACGTGACAAACGGAAACTTGTAGTTTGAACTGACAACTGACATGATTGGCTATGGGCTACGTATACACCAAATGATAGACATTCGTAACACCCAATAAACGGCCGTTGGCAATCGTAAACCACACCTCCGCTACGAGATATTTAGTAGGTGCTCCCAGACCATATATCACTTGTGATATGGTCTGGTGTAAACCAGGCAAGGCCGATACCGAAGGCCGATGAGAAATGCTGATATTTTTGGTCCAATATGAAGATTTTGATTATTTGCCCCAAATTATGTAATGTATGCAACTGTTTTTTAAACTAATTTCAGTCCTGGAATTGCCAATTTCTACTGAACAAAATGAAAAAGGTAGCTGTTACCTTGAAAACTACCGCTTCATGATATCACAAGGTGGAACTGAGCATTTTGAGCTGATATGGGTAGTCTTCATGTGCTGCTTCAAACAGAGAAAAAGAAATGTAAAATTTCCAAAAAATACATGATTTTCCATTTAAAGTTATTTGAAAGTGCATAAAAGAAACCTAAAAATCAGATTTGGATTGAAAAGAAATGATTTGTTTATGGTGTGTTTTTGGAATATTGTCTGTAGTTGTGTCGTCAAACGTATCAAGAATCAGACTAATGGACAATAAAACTAATACTGAAACTAGATACTCATTTGATATTGAAAAAGTCACTCACAGGACAGAAATGAACCTTTCCTGAATAGCTTTAGAATGATTTTGAGCTGTATCAGAACAAGTATAACAGCACATATACTGTACTAGTAAATGCCCATGGACCACTGAAGGATTACGCAGATATAAGACCATATGGGAAAATAAAAGAAATTACTAAAATTTAATGTTGAAAATCACATTCTATTGTCTAAATAGTGCGTTTTGTTTTTTTTATTTTGGTATCAGAATCGGTTTGGACTGAGGCTATTCCTCAGTATTGAAATCAAGTTTGAAATTTTAGTAAGACAACACTAGTCTGGGGGCAGAAACTTAAAATATTTATTACTTTTCACTATAAATTATATATGGGCCTATATGCATTTCGTAGCTGTTTATTGCGTACTTTACAGCACCACAAGCTATAGGTCAACTTCAGGTTAGTGTTTACCGCAGACTAAATTTCCCTCTGGAGCCTTTTACAATACAACATCAACACCTTATTTGGCATCATCACAGTGAATTCTGCCTCCAGGGAACACCTCACCTTCCCCATTCCCATATTTAAAGGGCCTGTATTACACTATTGCACTATCTGAACTATGTTATAATGTCGTTTCCTCATCACAAACATACCTGAAGTTGCGTTTTCTTTCATTTCCACATGTTTAAAGGATAATTAACGTTTTTTACAATCTGAGCCTTATTTCGGTAATAAAACAAGTTGTTTTACTCACCCATAGCACTTTGGTGTCATTTGGAGCATTTTAGTTTAGCGATATCCGTAACGTCAGTTCTTGAGGCAAATGTTTGCGGTCTCCAAATAACACAAACTTTAGCACTTTTCAAATCATAGAAGCTCAATGTCTTAGTCTACACTTTCGTTTGAGTCAAAAGTGGCCTGTAATCCGAGATTTATCCATAATTTACAGCTTTGCGTTTCATGTTTGGGTCCCGAGAGCGAAATAAGATGTGACTCCGCACATGCGCACTGGCCTCCTAATCTACTCGAAATTATGGCTAAATCTCGGATTACAGGCCACTTTTGACTCAAACGAAAGTGTAGACTAAGACATTGAGCTTCTATGATTTGAAAAGTGCTAAAGTTTGTGTTATTTGGAGCCCCGAGAACTCGCGTTACGGAGATCGCTAAACTAAAACATCTCCGGAAATGCTCCAAATGACACCAAAGTGCTATGGGTGAGTAAAACAACTTGTTTTATTACCGAAATAAGGCTCAGATTGTAAAAAAAACCATTAATTCGCCTTTAAGACACAAACTCTGCTTATTTAGGCTGAGTTCTTTTCTCTCAAAAAACGGAAAACACTCCACCTTGTGATGTCAGGTGGTAATACAGAAAGTGCCCCACTGTGTTTTTTCATTTGGATGATTTTAGCCCTGGAATCCTCTACTGAGCTAAATGTAAAAGGTAGCTTAAAAACTATCGCTTCGTGACATCACAAGGTGGAACAGAGCATTTTCAGACAGGCTAATAAACCAGGATTACTCAAACTGAATGAAACAAAACACAATTCCAGGTATGTTTTTGATGAGCTAACAAGACTCCAACATGAGTAAAAGCTCACCAGAGTTCATTTTGTGTAATATAGAACCTTTAATGTCCATTCACATAGCACTTTCTAATGTTTCCGCTCCCCATCACACGAGATCACCACGCCAATACGCCTCCTTCAGTGACTGATACGTTCATAGTGTGTGGGTGGTACGCTGCGTTTTCTGGGTGGTCATATTTGAGATTTGTGAAGTCCATTAAAGGTGTGTGAATAATTTGGAGGGCTTTCAGATCCAGATTCTAACAGATGAACACAGCATGTCCCGAGGGAGTCTGTTGCAATGTGTTCAATTTATAGGCATTGTTTTTGAATTTCGACACATTTAGAAACACCGTTTTATTGCTGTGATGATAATGGTCTAAATATGGCAAGCATTAGCATTGGCATGGTTACGCAATGTTTTTTGCACTACTATCAAAATGTACATTTGCGAATCATAGAATATCATGTGTTTAAAGGTGCACTATGTAACTTCAAAGGTGGATGGTCCGCTACCTGCTTGTCTCCATGGAGATGTTGTTTCTTTGCATGGAATGTTCCACAGTAAACATATCTGCCTTGTGTTTGTTCAATTTCAGGTGTTTTACAGCTCAAAAATACCTTAGAAAACATGAATTCTTACTATGTGCAAGCTTGCTTCTCCATAGATCTGACCATTAACTTGTCTCCCGCTTTATTTCCATACTCTTAAACTGACAGTGTGTAGGATTGGTGGTGCATTGGTGGATAAAACCGGAATTGCAATACCCACCGTATTGCAATTCCGGTTTTAGCTACGGCAGACCTCGAGGGTCACCCAGGCGCGCCGTAACGCGCACAGCTCGGCGTACCCGGAGCCCGCACGAACCGCGCGCACGTGTGAAGCGCACCTGGAATCGGGAACCGGACCGTGGAAGGCGGAGGGCGGTCTGAACCCGGGGTGCGGGCCCGCGCTGCAACAAAGCCCCAGCCACGGTAGGTAATATGTCCTTCTTCTTTTCCTCTTAGATGAAGGTGCTTGCTCCTGCGATGTATGTGCGGAGTAAGTGTGATCCGGCAACATGCTTGTCGTTCTTTATCCAAACGCGTACTATCTCGTTGTGTGAAAACCACGAGCCCTTGCCGACAACTACTGTATAAATAAAACGGCGAAGGCGGAGCCCAAATGTCCTTCTGCGGCTCTCGTAATCAAAATGGCTGCCTCTACATGGGGAAGATCCCCCTTTTATGTGACTATATCTAAGTCCAACAGAATACTTTGATTTCATGATGGAAGTGAAAAGGCTTGGAAAACACTGTATTTTTGAATGGGTATCTTCAATTTCGGTAATTAACGGGTAAAAATCTTACACACTGTTCCTTTAAAGGTGCATTGTGTAACTTATCTGGTGGAGGGTTCGCCAAATGCGGTTCTCCATTGATATGTTATTGCTTTGTCTGGAATGCTTCACAGTATGGCATTAAACCATTCTACCTTCACGGAGACTAAATCAGACCAAGTTACAGATCAAATCTGTGGAGAGGCGACCCTGCTTACAGTCAGAATGCCTGTTTTTCTATGTATTTTTGAGCTATAAAACCACCTGGAATTGAATAAATGTAAAGCAGAGCTGTTTAACGTCGCACTGTGGAACATTCCAAACAGAGCAATGACATCTCCATAGAAATAAGCAGGTGATGGACCCCCAACCAAAAAGTTACACAGTGCACCTTTAAAGAATCAAGGCAGTAACATCTCCAAGGAGACAAGCAGGTGGCAGACCCTCGGCCAGAAAAGCTACGCAGTGCACCTTTAAACTTTTAAAGATGAAAATGAAGGACCCGGGAAGTGTTGGAAGATTATTGTTTTACTTGATTTTCTGCAGCTGACCACAAAGAAAGTGATCCTGATCTTGCATAAACATATCTAGAGTCAGAATAATAGCTGGCTTAAAATGTCCAAGCAGCTAGTCTGTCCTGAAATGGCTTAGGAATTGAATCAATAAATTATTTACAAAAAAGAAACTGAACACTTGAGCTAATTAATGTTAGGTAAACATGGGCCTTGGCAAATAGGGTGTACCAGATTTAGATTTAGAGTCATTCTACACCAGAAAAACACTGTCAGACCTGCATGAGTGAGAGAAAAGATAAAAAAATGAACATTGCAATAAATGTTTACTGCACTATGATCTTGTGGTTTGGCCAGCACTTATGTTTCACTCTATAAAACTGCACAGCTCTTGATAGTGAGCAAGTCTAACGTTGTTCCCTCATCAAAAACATGCCTGAACGGATTTGAGATGCAATCCATGCATGTTTCAGTAAATTAGCGATCTCTCCCAGGCCCTATTTGAACCTTCTTTCCTGTTAGCTGTAAGATTCTGTGCAATGGTCCGCCTACAAGTGTACGTTACCCATGCTCCCACACGCCAATAGGCTGTGTTCACCCTTGCATCACAAACCAGGAAGACGTTGTAGTTACCGACACTGCACGCACCTATTGAAGACTGCATACGTATGTGCTGTTTGCGTGAAGAGTCCCTCAGTCGTTTGCTGTTTGGAATAATTTTGAATTTGGAGTCCTCATCTATTCTAATCGC
This sequence comes from Paratrypauchen microcephalus, assembly GCA_036785185.1. Classification (NCBI taxonomy): domain Eukaryota; kingdom Metazoa; phylum Chordata; class Actinopteri; order Gobiiformes; family Gobiidae; genus Paratrypauchen; species Paratrypauchen microcephalus. Next base: position 1,135,145 of record JAVJIX010000141.1, on the reverse strand, counting down.
ATGTACCTAGTGCGTTTGGAGTTGTGCGTCAGTGGGGAAATTATGAAAACTGAGGTATGGTTGTAATTGTTGATTAGCCGATCATGTAGATGAAGAAAACTGGGTCATTTTGTAATTTTTCCTAAATTTTGTCAGACTTACTACTGTGAACAGAGCCTGCCGGAAGTTGTCATCGCATGTTTCCAAATGTCTTCCTTGTTTGTGATGCAAGTATGAATAGAGCCTATTCTGTTATGGTTTCAGCAAAGGAGGGACCCAAAAAAATGGACATAGACCAAAAAGTAAAAGGGTAAGGTGAATTTATTTGACAGACCAGGTAGTGACAGGCTGGAACAGGCAGGGATCTCCAGAGACGGACAAACAAAAATTCAGAGGAGGCATCGTGGAACAAAAATTTAGGAGACAAGAGTTTCAGGCGGTGTAGAACAAAAAACTCAGGGGTAACAAAACAAAATATAAAACAACAAAACAGTCTGGCAATAGCTGTGTCTCAATTCTCAGTGTACACAGTTCGGAGCGTGTTTTTAAGGGTACTTAGACTGCAGTGAGGACTGTGCATACTTGCACACTCCGCAGACTGCATGGGCATCGGCGAAATGCAACAGGTCTCACAACTACCAGATACAGCCGCCGACTCCATTTTCTCCCGTAGAAGAAGTGCGGTGCATGCTGGGATATATGACTGTGCGAAGTGTGCATCTTAATGCAGTTGGTCCACGCCCCGATTTCCATGGAAACGACTGCAGTCTTCAGACCTGCGCATGGGACAAAAATGAAATGGGACAGCAGTCGTCGCGCGGGAAGCGACATACATGCCCTTTAAACCACACTCCGAACTGTGCACACTGAGAATTGAGACACACGAAAAAGCCGTGTCCCAATTCCCAGAGTGCACTGTTCGGAGCGTGGTTTGAAGTAGAGGTAAGATCTTAAGCCCGAGCCCGAGCCCGACCGAACCCGACCCGAATTTCGGGTCGGGTTCGGGCCTAAAATGTCAATCATTGCTTCGGGTCGGGCTCGGGTCGGGCTTCTCTCTCGCTGACTTTAAAAAAAAAATAAATATATGTTTATAAAAATGTATAATAAAACGATGTGTGGATACTAAACTAAGGAATACTTGTTTTAAAATAAATAATTTGGATAAAACAGAGAAGGCGCTGTAAGGTATTTAACTATTAAACAGGAGCCGCTCTTAATAATCTTCCCCTCCGCAAGTCCGCATCTATTTTGACCTGGTATCCCCAATATGGAGGAGCAAGAAGTTAAGGATAAACTAAAGACAGGAGAACTGAAAAGACAAACACGCACCGGTAAGAGTGAGGTGTGGAAAAGCTTCAAATTGATTGTTGAAAATGCTACAGAAACTTGCGTTGGCTTCGCTGAATGTAGTCAATGTGGCGCTTTGCTTTCATACGAGAGAAAAAAGACTGGCACCTCGACGTTCCCTCTAAGCTGCGCGCCTGTGCAGTTGCGCACTGCACGCACATTCTCAGCGCACAAGAAATCCTATGCAGCGCAGGGATGAAAGAGTTCCGCTTTTTTTTTTCAGCCGCGGGGTCATCTGAATACGGGGGAATCGTCCAGTATTCAGAAACAAAAGTGTGTCTCGTATTAAACTTCTACCGGTGTAAGCCACGAGCACGCGCAAGCCGCGAGCACGCGCAGCTCTTTCCGCGTGTAGCGGGGGGGGGGGGTGCATGTCGGATGTCGCGCACAGGAGTCCAAGGAGCGCTCAGGGAGTTAGTGTGTTTGCTCAGACACATAAAACATTAGGGGGAACATTCGACGCTGAGCAGGCATTTAAACAGCTGTACTAGCAAAATTGATGATCGTCAAACATCTATATTATCATTTGTTTCAAAAAAACGCCCCTCACAAATAAAATATGAAATTTCGGGTTTGCTTCGGGCTCGGGCCTGCAAATCAAGTTAATTGGTCGGGCTCGGGCCGGGTCGGGCTTTAATACCCGTGGGCCGAGTCGGGTCGGGCTGGATTTTTTAGGCCCGATCTTACCTCTAGTTTGAAGGGGGCTCAGACTGCAGTCAAGTCTGTGCATACTTGCTCAGCCCTGAGCACAGTCTGCGGACCGCATGGCCGTCTGCGAAATGCGACAGGTCTCGCAACTACGGGAAGCAGCCGCCGACTCCATTTTTTCCCGTAGAAGAAGTAGCGTATGACATATTCTCCTTAAATATAGAAAAAATGATACAAAACTGTACACAGAAGCTTGACAAACCTTATGCGATGCAGTCGTTTCATTAGTGGGACTCGCACTTCTGTTTGTTTTGTGATGGAGCTCTGAAGGGGGAGTGACTTAGGGCAGAGAGCAAATGAAGGGGAGACTCAGAGCATCAAAAACAAAAAAAGAACTTATGATGAAACTTATAAAGCATGTTAATATGGTGAATTTCAGCAAACATAGCTTTTTCAATACAATAAAAGGTAACACTGTAATGTAAATATGTACTTTTTTTGCATGAACTCCCCCTGCAGGTGTAGTCTTGTGAGTGCAGTTTGGGTCAGATACAAAGAGATATGTAATGGTTTTAAGAACCCCCTTTTTAGTCGTCTAATCCATCGGCAGAACATGTCTTTAAAAGTTAAACTTATAATGCATGTTAATACAGCAGATTGTAACAAATATAGCATTTTCAAAACAATAAAAGTTAACATGGTGATCTAAATATGTTATGTGTTAGCAGTTAATACCCCATAGACGTAAAATACCCCCTTTTGGCTATCTGATGATGATAAATGCAGGGAAAACACATCCATTGTTGAGGTGAGGACATCGGCAGTGGTGAAGCTCACTGTATAAAAGAACGTATTGATGAGTGAGGAGCAGAGGGCAGAGGAGAAGAAAGCCCCAAAGCCTCTGAGTGCTCTGGCTTCTTGACCCTTGAGCATCTGAAGTCCTAAGTTCAAACTCAGTGATTACAAGCTCCCTTCCCTCCCCCCCATTCTCTGCCCGCTCGTGTGCATGTGTGACCATACCTCCCCGGCTGAATATGGGACTACATACCACATGAAGCTTTAGTGGAGTAGGTGGGGAGGGTCAGGCCTTGGCTTTGTGGGGTTCTGGAGCCTCTATTGTTGGAGACGGAGGAGCCGATGGGGGGGCTATTGACGCTGAAGGGCTGAAGGTACTGCCTGCGCCGCGTAGGGGGTGACGTGCTGATGTGTGCGGGGAGAAAACCGCAAGGGGCGTGCTGGGGGAAAGTAATTACAGATGATATAGGACCAAAGGGGGGGATTGATTAAAGAAAATGGGTGACCAGGAAGTAAGCAGGGATCTTTGTTTCCTCTTCAATTAAAGTGAAATGTCTCAGTGGTCTACCTCTTTGTATGTGGGGCAGGGCGTAAGGGGGTGATAGATGGACACCGAAACCAATGACGGAGATCGGTGAATTCCAAATCCATCACACGGTTGGCTCAGAATTACCGCAAATGAGTTACTACGATGATAATTTTGAGGCTGATTCAGTTTCACTAGTCTGGTTATTAATCTTCATCACAGAAGTGAACTGAGGGAGTGTGGCGTCGCCCATAGCATTCGGCTCCAGTCAAATGAAGTTCACAGAGGATAGCAGTTATAGGAGTGAATTTGGAGTTACATATTAGGAATAAACAGTGAAATAACAGTGAAATAAAAATGCTAGAGCAGGTTAATATGACACCTTTTAAGACCGAAATGACGAGGCCCACCGCAGGAGTTAGAGAGAGGGGTGACAGTTTTGCAATTTAAAGTAAATTGGAGCTAGAGTCGATGGAGCTGGAGGCGTTCCCGTGCTCACTACTTGTTTGGGACGTGATGGATAGCAGGTTAGCAATGTCCATTTATACAGTATGTAAAGTCTATGGTATTCATATAGCAGTGCTTTCAACATAAGCGTAAAAAGGTTGCTGTTGAACTGTTTTTTAGACATTTTAGGTTCATTCTGATGCAGTCCTGTCCCGGTGATTAGAACTGTTTAGAAGTTCTGAGTCTATTGAGGGAAAAAAATACTTAAAATGTGCAGTGACGGTTTGGAAAAGGTTTTTGGTTTTTAGTTTGAATCTGTTTATTGTCCGTTTTATTTGTGACCCAAACCCGCATGAGGACCCACACTTTAAGGTATCCTCCCCAGCAAATGAATAAAACAAAACAAATTTAAATTTTCAAAATGTATTAAACCAATTTTACCCATCCCCATGTGGCACTTTGGTATGGCCGTAATATTCGGGTTGCCTGAGCCTTTCTGTGTGGAATTGTTCCGTGTTTGGGTGGGATTCCTCCGGGCACTCCGGTTTCCCCCATCAACCCAAAACATGCTCCATAGGTAAAATCCTCCAGCTAAGGTCCTGACCAAACCGAAGCAAGAAGATCATGGAGATGGTCCCCGGGCGCAGTCATGTGCTGCCCACTGCTCCTAATAACAGGATGTGTTGAATGCAGAGGACAATTTCTCCTGTGTGAGATCAATAAAGTCAACCTTCTTCTTCTTAAAGTGGCCTCAGGTTTAAACAAAGTCCTTAAACGAAAATGTTAAGCTTTCTTTTCTGCACTGGAGGAGCACTCAAAGTTCCAAAGTTCACAGGCCTCCAGAAGAAGACGGCCTCCAGGATGTTGTGGTTCCCTAAATAAGGTGCTCCAACAACAATGTCTAAAATAAATGGAAAACACTTTCAGACTGCTGTCATTCTTGAATCTACACAATAAATTCACAATGGATGCCACGCACAAGCAGCAATGACCTAGAAGCACACAGTTCATCCTGCACGCTAGATAGAAATAAATACACAAACCTACATCTCTAATCGCAGCAGGACCTTCAGCCTGCCTTTCTTCTCAGTGTATAGACCTTAGGGGTGATAGTATATCTAATAAATCCATTATTTTTCCCACATTGCATACCACTGGAGATGGATTGATGTATCAGTTGGCTGATATACCGGGCCGATTTCCAGCACAGGCAGATATTTTGTTTTGGCTGATCTGTTGCCTATAAAATCTAAGTTCAAAGTCAGCTTTATTGTCAAAAACCATATGTACAGGTTGCACACACAGGATTTGAAACGGCAGCGCCCCGTAGACCCACGGTGAAGATAAAACATCTGATAAACAAGACAAACAGGTATACACATCACATATACCTGTAGCAAAAGTACAGTAAACTTGTATATAATACAAATAAGTAAAACACACAATGTGTAGCAGAATAAAGCTCAAATGGTGTCATTTAAGTGTCGTTTGATAACAAAAATACACACAAGGCTTTATTTACATTAATATGAAGAGATTACTGAATTAAAGCTCTCTTAAAGGTTTGTGGGTCAAAAAGGGCTATAGGAGAATTTGTAATTTAAATTAAATAATTTGAGGAAAATAATCTAAATCAGCCTTATATATCGGCCCAGAAATATCGTTTAGCGGCTATTGGTTGCTCTGGATTTTAAACAATAAGTATCCGCATCAGCCATTAAAAAAATAAAAATACCACCCCATTTCTGAGCTTCAGAGTTTGTCCATGTGAAAAACTATAACCATTAATCACATCATACCAATTTATCTGTCCATTTTATGTCTATTTAAGGTTGAAATGATCCTTAATGACATAGCAATGCACTAAACCAGAGAGCTGAGCCTCTTTCTGTGTGTGCAGGAACTCAAACCACCCCTTCACCAGAGTGCTTGTTTGGACTGTCTATTGCAATTAGGAATATTATATTTCTTCTCTGTAAATAATTCTCGGCAAACGCCCATTTTCCGACATTTTTCATTGTGCCCTTGACATGTGTATTATAAACAAAGTGCTTCCCCAAAACGTCCTATTTAGCATTAGCTTCAAAACAAACATACAGTACGTGTGTCAGTGTACACAAAGATGGAGCGCTGAATTCCATCTGTCAAGTCCAGTGTATTCTCAACCATAGTCCTCTCACGATAATTACTATATCGACTTATCGGTCATTATAGGAAAGCTGGAACAATACTTTAGCGGGTAAATCATAGACTGTATAAATGGACACCGTGTTCTGAATACGAAGTGAGCATAGACTCGCTTTTCGGCTCCAACTACTTACTTTGGAAAATTGTCCTCCTTCTCTTTGCAACTACTGCCGAGAGCCTCATCATTTTGATCTTAAAATGTTTGTATTAACCCACTTGACATGATACTGGTGTTTTTATTTCACCATTTTGTCTGTAAATAAATTCCTATTCCTAAAATGGATCTGGTTCCAAATTCGCTCCCATCACTGCTACCCTCTCTGAACTTCATTTGACTGAAGCTGAACTCTATGGGTGACGTCGCACTCCTTTAGTCCTCTTCTTTATACAGTCCATGGGGTCAATGTGTGCACGTTCACTTTGCACTACTGGGAAATGGTTGGTTATTTTTTTGGCCATTTGATGATATTTGAGCTGTAAAAGTTTGAATAACTTCTATGATTCATTACAGATGCAAACTAAGTACTAAAGTGTTTCATTCTGCTATTTATTTATTGCCGTTTGTGTGTGTGTGTGTTTTAACAATATTGGAGATTTAGAATTGTTTTTGTGGTTTAAATCTGCTCGTCGGTTTTTGTGTCAGTGACTATATTATAATGTCTTCAGTTGATACTTTGCAGTGACATTAAGCTGGGGATGTTCTATAATGCATTTGGCGTAATTTTCAGCAGTTTCCATGGTGACCTAATGCACACATCAGCAAACGACATCGAAAAAAGTTTTAAGATCGTCTGAAAACTCAAGAAAAAATACAAAATTGGTTTAAACGGCACATTTTCAGTGTTAGAGACTTGTTTAACAGCACAAACCATCTCACCTGTTGTACTTCCAACCGAGTCGGCTCTTTCTGGTCAGTTTAAAGCCCCGTTTACACGTACACTGGTATTTATAAAAACTGAGACATTTCCCTTCGTTTGTCCCCATCTTTTACACGCAAACGGCAAATTTGTTTCTGAAAACAAATCTGTCTAAAAAAAAAAAAGATTCTGGAAAACTTCAGTTTCGTCTTTACGTGTAAATGGTCACATCTTTATATAGCGCTTTATATAAGGCACCCAAAGCGCTTAACGACAAGGAACCACTCACCCATTCACACACCAGTGTACGCAGACACTCTACCAACTGAGCTACTGCCGTGTAAAGTGAGATTACCAGAGTTTTAGGCCGCTGACGCATCAAAAGTGCGATTCTGATTGGCTTGCAGAACGTTCTCCTTCGTTTTCTTTTCTTTTTTTTAATACTCTGTTTATTGTGGTTTTTGGCATTTAAAGGCAAATTAACGTTTTTTTACAATCTGAGCCTTCTTTCGGCAGTAAAACAAGTAGTTTTACTCACCCTTAGCATTTTTCTGTCAATTGGAGCAGTATCGCAGAACTTATGTTGAGCCGTTCTGTTCTAGTAATGATCCCGTATCCGTTAACATGGTGCTGTATCATATGCTCGGGGCATTACTTTGCGGTGTCCAAATAACACAAACTTTAGCACTTTTCAAATCATAGAAGCCCGATGTCTTAATGTAAGATTTCGTTTAAAGCAAAAGTGGCCTGTAATCCGAGATTTATCCATAGTTTTCAGCTTTGCGTTTCATGTTTGGGTCCCGGGAGCAGTCCGCGCATGCGCACTGGCGTCCTCATCTACTCGAAACTATGGCTAAATCTCGGATTACAGGCCACTTTTGCTTTAAACGAAATCTTACATTAAGACATCGGGCTTCTATGATTTGAAAAGTGCTAAAGTTTGTATTATTTGGACACCGCAAAGTAATGCTCCGAATACAAATGCTAACGGATACGCTACAACATAACTTTCTTCAAACCGCTCCAAATGACACGAACGTGATATGGGTGAGTCAAACGACTTGTTTTATTACCGAAAGAAGGCTCAGATTGTAAAATAACGTTACTTTTCCTTTAATACAAAATAACCCAAAGTAACAGTCCCCAAAATGACAGCGTTACCACATTTCAACCAAGATATACAATCACATACATTATCGGTGCCTATACAATATCCCAGAGGACCTTTATCCATGAAATTATGCTTTTTATTACGTATATTTCTCCTTCGTTTTCAGAGGCGAATTCGCTGTTTGCGTGTAAAAGATGGGTACAAACCAGTGTACGCGTAAACAGGACCTCAATCTGCCATTTTGGAAAACTGAAGGAGAGGAATATTTGTTTCTCAATATACTATGTGTAAACGTAGCCTCTGTCTAACTTGAGTAACAAAGCTTCAGACAGAGCAGTGTTTTCAGTTAGCTTCACACCTCCAGGGAATATTGATGACATCAGCTGCAAAGTATCAATATATTTTACTTCAATATTTGTTATGTGAAAGCCTATGTATCCTCAACCAGAGTCAGGTCATGTCTGCATGGATTTTGCGTCTCTGTTTCTAGCTTGGCAAACACAAGTATACAGTATGAATAGTTTTACAAGGCCATGGGAGGAATAAGGAGGGGGGGCAGATGGGGTTTAGGATCCGTGAGAGGGGTGTGGAGGGGGCGAGCGAGAGAAAACAGGTTGTCACTGTGGTTGAACGGCAAAATAGGGCTCAGCCTCCACAGATGTTTCATTCAGGGCCATTTTAAAAAGTGCTCCAGTCCCCGACACAATTCAACCCCTTTGTGCGTTGAAGGAGAGGAGCTCAGCCCACTGTTTACTGCTTCTTTTGGCCCCCCTCCTCTCCTCCCCAAGGTCCTCGTGTTAGCAGCCGGAACAATTGAGGAGGGTCTCGCGTAGTGGCAGGTCAACAGAATGGGCTGTGAATCCTGTTGCTCTGAATCCTTCTGGGTGGGTGGTCCAGCTCTCTCTCTCTCTCACACACACACACACACACACACACACACACACACACACACACACACACACACACACACACACACACACACACACACACACGGAGGAACACGGTGTCGCTAGCTCTGCTCTCCATTAGCTCATCCAGAGGGCCAGAGCCACAGAGCCAGACTGGGACTGTGGGCTCCAGGGCTGCTGCTGCTGCTGCAAATGATGGGAGGACAGAGTGTAGAAAATCAGATATTAATCGATACTAAAACTAATACTGAAACTAGATTTGAGCAAAAATTGCAATCGAAACTAGATTTGAGAAAAAAAAAGAAAAAAAAAATCACATTAACAGGACAAAATGTGAGCAGTTTTAGTACGATTTTGAGTTTTATTAGAACAAATAAAACCTCATGAGGATAATGAGAGGATGAGTTTTGAGGCAGTGAAACAGAAAAAATCAGATATTAATCGATACTAAAACTAATACTGAAACTAGATTTGAGCAAAAAAAAAATCACATTAACAGGACAAAATTTTAGCTTTGCTGAATAGTTTTAGTATGATTTTGAGTTTTATTACAACAAATAAAACCTCATGAGGATAATGAGAGGATGAGTTTGAGGGAGTGAGACAAAAACAGAGAGAGTATAGAAAATCAGATATTAATCGATACTAAAACTAGTATCGAAACTAGATTTGAGCAAAAAAAATCACATTAACGGCAAAATCTGAGCTTTCCTGAACAGTTTTAGTACAATTTTGAGCTGAGTTAAGGTGGTGAGACTTAAACACAGAGAGCCTGTTCTATCCAGGGTCCTGATACTAATACTAATATCGAAACTAGTACAAATTTGAGCAAGTATTGATACAAAAAAATACATTAACAGGAAAAAAATTGAGCTTCCCTGAACAGTTTTAGTACAATTTTGAGTTTTATTACAACAAATAAAACCTCATGAGGATAATGAGAGGATGAGTTTTGAGGCGGTGAGGCAGAAAAACAGAGTGTAGGAAATCAAATATTAATCGATACTAAAACTAATAACGAAACTAGATTTTAGCAAAAATTGCAATTGAAACTAGATTTGAACAAAAAAAAAATCATATTAACAGGACAAAATGTGAGCATTCCTACACAGTTTTAGTATGATTTTGAGGTTTATTAGAACAAATATAAGACCTCATGAGGATGATGAGAGGAGTTTCACGGTTGTGAAAAGTATCAAGTTCTGATATTAATTGATACTAAAACTGAACTGATATCGATATTGCAAAATAAAATCACAGTAACAGGAAAATATTTGAGCTTTCCTGAACAGTTTTACTAAGTATTTGAGCTTTATCAACCTAAACATGCGCCATAGGTAAAATCCTCCAGCTTAGGGCCTGACCAAAGCATAAATAACAAAACAAAATCATGGGGATGGTCCCCGGGTCAAATATAGAAACAACTTCTCCTGTGCGAGATCAATAAAGGTCAATCTTCTAATCCTTGACCACTGTAAGGCACTTTGTGCTACAATTTTGTATGAAAAGCGCCTTATAAATATTTGATTGATTGATTGATTGATTGATATCAGAACAAGTACAGCGTCTTTGAGTGTCTTGAAAAGCACTTTATAAATAAAATGTATTATTATTATTATTACAATTATTTTTGTATATGACCATTACCCCATATTCCTATCCCCCATTCTCCTTCATCCACCCTTTGTGCAATTACTTATCACGGTGCAATATTGTGGACAATATATACTATAGTTTCTGAAGCATATCCAATATGGGCAATATTTATTACTGTGTAATATCTTCAACTGAGTTTTTGTAGCATATCCACCTGTTGTTGTGCAATACCTAATTACAGTGTAATATCCTGTGGTGCAATACTCAACCCAAAACATGCACCATAGGTAAAATCCTCCAACTGAGGTCCTGACCAAGCCGAAGCAAGGAGATCATGGAGATGGTCCCCGGGTGCAGTAATGTGCTGCCCACTGCTCCTAATAACAGGACGGGTTAAATGCAGAGAAGAATTTCTCCTGTGTGAGATCAATAAAGTCGCTTCTTAACACTGCTATAGCTTGTTGGCAACATTTAATACAGTACAATATGCTAAACTGAGTTCTGTGAAACATCTCCCTCTACAATGTAGAGACTCAAGTGTGTGTATTATGGCTGTATATGTCACCGCTACTGCAATATCTGAGCGACACTTAAATAACCTGGATAACTAATGTGTAGTACCAGCTTGTATAGGACTTTTTGTACACATTTTTTACACTTTTTTTTCTATACTGTGTTGTAAATATCCTGCTGTGTTGTAAATATCGTACTTAAATGTCTGCACTGAAGTGAGATGCTTTCAGTCTCATTGTGAGTATGTATGATGTAAATTGTACATGTGAACAATGACAAACGGCATTATATTCTATTCTACCGTTACTATTTTTATTATTACATTTAGCATTTTTTAATCTTCACTGTTGTATCATAATCAGTATCGAGTTTGAAATTTTAGTATCTTGATTCTAGTTCAGTCAGATTAGTGTATATCCTCAAAATTAAGTCATTTCCATTCAGTCTTCAAAGGATTTTTCTTATTATAATCGTAACACTACAACTTGAAGGATGTACCGATCCAACTTTTTCAGCTCTTGTACTGATCCCCTGTATCAGCCATTATCAGTGCAGAGACTGAAAACAAAATTAAACAAGACAAAACTAAGCCAAATGTAACTTATGTATCTGTCAAGTCACTACAGAACAGTTTTGTATAAATCAAATCTCAAGCATTTTGAGACTTTCAGGGACAACTACAACCAGTAAATGGCATCAATTTATATGTCCAACCAGGATATCGGCTGAACTGATATCCGATCCAGCACATTTTTCCCAGTACCAGCATACAATTTTGATATTGTAACATCCTCACTCGGAAGCATAGTCAAGATCTTTCCCATTTTTCATCTTCATAAGAGAAGAAACTACACAAAAAAAAGATGATTAATGTGGCAATTATTTTTTATATTTGAAATGGCTTATATTTTGAAATGTTCTCTGACCGAATCCTTACATTTCACATTTGGACATAAAAATAATTTTCTTATAGGCTTCCATGTTTGTCTTTTACAATGAAAGCTTTACACTTTTTAGTCCCAGCTCCATCAATGAGCCTTTGCACTGTTTAACTGTGCAGACAAGGGAATAAATGCACGAAGGAGCTTTTAGATTAATCCTAATTGTCGTCAAGGATGTTTGTGGCCCAGATCAAGATATTTCTGCTTCTTTTTCTCGTGTTATTGCTTTTCCTTCTCAGTGGCATTAACAGATACTAAACAGATCTTTCCAATACAGACGTCTTGTTTAAACTGTGCCTTGATGTGTGATATTTCTTAATAGGGATTTTAACTTGTAATTACCCTTGAGGATCAGTAAAGATTGTCGAAAGCCTAAATCTAATGCATTTCTGCTCTGTTCTGTAAGTGCCGGGTCAGTCTGTCTGTCACTTTTGTCACTTCTACCTGCCGCTAATGCCTTTTCTTTTGTTACAGCGACATCTAGTGGGTAAGAGCAAATAAGTCAATACTTTTACTAGAAAAAACAGAAAACACACGCGCACACACTTTTGCCGCATCTCATTTCTCTTTCCTCGCTTCCTTCTCCTCGATTCCTCTCCTCAAATCTGCAGGAAACGTTTGAGGAAGTCCCACAGAGGAGACAAAGCGAGGAGAGAGGATATAAACTCCTCACTGAAACCAATAAAATTTGATTCTTTTCTCTGATGTCTGCCCTCTGAAGCCACCCTCAGGTTTACTACTTCCTTCTGTGGTTTTCTTTAGGGCACCGCTTAATATGACACATTTGATTGACGGCTGAATAATGAAGGATCGAGGAGAGGAATCAAGGAGAAGGACGCGAGCAAAGGGAAAGGAGACGTGGCTCTAGTGATACTATGTGGTAATACAGGAAGTGCTTTACAGGACCTTTAAAGATGATTTTTGTTTTGCACTCACTACTAAATGACATTTTTTTAAAATCCAGAAATCACAGTGTATGTTTTTTTTTAAACAATTTATTTGTATGATACTGCAGCAAACAAGTATTTGAACACCTGTCTATCAGCTAGAATTGTGACCCTCACAGACCTGTTAGTTCACTTCCACTCCACTTATTATCCTAAGTTAGAAGTACCTGTTTGAGGTGGTTAGCTGCATAAAAACACCTGTCCACCCCATACAATCAGTAAGACTCCAACTACTAACATGGCCAAGACCAAAGAGCTGTCCAAAGACACCAGAGACAAAAAGTGTAGATCTCCACAAGGCTGGAAAGGGTTACGGGGCAATTGCAAAATGTATTTAAATTAGGACAATGCATATTAATCAACATGTCAGCAGAGAGCTTCAATGTAAATATGCCGGAGTTAGCACAATAGCTAATTTACATCCATAGTCCTAAGACACGTAAGAAAAATACACAGAGAAAACAGAATACACAATACATACACAATAGACATTACACCAAGAGCATGTAGTTGCAATAGACCCATCTCAGAGTTTACGCGGCCCCAAAAGTCAGAATAATCTACATGTGTGAGCATGTCTGGCAGTGGCGGCTGGTGAAAAAAAAATCTTGGTGGGGCTGATGTGCCAATAGATTTCCCTGCCTATTATTGTGTTTGTGATGTGAGAGAGACTAACCTGAGTTCTTATTACACATTTATACTAGTGTGGTTACACCTTTTAGTACAGTATTACGGCTATTAAAATGCACAGTACATATGAAATGATTCTTATTAGTATAATGTGAGTAAACTCTTAAATGAACTACTTTTGTACTATATGTCTTGTGTTTAAAGGGTTAACCTCAAACAAACATGACACTCAATGACCACAACAAAGTTATAAGTAAATATGAACTATATTACATCGAATGAAAAAACTGCTTTCAAGCATTTAGATGAACATCTCAAGGGTAAACCTCAACACACAAAATGTTTAACAGTCACAATATTCTAATGGGCCCAAATAAACAATTTATCCTATAGCCGGCAAAACGCTCAAATATAATTCTCCAACCTCAAGTTCTCCCATTGCAGGCCTGGTTCGTAGCTTGGGTACGGAACTGGCTCCTTCACCGCAATGGCAAACAAACAGGAAAAAGGTACTGTACCTCCACCACTCGCGTGTTGAGAAATCGTAGGCAGCGGCAGGGAAATCCAGTCAGCGTCGTTCCGCTCTCCCTCGGGCAACGTTACTCATCGCGGTTTCTCAAACGGTCCTCTCCGGTGTAGCTGGCAGGTCGCTAGCTTACTCGCAAAGTCCATTAACAAACCACTTCAGACCGAAAACTTAACTTATCTGGCAATAAAGCATCAAATTCACCTTCCGTGAATCAGACTTGGGACAAGCTGAAAACGTGACTTCTTCCAAAATGCATCTCATCAGAGTCCTGACTGACCTTTCAACTTGCTCGTGATTATCTTATCACAGATGGCACAGAAAATAAATAAATTAAAAACAATAATTCAGACATCCTTTCACCATAATTCATCCGCATATAACCTGCGGATAATACGTGGATACGTCTATCACGTGACTAATCAGTCTTGGACAGGGCGAATAGCGATCCAAACTTTCTGTAGCAGGCGCGACGCACACGGGCGCCCCAAAACCATTTTATTCGGTGATGCTGATAGGCTGATAGGAATCATATTTTTTAAATTTTCCCCTAGCAACCACACACGATTGGCTATTTCGCTACACTTTGAGGGCGCTTTGGATGCGAGCCCCATACGACTATGTCGGTGGAAATTCACTGTTTAATAAGAGTCATTTGGTGGAAATGTTGTTTGAATAATTCAGATTACATGTAGAGACACACAAATAATTAAAACTGACATTGATAAAAAAACAACATATTTTTAGTATTATACATTTTATATTTTTCCTCTCCTCTTTGGGAAGGCTGGTCCTCTATGGACCAGCCACCACTGGTGTCTGGTTAGTTTTCAACCGATGTTTCAGAGCCGTTTTAAAGGCTGAAGGTGCCACAGTTCCTGACGTGGGCTGACAGTGTGTTCCATGTCTGTGAGCCTCTGATAGACTCCACCATTTATCCAAATTTAGTCATACACCTTTTTATGTTACAGTCTCCTCTGGTCGATTCTCTGGTCGATTCTCTGGTATTTACTCGGTCGCCAGGTTTTTTACCTATAAAATCCAGTAAGGGGATCAAGCCCATTCAAAACTTTAAAAATGAGGCAAGCATCCATAAATATCTGATAACTATCAAAATCCAAATGTTCAATGTTATACTTACTTAAGATGCTTAATACTTGCTTAATAGTTGAATTATTATTTTTAGTGATTCAATATTTATGTATTTAATTAAAGGTGCTCTGTACTAATTTTTCTGGTGGGGGGCCTTCTACCTGCTTGTTTCTATAGATATATTTGCTTTTTCTGAGTACTGGTGATCTTTTGCTTGAAAAATACTTTAATATTCACTGTAAGTTTGTATGTTACTTTGAGTGGGCTCACCTATCCACAGAATATTAATGCCATACTGTGGATCGGGGCTGGGCTGGGACAAAAAAATGGCCCTGGCATTTTTGGCTTAGACCGGCCCCTCATAATTAGCGGAGCACAACGGACTAATTTATGTTTGTGTTCCCCGAAGCAAAGTATTTTACTATTGTTACGTCTTGGCCGAGGGGAAACCAGGGCGCAACATTTAAAGGAAAAATCCCCAAAACCACCAACAAACTCGCAGGAACTACACATTCAACAGTTTATTTAAAATGCATCTTGGACACACACACAAAAAAACCTTTCTCATCGAGTCTACATGATTCACGTTGGTCACCTGTTTCGGCTTCAAAACTGTGAATTTCGCAGAAAGGTGAGTGGTTTTCATGCCTGTCCATCACCTAAAAGTCCCGGTATTATCCTAGCATCACTACCTGCTGACCTGCTGTGCCTGTGCGACACTTCCCTGGTCACTCTGTCCCTCAGGTTCCCTCGGGTTCTCTCGGGTTCCCTCAGGTTCCCTGTCCACAGTCTCTGGTTGCTCCTCTCCCTGTCCACCTTCAGCCTGCAGAGGACGAGGAGGCTCCAGCCCCTCCAGAGAATGTCTGTTATTTTAGAACATTTTGCAGCGTCTATAGTGAGATTTTTAAAATCTTTTAGCCCGTAAGTTCTCCGCACCCCCTTTCTTTCTGCCGCTTCTCCATGTTTTCACACTCGACACTGAAACAGGCGGGGATCAGTGCAGAGAAAGGGGCGGGACCGCTCTCGTAACCTTCTATATCCTGATTGGTTTAGTCCACTGTCTATGTTGAAGATGGACCAATGGGACACCTCCTCTAAATTGTGGGCCGGTCTCTACGTAAAAAAATAAAATAAAAATATATTTTAAAAAAACAAAAAACATCGGCCCCGAGGACTGTTGGCCCACTGGAAAAATGCCCGGTATGCCCGATTACCAGTCCAGGCCTGCTGTGGATCATTCCAGGCTAAGTAAGAAAATCTCCATGGAGGCAAGCAGGTGGCCAACCCTTAAACAGAAAAGTTACATTATGAACCTTTAAAATACAGCCTCGTGATGACAAATGTTTGGTTACATCTTGACAGAAATTCCATCTTTCTGATTTCGATTTCGTAAACTCGACATGCAACATTTGTGAGGTGTGATGTAATATTTCCTCTCAGCCACTCTTTTAGCTGCTCCACTTAATGCATCCCCTTTTTGGTTCCTGCCGTCTGTGACACTGTAAAACAACCAAGGAGGAATTGAAGAATCGCTTTGTTCTTTTTTTGTTCATACTGTATTTTTCAGTTTGCTTGAGTTTGCTTTTTCTCCAGTGTTAAAAATGACGTACACGGTTGCCTCTTTTATCATCTTGGGTAAGTTTTCTTTCAAAAATGGTTTCTTATTTGATTTCTCAACAAGTTTAAACCAGATCACGATTAGAATTCGTTTCTCAATATGTAAATTATAAACAATAGACATAGTGATTAAATGTGATGTTGTACTGTTAATCCAATGTTATTTATAATTAAAATACTTAATTTAGTACAGTTAAGTACGTTTATCTGAGGAAAAATATGATATAGAATTGTATGTAATACCAAGTACGGACATTAAAGGTGTACTGTGTAACTTTTTGGATGGAGGTCCGCCACCTTCTTGTTGCTATGGATATCTCATTGCTCTGCTTGAAATTTCCAAGTTATGACATTAAACAATTCTACCTTACATTTATTAAATTACAGGTGGTTTTATAGCTCAAAAATACCTAGAAACGAACTGTGGGCGGGATCGCCTCTCAACAGATTTGACCTGTAACTTGGTCTGCTTTGGTTTCCATGAAGATAGAAAGGTTTAATGCCATACTGTGAAACTTTCCAGACAAAGCACTGACATTTAAATGGAGAACAAACATTTGATGCACCTTAAATGTAAAGCTACATTATGCACCTTTTCTGTTGGGGGGGTGTGCCACCTGCTTGTCTCACAGTATGGCATTAAACTTGGTGTTAACTGCTTGTTTCCATGGAAATACATAAGTTTAATGTCACATTGTGGAACATTCCATTCAAAGCAATAGGTTTGGGTTTAGTTTATTTAAAAGGGGACAGTGCAATTTCATAAAACGCGTGATTACACATGGTTAAAAAAGCCAGAATTAACCAGAAGGCAAAGAGCACACAATACATATACAAAATACATATACACACACTTACTATACAATTAAGAAAGAATACAACATCACAACATATTATTTGATCACGACATCAGAACATTTCAGGAGGATTATCTTTAGTGTTGCAGCTGTAGGTGTGGATGAGCCACATTTTCAGTTTTTCTGTGAAGGCCTCGTATGTTGTGAGCAGTTATGGTAAATGGTCACATCTTTATACAGCACAAAGTACCCAAAGTGCTTTACAACAAGGAACCATTCACCCATTCACACACACATTCACACACCAGTGTACGCAGACACTGGGGGCGAGGAGGGTTAAGTGTCTTGCCCAAGGACACAACGGCAGCATTCATCTGTGGGAGCAGGAATCGTACCAATCAACCTGTGGGTCAGTGGATCTGACCGCTCAACCACTGATGTTTCTTATGTCAAGAGCGGGATTCAAACTGCCAACCTTTGGATAAGTGGAGAAATGCTCAACCAACTGAGCTACTGCCGCAGTTTAACCTCCTCAGGCACTCACGCTCCTCACTGACCAGAACGACTTACTAAAAGTGCTCCTCACTGACCAGAACGACTTACTAAAAGTGCTCCTCACTGACCAGAACGACTTACTAAAAGTGCTCCTCACTGACCGGGCTGACTTACTAAAAGTGCTCCTCACTGACCAGACCGACTTACTAAAAGTGCTCCTCACTGACCAGAACGACTTACTAAAGGTGCTCCTTACTGACCAGAACGACTTACTAAAAGTGCTCCTCACCGACCAGAATGACTTACTAAAAGTGCTCCTCACTGACCAGACCGACTTACTAAAAGTGCTCCTCACTGACCAGACCGACTTACTAAAAGTGCTCCTCACTGACCAGAACGACTTACTAAAGGTGCTCCTTACTGACCAGAACGACTTACTAAAAGTGCTCCTCACTGACCGGAACGACTTGCTAAAAGTGCTCCTCACTGACCGGGCCGACTTACTAAAAGTGCTCCTCACTGACCGGGCCGACTTACTAAAAGTGCTCCTCACTGACCGGAACGACTTGCTAAAAGTGCTCCTCACTGACCTGAACGACTTACTGAAAGTGCTCCTCACCGACCAGACCGACTTACTAAAAGTGCTCTTCACCGACCAGACCGACTTACTAAAAGTGCTCCTCACCGACCAGACCGACTTACTAAAAGTGCTCTTCACCGACCAGAACGACTTACTAAAAGTGCTCCTCACCGACCAGAACGACTTACTAAAAGTGCTTCTCACTGACCAGAACGACTTACTAAAAGTGCTCCTCACATACCTGAACGACTTACTAAAAGTGCTCCTCACCGACCAGAACGACTTTCTAAAAGTGCTCCTCACCGACCAGAACGACTTACTAAAAGTGCTCCTCACCGACCAGACCGACTTACTAAAAGTGCTCCTCACTGACCAGACCGACTTACTAAAAGTGCTCCTCACTGACCAGACCGACTTACTAAAAGTGCTCCTCACTGACCGGGCCGACTTACTAAAAGTGCTCCTCACTGACCGGGCCGACTTACTAAAAGTGCTCCTCACTGACCGGGCCGACTTACTAAAAGTGCTCCTCACTGACCGGGCCGACTTACTAAAAGTGCTCCTCACTGACCGGGCCGACTTACTAAAAGTGCTCCTCACTGACCGGAACGACTTGCTAAAAGTGCTCCTCACTGACCGGGCCGACTTACTAAAAGTGCTCCTCACTGACCGGGCCGACTTACTAAAAGTGCTCCTCACTGACCAGACCGACTTACTAAAAGTGCTCCTCACCGACCAGACCGACTTACTAAAAGTGCTCTTCACCGACCAGAACGACTTACTAAAAGTGCTCCTCACCGACCAGAACGACTTACTAAAAGTGCTCCTCACCGACCAGAACGACTTACTAAAAGTGCTCCTCATTGACCAGAACGACTTACTAAAAGTGCTCCTCACTGACCAGAACGACTTACTAAAAGTGCTCCTCACATACCTGAACGACTTTCTAAAAGTGCTCCTCACCGACCAGAACGACTTACTAAAAGTGCTCCTCACCGACCAGACCGACTTACTAAAAGTGCTCCTCACTGACCAGAACGACTTACTAAAAGTGCTCCTCACTGACCAGACCGACCTACTAAAAGTGCTCCTCACTGACCAGAACGACTTAATAAATGTGCTCCTCACATTAGGCTGACTCACTAAAAGTGCTCCTGCAGAGGAATGTAATCGTCGCCTCTGACAGAGGCTCGAGTGACGCTCGGAGCTTTTTCTTTGGCTCATGGACTCTGCCGAAGGATCTGGAGTGAAATTATGCAGAACTTTATAAATCACTTTTAAGTCTGTAAATGCGTGAAAGACTGTCCCAGTTTAAAATGCTAGATAGTGCCTAGGTTTTTTATCCATAACTTTAATTCCTTGTTTGTACATAACATTTCCATGGAGACAAGCAGGTGACATCTACTCCTTTAAAGCTGCATTGGGCTTTTCTCCATGGAGATGTTATGGCTTTGTCTGAAATGTTTGTCAGCATGGCATTAAACCTCATCACCTTGTATCATCATGGAGAACAAACCGGGCCAAGTTACAGGTCAGATCCGTGGAGAGGCGACCCCGCTCAGTCAGAATGCTTGTTTTTATTGGTATTTTTGAGCTATAAAACCACCTGTAATTAATTAAATGTAAGGTGAAGGTGTTTATTGCCATTTTGAGAAACATTCAAAGCAAAGCAATGACGTATCCATAGAAACAAACAGGTGACGGACCCCTAACCGAAAAGTTGCATAGAGCATCTTTAATGTTACAGTGTTTTAATAATATGTCACTTTATTCAGCAAATCTCTCAGACTCTTTAAACCGAGATTTAACTCTTTTGTGTATGTTACAGTTGGTTTTCTCGGAGCATCGGTCTGTGCCAACGAAGGGGAGGCCACTGACGACTATGAACTCTTCCACCGCATGCCCTTCAGCAGTTCAATGAGCCCGATTACCAACTCCACCGAAAATCAAACTGACGTCACCCAAACCTACTCCCCAATAACTCGAGGTACGGCTTAGTGCAGTGTTTCCTAACCAGATTTAAAAGAAACATGAAATTGAATGGTATTTCTGTATTGATATATTCTACATACTGTATATGTGTATTGGCAGAATGTTCACCCGTTACCGTGGAGACACAATGCACACGTTAGCCAACACTTCCAAAAAAGTTTTAAGACATTTGAGGGTACAGAAATAATATGAAATAGATTTAAATAGCACATTTCCAGTAACATTTATTCTGTTGAGGAGTTTGTAATTTCAGCAAAAAGGTGAGATTGACAAACTAAAAAACTGTTGGCTAATGCGAGCTTTCTTCCAACAGTTTCCAAAGTGCTTCACATAGCAATGTAAAACTACTTAAAACAATTTAAAACATATAAAGCAATTTAAACATGTAAAACAGTCAAACATTTAGCTCTAAAAAGTCTTCTGTTCAAACAAAAAGAACTAATAGAATCAATAGATAAAAGAATAATCATAAGCTAAGATAAGACTTTATTGATCTCACACAGGAGAAATTCACTTGCCACATTAGCTCCAGACAGCTTAGTGCAAAAGAAAATTAGAATAAAAAAAGTGCATACAGATAAGATAAGCAATAATAATAAAATAAGTAAATAAGAAAATGTAGAAAAATTGCATGTTTGGACCCGAAGAAAAAAAGTGTGTCTAAATAATAATAATAATAATAATAATAATAATAATAATATTTTAATTTTCTATTTGGAGGTAAATGAACACCTCAGCATTTACATTTTGTTAATTTTATTTTTATTCGTAATGTTTTAACACGTCCTCTGTAATGGACGTCGAGGACATTTTGGTGTTAAATCCATGTGAAGTTAACGACCTAACAATTTTATTATTTTTTTTTTTTGGATAACCAACATTTCTGACAAACTTCTACAGTCGCCTCAATTTATTTATTTATTTATTTATGTAAGTATTTATTTATTTATGTATTTATTTATGTATTTAAGTATTTTGTATTTCATTATTTTTATTTATATATATATATATATATATAATCTATTTTTATTTATTTATGTATCTATTTATTGAAGTATTT
This sequence comes from Paratrypauchen microcephalus, assembly GCA_036785185.1. Taxonomy (NCBI): domain Eukaryota; kingdom Metazoa; phylum Chordata; class Actinopteri; order Gobiiformes; family Gobiidae; genus Paratrypauchen; species Paratrypauchen microcephalus. The sequence continues at coordinate 1,113,554 of JAVJIX010000141.1, read as the reverse complement.
ATTTATTCATGTATTTATTTATTTATGTATTAATTATTTTTACTAGTATATAATTTATTTTGTATTATTATTAATAGTATTATTATTATTATTATTAGTAGTAGTAGTAGTAGTAGTAGTAGTAGTATTATATTTTTTTAATTTATTTTTTAATCATAGTGCAGCCACAAACTAGAGTCTATCTCAAAACACACAGACTGGTTAACTCAATGTCCACTATAAAGGACACAAATGAATGGGCGGGTCTCAGGACGACATAGTGGAGTTATATAGTCTGATAGCGGTGTGGATGAAGGATCATAACATCAATGAATAAAATTTATAAAATCAGTAAATAAAGGTAGTACTAAAAGAATAAAATAGGTGGATAAAAACAAGAAATAAATCAGATTGTGTTAAAACAGAAATATGGAGGCCCGGGGCAAGAAGACTCACCTGGGCCCCCCTCTAATATTAGTAGGCAGAGGTTCCACTTCTGGGACCCTAAAAGCCTGGGACCCGGAACAACAAAGCCCCCCCCCCCCCCCCCCTGTCGACTCCCCTGGATTAAAGTCCAACAAGCCTCAGATAAAGCAATGTTGAAGACCTCAGCTGCAAAGTCTCAATAAGATTTTCTTTGGAATATGATGTTTGTGTTGGATATTTTTGGTATAAATTCTACTAAAACAAGAAAATACAGTAGTTATAAAAAGCAATGTAGTCGCAAACTGATTTATAGTTACTAAAGAAACAGTAGCTGCGTGCACATGGACGAGTGTAATCCGATTGCAAACGGATTGGGATCGTATCGGATTCATGTGCACAGGCTAAGGATCGTATAGGGATTGGGTTCCAGAATCCGATTGGAATCCCTGGCTTAGGCCGATAGTAATCCGCTTGGTGCCGCCTTGTGCATGATATCGGATCGGATTGGCGTACTGCGCATGCGTGGGAGTTTTCGTCAGGGATTTCACCCGGAAGTGGCAGGAGGCGCCGACGCCGTCATAAGTAGCGATTGTTGCCGGAAAAGTCAGACGAAATCATGGTTGCGAAGAAAGAATGCACAACACGTACACCAATGCTGCTCTGTCAAACTCCTCGAGCGCCATCTTTGTATACCGCCACATAGTTTGTTGTGTTTTTATTGAGTAGCCATCACCCGGAAGTAGTTGAACTACAGCGCCACATAGCGTAGCGGAGCCGGCCAGGCTGCTGACCATTATCCGATTACACGAGCTTCATGTGCACTTGGATCTAAGGACAGACCACCTGCCGAGTAACGGGATCGGATTTGGAGAAATCTAATCCGATCCTACCATGTGCACAATGACTGGTACCATTGATAGGGAGAGATGACGCTTGGGGGATTAAAAAAACGACTGGTATTGTGTACATTTTATATTTGTGGAAAAAAAAACATGAAATATGACCTGGTCTGGTGTTTTTCATAGAACATGTAATGCCACCTGACGCCACTGTACGACAGCCGTCTTCTGAGCAAACCCCCGCCACCCCCAGACCCGTCACCCCCGAACTCATCACCCCCAAACTCATCACCCCCAAACCCATCACCCCCAAAACCACAACCAAGGGAGATGATGGACTTGACGATCTACTATTAAGTAAGTAATGACCATTTTTATACTTTTGTTCTTTTTTAGTTTTTTCATGCCAAGAGGGAAGATCTGGGCAAAGCAAGTTTTATCTGTATAGAGATCTGTATCGCACACAAAGTAATTCAAAGTGACTTACAGAATAAGAAAAACATTAAAATCACAATACAAACGGATCAAAACAAATAATCATCACAGAATTCATATAAAATGGAGAAGAATACAAATGAACACATGTACAGCTAGACAGAACTGTTTAGATGGATTTAAAGTCCTATATTATACAAAATGGATTCTTTAAGACATGTTATAATGGTCATAGTCATAGTTTGCTTTATTGTCAAAAACAATCATGTACATGTACATAGAGTGAATTCGAAATTTCGTTTCCCCACTAACCAGGCAGGACAATGATAGAGTGGGTAGGGGAGGGGCCACGCGCATGCGCGCGCCGCCGACTGGGAGATGCAGAGTAGAAAAGATGCAATACACTCAGTGACAATTTTAACAACATGTAATGACAGAAAAACAATTGGAGATATAACATACGGTGATCTTTTTCGTTGGCAACAGAAGGAAGGGTGTGGGGGGATCAGATTGGAAATCAATGAAATTGATTGAACCGAGAGCAGAGATCAGACCTTTACTAAAAGACAGGGAACATTTCTACTCAATCATGTCAGTGTCAGTGTGTGATAGTGGGTGCCATGTTTATGTAGAGTCCAGATAACAAACCACGTTCTGTGGCCTTGGAAGTGTTCTTGCAGGGAGGCGAAGTCAAAACACAGATAACTATTGGAGCCACACAGATTTTCACAGGGAGACATAATTTGCAAAGGGATTAATTTAGCATGATGAAATACATTTTTAGAGACCCAGGTGAACAATTTAGATCGAGCTTGGGTTTTGCCAGACCCCCATCTTCATATAGCCATGAAGATTCATGAGAGATCTCATTAGTTCCTCTTGGCGCACAGACTGCGCTGCGTTAGCTTTACACAGTTCTGTAAGCATGCCTGCGATGATATCCAAACGTCGAGATGTTTCCTTCGGTTCAAATCCTTCCAAAAGGTCCTCAACCTGTACCACTTTCTGATGTAATCCTTTCACGAGATCTCCAACGGCTTCACAGTGGCTCGAAATTGCTGCAGACAGCTTGGGGGACTCTTTACTTGCTGCCAGCTTACAAATTTTGCGATAGATCATGGACAATCCCAGGCCAATTAATAGATGTCCAGCTATCAGAAATCCGAATACGTAAATATCCTCCACATCCTCCAGGTACATTGGTGCCAAACATACGACTTGCCACGCACGATACGAGTCCCTCGCATATCCAGCAGCAAAAGTACCATCCGGACACACCGCTTCTCCCGGAGCGGCACTCCTCCGTGAAAAAAGAGTATCAATCGTGCTGAGGGTCCAGCTGATCACATCCATATTTTAGGAATTTGGAAAATCTGCTCCAAAAAGCGAGAAAATGACGAAAACAAGAGAGGCACGCAGACAGCAGAGCAATAGATAAGAGAGGAAAGAGAGACATGTCTGCTCACTCTCACGGTCAGAACAGAAGAATGCTGTTACCTCCTCAAAAACGTATCTGGAGTTGTAGTTTGTTTCATTCACACTTGTTTGGGTAAACCTGGTTTGTTAGTCTGTGTTAAAATGCTCTGTTCCACCTTGTGATGTCATGTAGTGGTAGTTTTCAAGTTACCAGCTACATTTTACCTTTAGTTCAGTAGAGATTGGAAATTCCAGGGCTGAAATTATCCAAATGCTTCTAGTGAAAGGTGTGTGGAGTTTAAAAACGCAGTGGCGCACTTCCTGGAATGTTTTCTGTTTAAATTATGCAGGTTTGTGTGTTAAACATGTGTGAATGAAACAAAACACATCTCCAGGTCTGTTTGTGATGAGGAAACATAACACAGATCAGAAAATAAGTAAAAAAATAAGAGTAATATGAGCCCTTTAAACATGGTCAGAGCAGAAGTTTGTCTCACATCTTCAGGAAAACTACGTAAAACTGAAATACTGACTCACTTTGCTTATTTCCTGTGAATGTTGGGTAATTTATTATTGACTAATGACTGTTTCGCTGTTTGTCTGGAATGATTCACTATATGGCATTAAACCTTTTTATCTTCATGGAGACCAAACCAGACTAAGTTACAGGTCAGCTCTGTGGAGAGGCGACCCCGCTCACAGTCAGAATGCAGGTTTTTGTAGGTATTTTTTAGATTTAAATAGTACATTTTCAGGAACATTCATTCCAATTTCAATCCCAATCCAACTATTTGTATAGCGCATTTTATAAACAAGACAGTTTCGAAAGTGTTTAAAATGCAAAACAGTCAAACATTTAACTCTAAAAAGTCAGCAAAATTATTTTTAAACAAAAGGAACTAATAGTAGTCAGTAGATAAAAGAATAATCATAAAATCAATGAATAAAATTAATAAAATCAGTAAACGGTAGTAGTAAAAGAATAAAATAGATGGATAAAAACAATAAATACAGTAAATCATTTCTGAGCTATAACGCCACCTGTAATTGAATAAATGTGAGGTTGAGCTGTTTAAAGTCATACTGTGGAACATTCCAGGCAGAGCAATGGCATCTCCATAGAAACAAAAGGTGAGGTGACGGACCCCCAACAAAAAAAAAATTAGAAAAAAGTTATAGTGCACCGTTCAGTTTTAATTTTTAAGTGTTAAAATATGGTGGGAAATGTTGCTATACATTTCACATAATCTCTTTAATTTAAAGATAAATTATTACTTATCGTACTGTATTTTTAGCAGCATTATTATTTATTTTAATACATTTTTGTAATTGATTTTTAATGGAGAAGTGACAGTTACAGTATAGGGTTATACATTGCTTCATTTTCTCTCTCTCACACACTCTTCACAAACCAAATGAGCAGGAATTTTATTGTAATTTATTTATTGAAAGGGCCAATATTACTCTATTTTCTGATCAGTATCGGCATAATGCTGTTTCCTCATAACAAACACACCTGGAGTTGTGTTTTGTTTCATTCACACGTGTTTAACGCACAAATCCTGCATATTTAGGTTTAGTTCTTCTCTTAAAACACTCTGTTCCACCTTGTGGAAGTGCTCCACTGTGTTTTTAAACTCCACACATCTTCACTAGAATCATTTGGATCATTTCAGCCCTGGAATTGTTAATCTCTATTGAACTAAAGGTAAAAAGAGTTTTTAACTTAAACTACCACTTCATTCATCACAAGGTAGATGATGTAGACCACCTAATAATCACTCAGGCCTGTGTGAATAAAAACAAAAACACAACTCCAGGTCTGTTTTTGAGGAGGTAACGGTAAAATAGCATGACTTAAAGCTCACAAGAGTCAATTTTGTGTAATGTAGGACCTTTAAGAGAGTACATTTACTTTTATTTTTAACAAATATTAATCTTTTTCTACAGTGACCACTCCAGAGCCACCAAGTCAAGGAAATACCAGTGTTGGTGAGTGTCAAAAAAAAAAAAAAAAAAAAACTATAAATGTAAATTGATAAAAGGAGAAATTCAATTTCGACCAAACAAACTTTGTCCAGTTGACAAATTGAATTTCTCCTTTTATCATGGATTCTACCTGGACGACTGAGGGACTCTTCACGCATCTTAATAAATGTAAATTATTTTTAATTGACTAACTTACACTGTTTGATTATCCAGGCATTATAATCTTGATCGTTCTCGTCGTCATTGCGCTCCTGGCTGGGCTGATCTGCTACGTGGCTCGAAGCAGATCAAGAGTAAGTGTCTGCATACTTCGGTATTGGTGGAATGTTCAGCAGTTACCATGGCGACGCAGCGCACACATTAGGAAACACAGACAAAGAAGTTGTAGTTTTAAGATACAAAATTAGAGTGATCAGATTATCAAAATTAAAAAAATAGGACATCCTTGATTTGGGTTGGTTGGTAATCATAAAATTGTGAAACGAGTGCGTGATTAAGGAAAATAATGTGTCAGTATGTTCATTTTCTTTGCATTTTTGCCATTTTTAAGCAGCTTTTCTGTATATTACCTAAACAAATGTCAGTGTATGCCTCTTTTTACTGTTGGCAGGTGTCAGATTGTTAAAAAATAGGGACCCCAGGGACATTTCTTGTATAAAACTGAGACAAAACACTGGAAACTTTGGATTAATCTGCTGGGACGGGGACACAGGGCTCAAAACCGGGACTGTCCCAGGTAAATGGGAACGTCTGGTCACTCTATACAAACTGGATTTAAACAACACGTTTTCTGGAGTCTGTGATTGATACGAGCATTTATGGTGCTGTTTAGATGTTAGATTTTCAACAAAAAAGTGAGTGTGACTAAGGCTGCGTCCCATTTCTCTGTCTTACCCCTTCGTCTTACCCCTACCCCTTGGTTTTGCGCATTCACGTGAGGGCAAGGGGTGTCCCGATTCTAATTTTGTTCAAGGGCTAGAGCCACGACCTCGGGCTACATACCCCTTGAAACGAAGTAAGCTCTCGACCAGACTTGAAACGAAGGGGTACGCCTACAAGCTCAGGCAGGTTTTGGGATCAGGATGGCAGCGTCACATCGACCAGCCAAGGAGTCTCATAAATGTGTTTTCAGCAGTTGTAATTATCGATTAACAGTTTAGCAGGTTTACAATTATGACGCTTATGTTCTACGTTACTTTTAGTGAACTGTTGTTGCGGTTTTAATTGTAGTGATGTCTGTTTAGCCGACGTTATCGTTTTCATCGAACTTTCATGTATAAACAAGCTAGTTTTTTTGTCGAGCTGAGGTACCCGATAATCCTTGACATTTGTTTACGTTTGTTTGCGTCAATTGTTGTCGCCTCTGTAGACGTAGCAGCTCAGGTAGAGGCGAGGGATGATGACGCAAACGGTAATCGAGTGGTGTCCCATTTCTTAGGGGAACATTCGTACTCCGAGCCCTCTAAGCTCGGTATCGAGGGGCAAGACAAAGACGTAGATAAAGGGAAAGGGGAAGGGGTAAGACTGAAAAACTGTTGGCTAATCCTCGACAGTTTTGATTGATTTTATTTGAGAGGGACTTGTTTAACATCTTAACAGCATCAATCATCCATCCTGTTGTAGTTCCAAGTAAGTCAGCTCTTTCTAGTCAGATTGTGATAAAAATGAAAGTCTAACTTGAGTAAGTATACGAGGGTCATTCAAAAAGTTCTAAGACAAATTAAAAAACAACTTTATTTTTGAAAGTAACAAAATTATTTTTCTACATCACATGCACCTAAGTCAATACACTTCTGCGAGCGATGTTTCCACCGAAAAATTCCTTCTTGAGGCCTGGAGTGTGTCTTATCTAGTCAACCAGGTCACAACCTCCCTCTTCGCTTCAAGTATGGACTGAAATCTTGTTCCTTTTAAATGTTCCTTCAACTTTGGAAACAGGGGAAAAAAAACATCCATAAACATTGTGCAAAGCTTCAATAATTTCTTTAGGCTTTCATTGAAGTTTTGTTAGAAATTTAATGTTTGCTCGGACTTCAATTTGGCTCATTTTGGAGGGTCAAAAAGTGGGTTGTGCAATATGTAACGTAACTCTTTAAATAACAAAACTAGAATGCCGAAACTTGTCAAATGTGTTTATAAGTCATCAGTGGTATGATTCAAGGTCATTTTGTTGAACTAGTTTGACTCATTTTGAATTTATGGCATTTGAACTTTTTGAATGGCCCTCGTATCAGACCTGTTCTGTAGTGCCCTGTATGTGAGCTGATGATGTATTCTTTATGCAGCGTTACTCGCAGGACTTGACTTCTAGATCTGATGAAGCCCGGATCCCTTTGGGCGCTGTGGAGCCAGTGGGAGTGGTTGAAACGGTCACTTCTAATGGTAACTTAAACAGCTCATATTACACTATTTTATGATCTATGTTATAATTTTGTTTCCTCATCAAAAAACACACCTGGATTTGTGTTTTGTTTCATTCACATGTTTAACACACAAACTCTGTATTTAGGATGAGTCTTCCTCTCAAATCGAAAACGCTCTGTTCCCTCTTGTGATGTTATGTGGTAATACAGGAAGTGCTCCACTTTTGTTTTTACACTCCATACCCCTTTACTAGAATCATCTGGATAATCAGCCCTTAATTTCCCAACTCGACTAAACAAAAAGTAAAAGTTGTTAACTTGAAAACTTCTGGCTCCTACTGACCCTGGCTCCTATTGACTTGGATTGGAATTTTGCCATCCCTCTCAGTACCTGCTGCTGTGAGACTCGTCATTTTGGTCTTTAAATGTTCGTAGTAACCCGCTCTCTACATGATCCTGTTTTTTTTTTGGTTGTTTTTTGTTTTGTTTTGTTTTGTTTTTTTGCTATTTTGTCCGTTAAAAAAATAGAATCTGGCTCTAAATTCGCATTTGAGTGGAGCCGAACCCTACGGATGACGTTACACTCCCTTAGTCCACTTTTTTTATGCAGTCTATGGGTGAAACAGCGCATTTTGAGCTTTTGGAGACAGACTGAACTAAAGATAAACTGTTAACTAATATAATAAACTGTTACTCAAACGTGTGAATCAGACAAAACACAACTCCAGGTATGTTTTTGATGATTTTTATGTGGACACTATATGGTCATTGTAGGACTGGAGTTTGAGGGTACAGAAAACAGTACGAAAGAAGCCCAAGAGCCGGAAATGAAGACTGAAGAACAAGTGGAACAGAAAGGTAGGAATTGGCCTGGTCCCTCACAATTCGATATTATCACGGTATGGAGAAACATGAGATAATCAATATATTTGTACAGAGAGACAGGCACATCCAATAAAAGCTGCAACTGTGTGGTTTTCTAGGTATTTTGGAGCCAATTGGGTAGAATGATTAATTGAATAAATGCAAGGTGAGAGCTGTTTAATGTCATACTGCGGAACATTCCAGGCAGAGAAATTACAAATTACATCTGCAGAAACAAGCAGGTGATGGAACTAGTGCTGTCAGGTGATTAAAAAAATAATTAATTAATTACAGGGTTTGTAATTAATTAATCTAATTAATCACATTTTAATACATTTTAGGTGGTTTATTGTGCTCTCCCACAGTGCAAAAAAAAAAAAAAACATGCGTGAAAAAATATTTACAGTGAAACGACTGCAGACTTCCCCTTTCAGTCTTTGTCTTTCGCTCGCTCTCTCCCTTTCTGTCCGTGCACGTTACCTCCACTGTAACCAAGACAAGACTGCTGGCAGACCTGCAGAGTGCACCTGTATACCCCCATTCCCCCTCCCACATTACATAACATTCATTCGAAAGCTCATTTACACCATTAACACTATTAAATGGCTAATATTTCAGGTGCCAAAAGGTGAGCACATACAGTAGCTTTCATGCAATGTCAATAAATAATATTCACAGCTTCAAATATACAGAGAATACAAATAATTGCCCGAAATAATTGCCTGTGCAAATTACTCATGGCTCACATGCCCCCTGGAACCCGCAAAACTGGAGGATTTAAGATCGCACCATGGGAGGACGGAGAAGGCGGCCGCACGTGGGTTTAGCGCGATTCGGATGCAAAACTGGTGCTTCTAAGTGTGCACCCTTAGTCGCGGCAGAATAAGCTGGAGAGGTTTTGGGGAATTAGTTTCTGGTTGACAATGAAAAGGGCGCACGGAGCAGCAGATAAGGAAACGGGCGCACGCGTCTTTACGTGCTCTCCCCGGGGACAACGCTCCGTCACATTTTTATAAATAAACTTGCCGTTCAAATGCCCCGCCCGCCAAATTTAAAATGCGCGCACGTTGAATTGCCGCTCATAATAAATTGCGTTAATTTTTATAACGCGTTAATTAGCAGTGTAATTAATTAATCTAATTAACGCGTGAAACTGATAGCTCTAGATGGAACCCTAACCAAAACGTTACATAGTGCACCTTTCAGTTTTAACTTTTAAGTGTTAAAATATGGGGGGAAAATGTTGCTATACATTTCATGTAATCTCGTAAAAAGTTGTGACTTCGTGTTGGGTCCAAAGACCAAAATTGTGCAAAAGAATAAAACAGATCCGCACTGCAATTCTTTGGAGCTCCCAAATTTAGATTTTAATGACAAGAAACTACCCCGAAATGTCACATTGTGGTGTTATTAAAATAAAAATTGGTGAGCTCCAAAAAACTGCAGTGCGGATCTGTTTTTTTAAATTGCGTAATCGAAGTATTTCACATGATACTCTAAACTGCTGCATTTTAAGTACATTTTAACAATATTTTTTTGGTATTAAACCACTACTTGTGCAAATTTAATATAAAATACATCTATTTTAATCATCAAATCAGAAAATAGGTCAAGTGTACTGCATAAACAGGCTTCCTTCCACTAAATAAGACTACATTCATACCATACTCCATACAGATGTACAACAACTTACATAACAAATAAGCCCATGTTTCTGTCAATCATATCAATCTTTGCACTGTTTTCCTTACAGCCTCTTGTATATAACTGTGATATACTGTATTTATATTACTATATTTCTGTGTTTTACTTACTTGTACATAGACAATTATGTCTTGTCTCTTGCTATTTTTATTGCTACTTATTTAGAAGTTTTATTACCATTTTTCTATTTTTACTCTTATTAAATTATTTGGACACAGTAGCTCACAGCATATTATAATAACAAAGGGAAGTGGTATAATAAATTCTAAATAAGTATCAGAAATAGACTGATGTCAAATAAGGCATAAATATATAAATGTATACTGTATGTACAAGTAAAAATAAAATGTAGATGAGCAACAACATTGTAGTGCAGTCAACAAAATAAATGCTAAAAGATACAAAAAAGTACTAATAATAAAAATACTAAATGGATACAGCGGCCCATGATGATTTTTTCACACCCCTAACATTCACACATGTATTTGGTTGTTTCCCCCTCATTTTAGTTTTGATCTTCACTTTGCTTTGGTCTAGTTCTGGTTGAGTTCTGGTCTAGTCCAGGTTTAGTGTGAGCTCTAGTCCCACTTTAGTTCTGATTTTGCTGTTGTAAAATTAGAACTAAAGTGTAAGTCTGAACACACTGCAAGTCCTGTGTTCTAGGCGGGGTGTGTGTTTTGTGATCTTAACTAGGAGTTATGGCCTAATTGCATCTCTTCCTCTTTTGTAAGATCAGTAAAACGGATAAAACGGAAGCACAGTCTGTACCATATTGCTTCATTCTGATATGTGGTGTGAGTGCAGGTATTTGTATTTGTCAAAGACATCAATACTTAATGTTGAAAATTGCATTCTGTTGTCTAAAGAAAGTTTTGTTGTTGTTTCTCTTGTTTTTGTGTCTGTTGTTGTTTCTGTTGTTTTGTTTCTGTTGTTTCTATTATTAGTTGTTGTTTCTCTTGTTGTTTGTTTTCTGTTGTTTTCTTTGTTTTTGTTGTTGCTGCTCTTGTTGTTTCTGTTGGTGTTGTTTCTGTTGTTTCTCTTGTTGTTTCTGTTGTTGTTTCTGTTGTTTCTCTTGTTTCTGTTGTTGTTTCTGTTGTTGTTTCTGTTGTTGTTTCTGTTGTTGCTGTTGTTTCTGGTGTTGTTTCTGTTGTTTCTGTTGTTGTTTCTGTTGGTGTTGTTTCTGTTGTTTCTCTTGTTGTTTCTGTTGTTTCTCTTGTTTCTCTTGTTTCTGTTGTTGTTTCTGTTGTTGTTTCTGTTGTTGCTGTTGTTTCTGGTGTTGTTTCTGTTGTTTCTGTTGTTGTTTCTGTTGGTGTTGTTTCTGTTGTTGTTGTTGTTTCTGAGGGGTATTCCACGAAAGCTACTAAGCGCAAAGCCCGGCTTTATTCGACAGTTGGCGCTAGTTTTAGTGAGAGTTCGGTTCCACGACGCTCGCTAAACTTAGTCCCCACTGAGTTACTGGGGCAACATGATTTTAGCTGAAAGTCTGGTACCGGACAGGCTAAAGACGCGGATTAATCAGGCCGTGTCGCAGAGAATACGTACCTGACGTAAACGGAGTGTCAAACAAACAGTTCCGCACACCTCCCGCATGAGTATCTGTGTTGTCCGAAAACAATATCAGCAAAAAAATCAAATTACCTTACGTTCTTGGTTCTTGACAAATCTCCGGTAATTTAAAAATATGCTTTTGAACCGCTGTCTTTACGACATTAACATATAGAAGAATTCCAGAGGCATCTCAGAGAAAGACTTTGGTCGAGTGGTTAAGTCCTGTGTCTCTCATATGGTCGACCCGTGTTCGATTCCTGCTATTGACCTATTGATGCCCAAGTCAAATTTGAGTTAAATTTTCACGCATTTTATATTTGCAGCATATTACAGAAATGGAAATGAATTTAACCTACAATTATTTTTATCATCACATAACTTATATCAGTTGGGCCTAACATCACTCTCACTTGACGACATTGACACTTTATATACTCAACAAAAATATAAACGCAACACTTTTGTTTTTGCTCCCATTTTTCCTGAGATGGACCCAAAGATCCAAAATTCACTCCAGATACACAACACTACCATTTCTCTCAAACATTGTTCACAAATCTGTCCAAATGTGTGACAGCGAGCACCTCTGCCCCGCCGAGACAATCCATCCCACCTCACAGGTGTGCCACATCAAGATGCCGATCCGACATCATGACCAGTGCACAGGTGTGCCTTAGACTGCCCACAATAAAAGGCCACCCCGAAATGTGCATTTTTTTTTATTTATTTTTTTTGCTTTATTGGGGGTCTGGGGACTCAGAACCAGTCAGTATCTGGTGTGACCACCATTTGCCTCATGCAGTGCAACACATCTTCTTCGCATAGAGTTTATCAGATTGTCAATTGTGGCCTGTGGAATGTTGGTCCACTCCTCTTCAATGGCTGTGCGAAGTTGCTGGATATTAGTGGGAGCTGGTACACGCTGTCGTATACGCCGGTCAAGCACATCCCAAACATGCTCAATGGGTGACACAGGGCTCTCAAGTCTCACGCATTGAGAGTGTGACACACGCAATTTGACGTGTTCACACGCAACACATGGTATTTCTCACGCTGAAATTTAGTTAAGCAATTCAAGCGCAGCGCTTCTGTGCCCAGAAATCGGGTCAGGCACCACGCGGTTTCAGCGCCATTTGTCCCCCACCCTCCCACCCCCCGCTCCTCGCAGAAAAAAAAATAGTCACTCGCAACCCCTCCCCCCGGAAATTACGCAGTCACACGCACGACCCCGCTCGAAAGTTGAGAGCCCTGGTGACATGTTTGGTGAGTATGCTGGCCATGCAAGAACTGGGACATTCTCAGCTTCCAAGAATTGTGTACAGATCCTTGCAACATGGGGCCGTGCATTATCTTGCTGAAACATGAGGTGATGTTCATGGATGTATGGCACAACAATGGGCCTCAGGATCTCATCACGGTATCTCTGTGCATTCAAAATGCCATCAATAAAATGCACCTGTGTTCTTCGTCCATAACAGCCTTTGAAGAGGAGTGGACCAACATTCCACAGGCCACAACTGACAATCTGATAAACTCTATGCGAAGAAGATGTGTTGCACTGCATGAGGCAAATGGTGGTCACACCAGATACTGACTGGTTCTGAGTCCCCAGACCCCCAATAAAGCAAAAAAAAAAAAAATGCACATTTCAGGGTGGCCTTTTATTGTGGGCAGTCTGGGGCGCACCTGTGCACTGGTCATGATGTCGGATCGGCATCTTGATGTGGCGCACCTGTGAGGTGTGGTGGATTGTCTCGGCGGGGCAGAGGTGCTCGCTGTCACACATTTGGACAGATTTGTGAACAATGTTTGAGAGAAATGGTAATGTTGTGTATCTGGAGTGAATTTTGGATCTTTGGGTCCATCTCAGGAAAAATGGGAGCAAAAACAAAAGTGTTGCGTTTATATTTTTGTTGAGTGTATTTTATGTGACATCTCTATCAAAGAATATAGTTACAGGTAAACCTTTACTTTTAAAACAAATTGTAGCCAAATAACAGGCACACTCCATGATGCAACATTTCAATGATTCAACAAATTTGCTTTAGAGATGCTGTGCAAGCCTTTTTAATGAAATCCTATTTATCAATTTCCATCAATAGGCATAAAACAATAAAAGACATTAGGTATGACATTCTGGTGTGAGGCCACTGCTGGAGGACTGCTGAGGGTCAGGCAAGGCACTGCTGGAGGACTGCTGAGGAGGGTCCAAGTGTACGCCATCTTCAGTAACTAGAACACAAACATACTATTAAAATACACAAATGCTTTGATCACAGCTGAGGCAAGCATTAGTCTAGAGCAGGGGTCTTCAACGTTTTTCAGGCCAGGGACCCCCAAACAGATGGCGAACTGGGCCAGGGACCCCCTACTATATATACGGCATAGAATTGTGTTTTATATTAAATTGAGCTTAGTGTCATGTATTAACATTGCTACTCTGTTATGGTACATCCAATACAAGGAAATAATACACAGGTTAATACTGTATTTTACACTATAAAATAAAATTATATTATTTTAAAGTGAAAAAAAAGATTTTGCGACCCCCCCTGCAGTACCTCCGCGACCCCCCTGTTGAAGACCTCTGGTCTAGAGAATACCTTGAATATACTCTTCACAAGAACTCTCAGGAAGGATCTTTGATGGGGTCCCTCCTTCAATTACCTCCACCAGTGGGCGACCCCGGTTTAGAGCCAGTGCCAGCTCCTCTGCAGGTGAAAGATTTTGAGGGGGGCTCCCACCTCCTGTGGCTTGGTAGCTACTGTTCATTTTAAATTAAATTAAGGTACCATTTCAACAGTATTACTAATTTCACTGAATAATAATATTAGCCTACTTACCACTCTGCAAAATGTTATTATGCTTTGTCTTTGCCAGCAAAACAGTCCTCTTCACATTATTCCTGCTCAAAGACAAGATAACACAATTTAAGCAAATACTTTTACACAGTAAAAATAAATTACAACTGACAAGACTGCTATACAAATATATAATAATTTTGCCATCAAGTGCCTCTACCATGAGAATCGAACTCACAATCTCCCACACCCCAGACGGTCACTTTTCCCCTGCGCCACAGATCAACGTTGACATCAATGGTGAAAAACATACTTTAAAAAACTCAACCAGGACTTAACTTGCGTATTTAAGCGCTCGGCGATCTTCTGCCACGCCATGTCTCTTGCCTTGGTTATCGCAAGTGCTTTGTAGAGTTCCAAAAGCAACTTCTGTTCTGATGCGCTGAAATAATCGGCCCGAATCTTCGACATGATCGCGTTTTCGACAGTCGCTTGTTCAGGGCTTCTTATTTACCCCGTGCACGCGCGGAGGCCCGGCCTGATTAGGCCAGACTGAGCTTAGCTCTGATTAGGCGCAGCTGAAACGCGTTTGTGGAACGGGTTCAGGCTTTTGTCTAAGTTGTGTCTCAGCCAGGCGAGAACTTAGCGCTTAGTCGCGGCTAAGTTTAGCCACGTTCGTGGAATACCCCTTTGTTGTTTCTTCTTGTTGTTGTTTGTGTTGTTGTTTCTTCTTGTTGTTTCTGTTGTTGTTTTTTTCTGTTTTTGTTATTTCTATTGTTGGTTGTTGTTTATGTTGTTGTTGTTTCTGTGTCTGTTGTTGTTTCTTCTTGTTGTTGTTTCTGTTGTTGTTCTGTTGTTGTTCTGTTGTTGTTGTTGTTGTTTCTGTTGTTGTCGTTTCTGTTGTTGGTTGTTGTTGTTTCTGTTGTTGTTTCTGTTGTTGTTGTTTCTTGTTGTTTCTGTTGTCATTTCTGTTGTTGGTTGTTTCTGTTTTTGTTGTTGTTTCTGTGTTATCGGAATCAGTATTGAGTATTGAGTCTATCCCTTAATATTGAAATCAAGTTTGAAATTTGAGTATCGTGGCAACACTGGCAGGTTTAGGTACTTTTTTTGTTTTGGGGTCCTTCACCTGCTTTTTTTATATGGATATATCATTACTCTGCCTGGAATGTTCCACAGTATGATACACAATGCACCTTAAGTCCAGTCTCTCTGTCTCTTAAATAACTTTATTAGTGTTGACAGGACATAGTGAAGTATATCTGAGGGGAATGTTTTGTTTTTTGTCCTAATCAGACCTGAGTTCTCAATGTGTATAATGCAGTACCTTAGTTGACCACCAGATGGAGACAAAAGCCAAGTTAATGAAACTTCGACAGACTAGGGCATCAACATTATTATTTATTAACATTATTATTATCTTGGTTATTTTAATGTTAATACTGGGTTTATACAAGTTTTAAAATAGACTAAAATATCAATTGGAATATTGTTTGCCTTTCTTACTTGGATTACAAAGGCTCAGAGTTGCAGTCTTGTCCACACATGATGCTTTGTCAGTTTGTTTATGCATGAGTTACAAGTGTAACGCTTTATTTGCGCAAAGGAAGTTCCAATTTTAGTGTCATTATTCATGAGTCACACTACTGAAGAAATCACCCGTTTGTTCATCTTAAGTTACTAAGTACTGGTTTCCAAAAGAGGAAGATCACACAAAAAGGAGGTTCTGGTGACTAAAATAATATAAAATTCCATTATTACGCATAAATTCCTCTATTTTTGTGAATAAGCCAGATTAGACTTTAAGCAAAAACATGGAGTTGTGTTTTGTTTCATTCACACATGTTTGAGTAACCCTTTATTAGTCTGTTTACATTTCCAAACCTCAAAATGCATAATGCAAAAATGCAAAATAGATTTAAACAAAAGATTTTCAGGAGCCTGTGATCAATACACGTGTTTATGGTCCTGCTTAAGTGTTTGATTGAGAGGGACTTGTCTAACAGCACAAATCACCTCGCCCGTTTTTCTGAACTTCAGACATGTTAGTGCTTCATTTAGCTTCACTGATGTTCATCACATCATCTGAAAAGTATCAATAGATTACTTGGAACAGCAAACTTCAAATGAAAATGGACTATCTACCTGAATCTTTAACATCATAACCCTCTGTCAAGGATTGTCCTAAAGGATTATTTTCATTTTCACTGCTAATCTGTGTTATAATGTTGTTTCCTCATCTCAAACGCACCTGGAGCTGAGTTTTGTTTCATTCACACGTTTAACACATCCTACATATTTAGCCATGTTCTTTTTTTCCAAACAGAAAATACTTTGTTCCACTTTGTGATATGTGGTAATGCAGGTAGACTCCATACATACTTCACTTGAATCTTCTGAATAATTTCTGCTCTCGAATTACCACTTCTTCTAAACAAGGTAAAAGGTTACTTTACCTGTTAACTGTTAACTTGAAAACTACATCATGTGGCGGCAGTAGCTCAGTTGGTAAAGTGTTTGTCCACTGATCCAAAGTTGGCAGTTTGAATCCCACTTTAAGCCATAAAAAATAGATCCGCTGACCCACAGGTTGGTGGTATGATCCCAGCTCCCACAGATGCTGCCGTTGTGTCCTTGGGCAAGACACTTAACCCACTTCGCCCCCAGTGTCTGGAACACTGGTGTGTGAATGTGTGTGTGAATGGGTTAATGGCTTGTTGTAAAGCGCTTTGAGTGCCTTGAAGGTGGAAAAGCGCTGTATAAAAATGTGACCATTTACCATTCATGACATCATAAAGTGGAGCATTTTGTCTTAGTATATTCATGTTGTGGTTGTATGTTTGTCCATTCCTGCAGATTCTGCACTGGTCAGCGTGGTGTAAGGTTTACTTGTGTTATTAAAAAAAAAAAAAATTCTATATTATGTACACTGAATGTCTGTGTTCCTACTGTATATATGTAAGATATATTGCATTTAAAAAAATACGACTAAGTGAAAGAACATGTGACCAGATGGTATTTAGTCACACCTGGCACTAATCGGGCGAACCTGATGACGCTGTAGAAGCGAAACGCGTTGTTTGCTCTAAGCCCAATAAAGGAATAAGAGTAAAAGTCAAGCGAGTGAGCAGTAAATTTCTTCTTTTCTGGAGCATTTTGAGCTTTGGATTTGTAGACAAATATGTATGAATGAAATACAAAACTCCAAGTATATATTTGATGAGGTAAGAGCGTTCTAACATGGTTTAAAACTCACAAGAGTCAATTTTGCATAATAAAAAAAGTAAAAAGAAAACAAAAACTTGACAGATTGGAAGATTAGCGTGATAGGACCATTTTACAGAAATCGAAATATAACTTCTTGGGTTCTTTTTTTAAAGACATATTAAAGTGTATATACCTTGTTGACATGTTTCGGCTGCTAGCTGCAAGCCATTCTCTTTAAAAAAAGCCCCCAAGAAGTTAAAGGACATAAGAAGACAAAATGAACATCTTTGGTTTAATAAGAGGTTAATATGCTGTCTACACAAGCTGTCGACCTTAAACGTCACATTTTCAGAAGTTATCGTTAACACAACTGACGTCCTGTGACAAAGAGCCTGTCCATCCCCGTAAGCCAAACTCTGCTGCAGATTCTCAAGGCTGGAATGAAGCCCGAGGACGTACCTTGGCAGAATTATACGCTGAACAGGGCTTTCTCTCACTTCTAACCCCGGGTCAGATAATGATGGGGCTGCCCTGCTTTCCCACACAGTCCAACAGCTGCCTGGCTTTGGCTCATTAAGAGTCTTTCAGTAATCAGACGCTTCATTACCGACTTAAGATCCCTCTGGGCAGCCCCAAACCCACTGTCACAAAGCTCAAAACCACTCCGGGCTACAGTCGGGGAAGCACTGTTATTATGTGGTACAGAATGACCAATGCTACAAATGTGCACAGCTATAAAACCAAGCCGAAGCCAGTCAGAAGTCACCACCTGGATCTGACTAAGCTAATAGCTAATAAGTAAGAGCCTACAATTATATAATTACAGCAAATGATATTCAGCGGCTCACAGTTGTTAAATAGTGACTGTTGCATTAGTCATGTGAAGGTTTTCCTACAAAACTGACTCCCGTGAGCTTTAAGTCATGTTAGAAAGTTGTTACCTCCTCAAAAACGTATCCGGAGTTGTGTTTTGCTTCATTCATGTTTGAGTAATACTTTATTATTAGTTAGTCTTTATCTCTAAATTTTAAAATGCTCTGTTCTACCTTGTGATGTTTTAGAGTTCATAGTTACATTTTTAGATTTTCTTCAGTCAAGATCGGCAATTCCAGGGATGAAATTATCCAAATTATTCTAGTGAAGGTGAATCGAGTTTAAATATGCAGAGGAGCACTTCCTGTATGAACATAACATCACAAGGTGGAACAAGGTGGAGTGTTTTCAGTTTGAAATCAGAAGATCTCAGCCCAAATCTGCAGTATTTGTGTGTTAAACATGTGTGAATGCAACAAAACACAACTCCAGGTTTTGACGAGGAAAAAACATAACATAGATCAGAAAATAGCCTAATATGGGCCCTTTAAACATAAATAAAAAACAGAAAATGTATGCATCTATATCAGGGGTGTCAAACATGCGGCCCGGGGGCTGGATACGGCCCTCCAAGACCTTTAATCTGGCCCTCGGCTGATTTTCTATTAAAATATTTTAATTGTATTTTAGTTTTCTATTAAAATATTGGTAATTTTCTGCTCAGTTTAGCATAGCAGCATCACCAGCACCTCTGTGCGTGGCCCCTCCCACCAGAGCAGACTCGCAGACAAATGAAGACTCGCCTCTTTCCAAACGCTCTTAAAGGAGGCTTTGTGTTACATTTTTTGTATGAAAAGCGCTTTATAAATAATGTTTGATTGATTGATTGACCACCGTTTTGACTGTTGACCGTGACACCCTCATCAGCAAAATGTCAAAAATGAGAAAAGTGAACGCCGAAAAATGGACTAATTCCTATTAGTTCACAGAGGTGAATGGGAAACCTGTACGCTTCTGTTGAAATTGCATTTTTCTTAAAGTTTCAGGTTGTTCATAATGTTATAATATTTTGTAAAAGAAAGAGTTCATCAAATAAAATCACTTCTGTAATAGATTTGTGTTTCTCTGCACAAATATTTGGACTTATTGCTATTTTTGGAGTATATTTGCCATGAGTTTTCTGATCCGGCCCCTTTGGGATCAAAGTAGTTTGGATACTGGGCCCCGGACCAAAATGAGTTTGACACCCCTGATCTATATGATACAGGAAAGGAACTTGGCATTTAAAACTTGCCAAAGGTGTTTCTAGTTCACAAAAATAAATAAATGTAACACGTGAATGCCCTCTTTTGCAATAGAATATATGTGTGCGTGTACAGTGGTCCAATAGCTGTACTTGGCATTTGTTTAACTTATTTCTGTGCTGTATTTTTCTGTCTTTAATCATCACTAATCTTTATACCGGTAAACTCTCTCTCTTTGTTGCAGCCGAGTCTGAAAAAGTGGCTGTGGACGTAGTCGATGAATGTGCAGCTCCAACAGACGATAGCCCTGACGAGCCTAAGCAGGAGGTCCCAGAGCAGACCCCGGCTGCCCCCCTGGAGCCCAGCGCTGAGGAGAAAACTGATGACGAAGGAGGAGAAGGAGCCGTCTCCAATAAGACCTCTGAGGAGTCACTGAAGGAGAGCGCCGAAGTCAATGAGAACAACAGCAACAACTGCCTCCTGCCTCAGGGGGGCGCCACAGGTCACAGTGGATCACTTTTTTTTTACTTCAATTTAGACTTGGACAAACCTTATTGATCCAAGGGAAATTATTTGGACACAGTTGCTCACATATCACAATATAATGTAATAACAAAGAGCAAAAATATAAATTGTAATAATAAATTCAGAATAAGTAGCAAAAATAACAAGAGACTGGTGTCAAATAAAGCATAATTATATAATGCCTTATTTTTGACTTACTATATCATATTTACATTATACACAACCAGTCAAAAGTGTATGTTTGTGTTTTTCATCTTTATTTCCTTGATTATTTTCATTGTAGATTCTGATTGAAGGCATCAAAAATATAAATGAACAAATATGGAATGTAGTAAACAAAAATAAAGTCAAAATAACTCAAATCTGTTTTGGATAGTTAAAAAATTCCACCCTTTTTTAACCCTGGTTTGCAAGCTGTGTATTTATGTATTAAAGAGACAATGTATATTAAAAGACAAGATAATGCAACAGACATATACAAGAGATTTGTGCATATACGTTATCGTTTTTTATTTTTATAACTATGTCTCCTCTGACTCTGGTCTGTTGCTCTTTGGTTGCTATTCCACCTCTTTTTTGTTATCCTCTGGTATATATTATATATTATATTTGATGAGTGAGCTACTGTACCCAAATCAGTTTCCCTTCTGGAGCAATAAAGAATAAATAAAGTTTAAGTCTAAGACAAACATGTACTTGTAAACATGCAGGATTGTAGCCAAAGCTAATTTCCATCCTTCAATCAAACCAATCAATCAAACAATATTTATAAAGCGCTTTTTATACAAAAATGTAACACAAAGCGCCTTACAGTGATTAAGGATTAGAAGATTGACTTTCATTGATCTCACACAGGAGAAATTGTTTCTACATTGTTTCTCCTTAGTCCCGTACTGGACCAAGACCAGCCACATAACCCACACGATTTATAAAACATGACCAAAGTTAGAATGCCCACTCCCACATGCATCTCTCACTCATTCACTATAAAACAGTCATACAAAATTAGTATTAAAATGTACATGTCAGCCAAAGCAAAGGGGGGGATACTGGAGAATTTGAATATAAAATATAAAAAAAATATTTAGATGAGTTATTTTACTTTTTTCTTTACTACATAATTCCATACATCTTGCTTCATGCATTTGACGTCTTCCAGGTGTATCTAAAATGTAGAAAGCAGCAAACAAAACTAAAAATTGAGAGGGTGTGTCCAAACTTTTGAAGAAATACTGCTGTAAAATCTTCATATTGAGCCATAGTGACACTGGTGTTTTCTCTTTCAACAGAAGGTGAAGCTTTTTATGACGTGCTCCTTGACGATATGGTCTGAAATCCTACGGTAAGAAACAACCGTCCTACTTACATGGTGAACACGCTTTTTACATCAGTTTACATCGATCACAATAGAGTAGTGCTTCACATTATTAAGACAAAGTTCAACATTTTTATCAGTTTTATCATGTACACTTTTCCTTAGTGAAAGAAAAAAATCACTTTTGAGGGTTAGTTTGTCAGAGAATTGTGTGATTTTAGGGTCTGTTTACACGAGAACGCTTACGGGTAAAAACGACAAAATATTTTATCGAAATATTTTAAGTGCCTTTCGTTGACGGCGTTTTGGGGGCTTAAAAACAAAAAAACTGAAACCGCCTTCCAAAGTGGAAAACTTGAATACGCTCCGCTGTAGTGTTTTCGTCTACACTGCCCAAGACGCAAAACTCTGGTCAAATCTGCTGACGTCGCGTACGTGTTTACGTCACATCGGTCCATATATCAGTGTACTTTGTTTGGCAGGACCTTGTTGCATCTTCGTTGCTTTGTCGTCTAACGTGGTCTGAAGCAATAGTTGAACTTCTTCGTTTGACCACACACATTTTTTTTTTGCTACCGCTAGCCATGTTTTGTTTTGATTTTCGCGGTGCAGATGAGAAGAAGGAAGATTCTACACATGCGCGCGGACATAGTAATAATGTATGACAGCGCCACCTAGCTGCCTGGCATGCATACCCAATCGAACTCCACACACTTTTGCGTCACTATATGCACGCAGATTTCCTCCTGAAAACGCTCATCTAATAAAAAGTGGAATAAAAAGTGAAGACGCGACACCACTTTTGCATCTTCTGTTCAGACCGTCATCATATAAACGTAGCCTTAGTCAAAAGGCAGAAGAGTTGATAAAAATATAAATGTTCAACAATATTTTCTGTATAAAAAATGTGATCAAATCAAAATTGTGATGTGAGAAAATTGTGAAAATTGTGAATCTTTTGACATATTTCCCACCCCTACCACAGCTGCTCTGATAGTCTTGACAAAAAAAAGGCTTGTGTAGATGAACCTTATCTCATATCTTTGTCCCTCACATGCCCTCCGTCTAATCACCATGTGCAGGAGGATGTACTTCCCAGAGTGCACCTGTGCTCTTTGTTTCTCCGCTCGCTTTCTCACCGCACTGTCCTGACTGGACCCGGGGCCACAGGAATCCACAGCTCTTAACAGCCGATGATAGGCTCTCATCTGAGGAGCTCGCCGCCGCCACCCGGTGTCACGCATCATCTGATCTGTCATGTCAATAGTGGATTTCAGTTTTAAAATTCTACCCAAGTACTGCAGGTTTGGATAGAACATATTCAGCTCAACAGTTTAAGCAAGCAAATTATTATGTAAAGTCTGTCAGCTCCGAGGTACATGCAGTTATCCTAGTAAACCACTTTATGCATTTGTTTTTTTTTTCTTTTTCTCATTGAAAAAGTATAAAAAGACATCAACAGTGTGATAACAATACAAAAAAATTGAATGAAAGGGAGCAGAAAGAAGAGTAATCTTATGTTTTCTGCCCCTCTTCCCTTTTCCAGACAATAACACCGATAGTGACAATAAAACATTTCATCAATACATTCCATTTCCATCACAATTATCAATCAATTGTAAACAGAAAGCTTCATTTTTATGTGCAACAACTTTGTTTTCTTTCTCATACCTACACAGTACACTGGGTTTTATGTATTTTTTTAAATGCCATTATTGTACTTGATCCTTTGATTTCTTTGTCAAGACTTTTCCATAAATTAACTAAATTAAATCTTGTTTTTTTTAAACATGTTGGTTCCTTTTAAACTGTAGTTCTTGTTCTCGTCTCAAACAGTCTTTGAATATTTACAGGAAACACTCTGCACTTTGCTTTATACATGACTTTGAGGAGACTTAATCACACTGCAGATCTAATACAGAAACTGTAAACAAGTAGGTGTGGTAGTTTCAGGGTCATTTCATTGTAGTTGGCGCCCCCTTCAGGCAGATATAGGCAGTTTCCACCAGCGTCGGTCCAGAACTGAAGAAGCAGCTTGGATGAGCAGCGAAACGTATTCGACCAAATAAACTTTTGTCCAGTTGACAAATTGAATTTCTCCTTTTGCCACTTTATTATTCATTTTTGTTTATTGAGGAAAAGTCTGCGGTCAACTTCTGGCAAAAATAGACTCCCTGCAGAATTAATCCATGTTTCGTCTGAGCTCCACTTGCTTCTTTGAATAATAATAATAATAATAATAATAATAATAATAATAATAATAATAATAATAATAATAATAATAATAATACATTTTACTTATTAGGTGCCTTTCTGGACACTCAAGGTCACCTTACAACAAGTACAATATACATTATAGGCAGAATTATACAGAATAGTGTACTTGGAGCCATCGGATTAGTGAAGGTTTGCCTGTTGCACATTTTACACTCAATTAAACATTATTTATAAAGCACTTTTCGTCCAAAATGTAACACAAACTCATGTGTTTGTGGTTGATGTTGTGGTAGCAGCAGAGTGGAGCACCCTTGTTCAGCTCATCGTGCATTGTGTAACGTTTCTGCTTTTCTCCATGGATATTATTATTATTGTGTTGTCTGGAATGTTTCATAGTATGGCATTAAACCTTTTTATCTGCATGGACACCAAACCAGACCAAGTTACAGGTCAGATTTGTGGAGTGGCGACCCCCCTCACAGTCAGAATACCTGTTTTTCTAAGTATTTTTGAGCTGTAAAACCACCTTTAATTTAACAAATGTAATGTAGAGCTGTTTAATGTCATACTGTGGGGCATTCCGGGTAGAGAAATGACATCTCCATAGAAACCAGCAGGTGACGGACCCCCTACTATAAAGTTACATAATGCACCTTAACAAGCATCATATAGTGGCTCTTTTTTATAAGTTTGCAATAGATAAAATGTTTTATAATCAAGCAAAGATGGCAAGTTCTGCTTTTACTTTACACTGTGTTGAGTAAGTTGGGTACCTCAGCTTTAATTTGTTGTATCAGGACTTGGACAAGCTTTACCGATCCACAAGGGAAATTATTTGGACACTGCACACAATATTTTAAGAGGGAAAAGAAATATGGCTGCTTTATTACAACCAGCTGCAAAACATCTTCTTCATGCCTTTTTTTTTTTACAACCAAACTAGTTTTTGACTTCGGCTTGACAAAAACAATGAGCCTTCGTTGTAAAAGTGTAAATCACAAATTTTAAAAGAAGAGAAAGAAAAAGTGACGCCTGCTCCCCCTCTCCACCTGGTTTGGCTGTGACGAGTGAGCTGGAAGCTGAAATTGAAAGGCCCTGCTCAGTCCTGCTGTAAGGGATAATGGACATAAGGTTATAGGTCATAAAACAGAGTCCCGTAATTACACCTGTGCCTCCACCGTGTTATTATAGCGTTAAGGGTTCGGCTTTCATGTTGCGCGGCCGGCAGTGGAGGAAACAAACTCTGAACCAACTGGAAGGGTTTCACTGCGAGGGGGAAGAGGCTGACAGAAGCGACAGCAGTGGTGGTTAACTTTGAAGCAGCTTGTTTTATTGGGAGAGGGGTGGGTCACAGACAGGTCAGAGATGAGGAGGGAGTGGGGCTGAGGATAATGGTTTCTTTCTCATAGGACAGAGAATGTGCCGTTAAGAAAGACTGAAAATATTCTGGCTTTTATATCATTTATGAATAATTATCACACAGCAGACCTGATTGATAGTGAAATGCATGGGTTTATCTGTATATTTATGCATTTATTACCCATGGAAGGAATGTTTTTACATTGAATGGTCGAGTGGCCTCTTGTTGGCAACTTTAGGCTACGTTTATATGTCTGAACAGAAGACGTTTTCACTTTTTATTCCGTGTTTAGACAAGCGTTTTCAGGAGGAAATCTGCGCGCATACGGTGACGCAAAAGTGTGTGGAATTCGATTGGGTATGCATGCCAGGCGGCTAGGTGGCGCTGTGATACATTGATCACTATGTCCACACACATGCGTAGAATCTTCCTTCTTCTCATCTGCGCCATGAAAAGCAAAACAAAACATGGCGATTGGTAGCAAAAAAAATGTGTGTGGTCAGACGAAGAAGTTCAACTGTTGCTTCAGACCACGTTAGACTACAAAGCAACGAAGGCGCAACAAGGTGTGAACTGGGACTCCTGCCAAACAAAGTACACTGATATATGGATCGATGTGACGTAAACGCGTACGAGACATCAGCAGATTTGACCAGAGTTTTGCGTCTTGGGCAGTGTAGACGAAAACGCTACAGCGAAGCGTATTCAAGTTTTCCACTTTGGAGGACGGTTTCAGTTTTTTGCGTTTTTAAGCCCCCAAACGAAAGGCCTGTCCGATAAAATATTTTGTCGTTTTCACCTGTGTTATCATGTAAACAGGCCCATAGTGGATTTCCTACAGGTACAGAAACTCTTAAACTCTTATTATAGTAAAAAAACCAAAAACAAATGGGAAAACGAAAACTAAAATTGAAAAAATGTTTTCGTTAACTGAAATAGATAAAAATGACAAAAAAAACACATAACTAATTGAAACTGTATTGTGTGTTTACTCACTAAAACTAACTGAAAACTAACTGAAATTATAGATAAATCGTTCTTCGTTTTCGTCTTTGTCAATTTATTTACAAGCCTTTTTTTTGGAGTTGGTAAATGTGGAAGTTTTGGTGTGTATTTTTATTTGTTTTTGCACTTAAGGCTGCAGCTTGTGGACTGCTTTGGTTGTTGTGGGGTAAACCTGAATAAATGTTTTAAAATTGTATTTGTTTGTTGTAAGTTTGATAACACAATACTTTCTTTTTGAATCCTGCACTTGACAAATAACCCAAAGTATAACCCCAAAACTAAAACTAATAAGAACTAAACTAAAACTGAGCAGTTACAAAAAAAATTTAAACTAACTAAAACTATCAGAGCCGCTCTAAAAACTAATTAAAACCAACTGAATTAGAGGAGGAAAAACTAAAAGTAATTATAATGAAAAATCCAAAACTATTATAACCTTGCTGCGTAACTATTCAGGTTTGGGTTCCTCTTTGCCTGTAAAGTTCCACAATATGGTATTAAACTTATTGCTCAAAAACAAAAATCTTCAAAAACATGCATTCTTCCTGTGAGTGGGGTCGCCTATTCACAGATCTCACCTGTAAACTGACCTGGTGGTGTCTCCTGCTTGTTTCTGTGGAGACTGAAAAGTTTAATAATCCATACTTTAGAATATTTGAGGTAATGCAGTAACATCTCCATGGAGAAAAGTAACTTGCGGGGCCCTCACCAGGAAAGTTACACAGTGCACCTTTAAGGTTTGATGAACTACTGCATGGACCATGTTTTGAATAGATAAAACAAACAAAAAAATTAAACTACTACCCCTACTATGCCCCCTATGGGAATTGTATTTTTTACCAATAAATGACTGATAAACCTTCCAGAATAATTCCTGATAGACATTAAAGGGCCCATGTTACACTTTTTGCTTTGTTTTCCCATCAAAAACACACCTGTAGTTGTTTTTGTTTCATTCACACATGTTTAACACAATTTATTATGGTAATACAGGAAGTGCTCCACTGGGTTTTTAAACTCCATACACCTTCACTAGAATCATTAGAATAATTTCAGCTCCGGAAATGCCAATCTCTATTAAACAAAAGGTAAAAGGTAGCCGTTAACTTGAAAAGTAACACTTTATGATGTCATAAGGTGGAACGGAGCATTTTGAGCTTGTAGACCAGGGGTCGGCAACCTTTACCACTCAAAGAGCCATTTGTTTCACACATTAAAGAAAACACTGGGAGCCACAAAACCCTTTTGAAATTTAAAATGAAATAACACTGCATATAACGGCCTTTTCTCTCTTTTTTTTGCCTTTATGCCATAGAATTACATTTTGAAAATTATATTCCAGTTTTTTTTTTTTTTATAGTGTATCAACACACATTGTGTTCTGCGTCCTGATTGGCTAAGGGACTGTAGACCTTTCCCAATTCATCAGTCATTCTCCTCCGTGCTGTGTCTCCTGGCTAAATTTACTGTATATTAAATGTTCGATCGCGAGCAGTGCAACTCTGAAGTGCTGTATGTTTGCAAGTTTTCTCCCCGACAAAACCAACGACAGCAGAACGGCGCCAGGACAAAGAGGCCCGGTCAGAGGAACTGTGAAATACACGCAATATGTTTAGGGCCCGAAAACAGGTTTAGATCTTTGGTTTCATTCTATAATACTGTGCTTTTGTTGTTGAAAATCTACGAAAGTTTGAGTGTTTAAACAATAGAGAAATGTGAGAAAATGCCAGTCTGACAAAAGTGTAGAATGTGTGTTATTTTTAGAACGTAACCCCCGCGATAAACAAGGGACCACTGTACTGAGCCGCATCAGAGGGATCAAAGAGCCGCAGGTTGCCGACCCCTGTTGTAGACAGACTAAAAATAAAGGGTTACATTCACTCAAACATGTGTGAATGAAACAAAACACAACTCCAGGTGTGATTTTGATCAGGTAACAACATTCTTAAACTATACTTAAAACTCACAAGAATCAGTTTCGTGTAATATAGGACCTTAAACAATGAAAATGCAGATTTAAAACTTAAAGATTTTGTCTGTTTTGTCTTGAAAACCTCCAGTTTGTATGAGGCATCAGTTTATGGACGTAGCTCGGCTGTTGAAGCGCTGAATGTGGGGTCCTGTCTGAGTAATTGCAGTGATAGAAGGTTTCCTGCTCGTGAGTTTTGATGTGGTTGGTGTCAGGTCCACCATTACACCTGGGAAAACTTTACAGGAAGGAGGGGCTGTCGGAAAGCTTAGACGGACACGCCTCCCCCACTCAGCGAAAACAAGCCAACAGCTGGTCTCCCCCTGCACCCTCAACTTGTACAGTCTAGAACTTTAGAGAAATGTGCAAGAAATGAAAAAGCTACATTTGGGATGTTTGTGGGGCTTTCAATTAGAATATTTATGTGTCGTTTGGAGTCTGGTTCTGTCGTTAAATGAAAGGGCTTAAAGTCATGAATCAGTCCAAAAAGATATACGGTTTTGTAATGTTTACGCAGGCTAACATGCAAATTTTGAAGTCTGTGCTGTTGTGAGAGATTCAAGGAAAGTGTCTGAGTTTGCTTTAAAGGTGCATTGTGTAACTTTTCCAGTGGAGGGTCTGTCAAATGCTTTTCTACATGATTGATGAGATGTTATTGTTTTGCCTGGAATTTGTGTAGAATCCCTCTGTCGTCCAAGTAGAATCCATGGCAGAAGGAGAACTTCAATTTGTCAACTGGACAAAAGTTTATTTGGTCTTCTCCTTTTACCTTTGCCTGGAATGTTTCACAGTATGCCATTAAACCTTTCTATCTTCATGGGGACTAGAGATGCAAATGATCGATTAATTCATTAATCTATAGTTGATTGACCTTATCGATCGACTTACGATGAACTGATAAGCAGCGTTTTTCACCTGAATTTTAGTGTTTCAATAGGGTCTTTAAGAATATAAGCTATAGTATACATAACACTGAGTCATAAATATATCATAGTATTATTATATTGTATATTCCTCAATTAATTATTCCTTAGTAAAAAGTAGGGATGTCAACAATTAATCGATTTACGATTAATTGTCGATCAAGACGTTGGTCAAACAAAATGTATTAATTGCAATTAATCGCTAATCGCGGACACGCGCACCCGCGTGGTCACGAAACAACGGCACTGCCCGGTGCGGGGCTGCTGAGCACGAGATCGAACCGCGGCGCCCGGAATGCGTAGTCTCAGCCCGAGCCACAAACCAGCCGCACGAAACCAGCAGCGGCACGTGGTGGTTTAATCCTGGTTTAGTCCAGGTCTAGACCTGGTCCAGTCCTGGTTTAGTCCAGGCCCAGTCCAAGTTTAGACCTGGTTTAGACCTGGTTTAGTTCTGGTCTAGACCTGGTTTAGTCCACGTTTAGTCCTGGTCTAGTCTCTTAGCCAATCAGGATGCAGAACACAATGTTACACTATTAAAAAAAATGTTACACTATAAAAAAAAAAAAAATTGGAAAAAAAATAATAAATCCGCGAACCGCGATAGAGCGACTGTATTTTGTTATTCAGCATCAATACATTTGTCTGCTTTTTACTAAGGAATAATTAATTGAGGAATATACAATATAATAATACTATGATATATTTATGACTCAGTGTTATGTTACTATAGCTTATATTCTTAAAGACCCTATTGAAACACTAAAATTCAGGTGAAAAACACAGCTTATCAATTAATCGTAAGTCGATCGATAAAGTCAATCAACTATATATTAATGAATTAATCGATAATTTGCATCCCTAGTAAAAAGCAGACAAGTGTATTGATGCTGAATAACAAAATACATTCTTTATTGAAAATAAATTGAGGACTGGCTCAGTTGTTGCACTTGCAGCATGGAAATCTTGAAATTAAAAGGAACAGAAGAAATTAAATAACAGAATGTTCTTTAGTCTACATATTATGATGAAACCAGTGAATCCAGGCTATTTTTAGGACATTCTCAACATTTATTTTGAACTAAGGCATCAACAATATTTCTCTCCCTTAATCTGTGAAGGGTTACAGTACAAAATATAAATTTCACAGGGCCCCTGGACACAGCATAAAACATTACAGGGCCTCAACCCAGAACAATCAAGAAATTAGAAAAGCATGTAAGTTACATGTTTTTATCATTTAAAAAATCTATGGTTCTAGGTCCAGCTCTACTGTGAGTTGTCTGGCAACATCCAGAGAGGAAAGGGTTACATGATGTAACGCTATGGTCTTTCTCGCGAGTGAGTTCGCATCTCGTGTTCACATTCCAGAGTAGCGCCCTCTAGCGATTAGTTACAATTAATGCATTTTGTTCGGCCAACGTCTTGATCAGCAATTAATTGTAAGTCGATTAATTGTTGACATCCCTAATGGGGACCAAACCAGACCAAGTTACAGGTCAGATCTGTGGAGAGGCGACCCCGCTCACAGTCAAAATGTCTGTTTTTTTAGGTTTTTGAGCTTTAAAACCACCTGTAATTGAATAAATGTGTTAGAGTTGTTTAATGTCATACTGTGGAACATTCAAGACATGTCCATAGAAGCAAGCAGGTAATGGACCCTCCAACAGAAAAGTTACACAATGCACCTTTAAAGAGCCCTTATTATGCTGTTTTCTGATCTATATTCTAATGTTTTTTCCTCATCACAAACAGACCTGGAGTTGTGTTTCATTCACACGTTTTACACAAACCCTGCATATTTAGGCTGAGTTCTTCCCTCAAACAGAAAGCACTCTGTTCCACCTTGTGATGTCATGTGGTAATACAGGAAGTGGAACGGCGCATTTTGAGCTCTGAAGATGTAGATAAATTAATAATGCAGAGTTACAATGATGAGGGAATTTTAACATGGCTAAAACCTCACAAGAGTAATTTTTGCGTACTATAGGACCTTTAATTTTTGCAGATGGCAAGTTGGCAGTTGGCACTATAAGCATAACTCTAAGGCCCTTGGTATAATAGATATTATTTGTAACAAAAAAGTGTGCTGCCTATGCATTTTATAGGCTTTTTATTGGATGAGACCCCTAAAGTAACACCACATTTTATCCTTTTAGTCTTTTATGCTATTCCAGACTACCGTGGTGCATAATTTTTGCTCCAGGTTCACATTTGTTTATAGTAATATTATATCTTTATATTATTTTTATATTTTTTATGAAATTCATCATTGCTGTACATGACATTTCAGATTAAAAGTGCATTGTGTAACTTTTCTGGTTTCTGGTTCATCAAACGCTTCTCTCCATGCTTTGTCTGAAATGTTTCACGGTATTTATTTTATGTATTTGATTCGCACAGAGCAGGTTATTGGACAAACATGATACAACATGAATGTGTAAACACTGGATTGTAGCCTATCTTCATGGAGACCAAACCAGACCAGGCAGACAAGGCAGATCTGTGGAGAGACGACCCCGCTCACAGTCAAAATGCCCGTTTTTCCAGTTATTTATGAGCTATAAAACCACCTGTAATTGTACAAATGTAAGACAGCGCTGTTTAATGCCATACTGTGGAACATTCCAGACAGAGCAATGACATGGAAACAAGCAGGTGACAGATCCTCGACCAGAAAAGTTCCACAGTGCACCTTTGATGCATTTGTAACAATAACGGGAGTTGCCTGCCTCCTGTGGTCCATTGGGATCTTCAGGTTGGGCTGCTGGTTTGACATTTTCATTAGAGGCTTTGACATTAAGCTCCCAGTTTCAAGTCATCTTATTAACGAACGTATCCACCTCCCCTCGGCTGTGACCACCTGCAGCTCTTCAGCCTGATTCAGAATATTTTAGTTTCATATCAAAAGGTCACTGCAGTTACTAAATACTGATGTTAGTGAAGGTTATTTCCAAATGAGTATTTTGGAGTTTCAGAAAGATAAGAAGTTAGGGACAGTTGTAGTAATAAACAGGCCCATATTACACTGTTCTCTGATGATACATTTAACCCTAGAACACTTTCGCTATAAAAAGTTACACCATCACTTTTGCCGGGTCATTTTTACCCGATATAATATACAGGGGGTCCTCGGGTTACGACGGTCTCGGGTTACGACGTTTCGTGGTTACGAACGCGCCCCCATTAAAAAAAATATGTATATATTACGCGTCATTCCGTCTTACACGGTTTAGCGTGGTAAGAGATGTAAACAAACACGAACGGCGCGCGGCGCACGGCGCAAGAATACGCTCTGTTGTGGTTGTAGGGAGAAGAAGACAGCCTCGTGTGCGTGCCCAATGTGGGCGGAAGTACCTGATGTGGGCTCTGATCTGCTCCTATGAAAGCGGCAGTGATAACCAAGCAGCGTAGTGGTCTAATTATTGAGATGGAAAGGTTATTGGTGCTTTGGTTGGAAGATCAAAGGCAAAATCCGGTTTACGACGAAATTCGGGTTACGACGCGTCTTAAGAACGGATCTACGTCGTAACCCGAGGACTCCCTGTACCCAACAAAAAGTACTTGTCATGAAAAATAGATCAAAATAAGACAACACATGATAAATTAGAGTGGTTTTCTTTTATTTTCAACTGTGGTATGTGTAACAAAATGAAAAAAAAAAACATAGGAAGACCCTAAAAACATGCTCCAAAATTACTGAAAAATTAGGAATTTGAGAACCAAAATTTCCAAAACTTATACTGTAAACTTGGTGTTTGGTCCACCCATTCCTGGGACATGTGAGACTTCCCTGGTGAAGCTCAGACTCCTCGACACACGAAAAGTTGCAGGAGAGAGGAACAAAAAATAGTATTTTTTCAGTGGGTAAAAATGACCAGTTGACTAAAATATAGTTTTCACCATAAGAATTCCGTTTGAAATCACCACTTTGTGATATTTATTCATAACCACTGCACTAAATAAGGATAGATACACATTCCAGGACCACTCTTACTCACCTATTCCTTACATCCTCTTACATTAAATTCATTACATTCTTACATTCCTCTTTCACTATCGCTGGGTGAAAATCACCTGAAAGCCTGTAGGGAAAATTAGATTTGGGGTAGGGAAACACCTTCAAAGATGTCAAAAACAATGGTGAAGCTCCCCAGGGACCCATGACACTCAGAAAAATGCAACATATTGAAAATAATGTAAATACTTTTGCTCGGGAGAAAATCACCCAGCGATAGTGTTCTAGGGTTAAGTTCTCCACTGTGTTTTAAACTCCATACACCTTCACTAGAATCATTTGCTTAAGCATTTGTGTTCAACCCTGGACTTGCCCATCTCTGCTAAAGTAAAGCTAAAATGTAGCTGTTAACTTGAAAACTATTGCTTCATGACATCAAGTTGAAACAGCATTTTTTTTATGTGTTAATTAAAACAAAAACAACTCCAGATATGTTTAAGATGTATTTAAGATAGCCACCTGAGCTCTCACTCTATTACCTGATGAAGGCCTAGTGCCGAAACGTATGTCCTAATAAATCTTACATTTTGCAAGTAAGAGTAAGAGTGCGGCATTATTTTCTCCTCATATGTTCTGGGGCTGCATAAAACTGAAATGCTGACTCCTCATGCACATGTACATGCTGCAGGACATAGAGGAGGGACACTTTTGTCCTGAGGGCTGCTACTCTACTCAAACTGCCCTGAGACTGGATCTGATGACTCTACCGTTTGAGGTTTCTGTTATTCTATTTTACTGCTCAGTGTGCTTAAAGGGATATTGACTGATTGTGCACCTTTAAATAGGACCAACTGAGATAAGGCAACAGTGAAACATCAGTGTACAGACTGAACAGTTTTCAAGCATAACGTAGTAATGCTGAAATTGGAGTCTAAGGGTGTTTTCACATATAGTCCCCTTTAAGCGAACCGAACTCAGTCCCCTAAAAGTGGACCAACAAGGGGACCAAGAGAACACAAACTCAGTTCTGTTTGTGTTCACATTGTGAAAGAGGATTGAGTTCTCTTTCTGGTCCACTTAAGCTCTGATGGAGCCTCAGTCCTCTTTCTGTTCACACTGTAGCTTCTCTAGAGCTCTGAGACCTTCACTTCTTGGCATTCTCTGTGACGGCCATCCCTCTTAATCATGGCCCCAGTTCAGAGAAAACCCACAAAATAGAACCTGGGTCCTATTCCATTGCAGTATTCGGTCGCCTGCAGTATTCAGGCGACCGTGCCTGCCTTGAACACTTTAATTTTTGCAAAGTAAACGCTTCGGACCCCGCGGGACACTCAGCCAAAAGCATCGAGGGGGCGCCAAGAGCCAGGGGCTGGGACAGACGGGGGCCCGCCTCACGGCGGACCGTCAGCTCGGACCCGAGATCCAACTACGAGCTTTTTAACTGCAGCAACTTTAATATACGCTATTGGAGCTGGAATTACTGCGGCTGCTGGCACCAGACTTGCCCTCCAATGGATCCTCGTTAAAGGATTTAAAGTGTACTCATTCCAATTACAGGGCCTCGATAGAGTCCTGTATTGTTATTTTTCATCACTACCTCCCCGTGTCGCTGTCTACGGGAAGCTTAGAAGGTAATAAAACTGCACAAAAGGCGACGTGAACCGGGAGCGTTATGTGTACACACTGCGCAGGTTAGGCGAACCGTACTGCGGACCTTTTTAGCGAACCGTACTGAGACCACCTCCCGAAATGGTCTCAGTTCGGTTCGTTTTAAAGGGGTCTGAATGCGCTTAGTGTTCACATATAAACCTATAATGTTCAGTTAGCGATCTGAGTTCGCTTTAAACGCTGAAAGGGACCAAGTGTGAAAACACCCTAAAAGTGAAGGACACGAGTTGGAATAGAGCATTTTTTTTATGTGTTAATGAAAGAAAAACAACTCCAGGTATGTTTTTGAGGAGGCAACAATATTCCAACATGGCTTAAAGCTCACAAGAGTCCATTTTGCTTAATTTAAGACCTTTAACAATTCAAAAATATGATCTTTTAAATGAACAGCTGTCCTCAAACCATTTAACAGGAATCTGAAACCCATAAATAATCCTTACAAAATAAGAACAGTTTCATTGGCCATTTCAACCATACTTGACATTGTGATCGAGTGTAGGTTGGTTCACAGAGTTTGGCCTTTGACTTTGGAGGATGCCATCTTTAATAATGAGCTGTCAACATCGTACACGTGCATCTCTGGTCCAAACAAATGGGGCACAAATTGACACTGGTTTTAACGTGTTTGTTTTGAAATTGAAACTTAATATGGGGTCATAGGGGGTATTGTTAAATTACTGGGTATTTTAAAAGAGGTCAGGGGTCACATAAAGCAGATGTATACCATGTTTTCGTTCTTAAAGCAGACCTATTCTGCAAAATGGACTTTTCAAAGCTTTTTACTGATATAGTTGTTTACCCTTTTCATTTACCCTCTCGAAGTTGTATTTGCAGTGATTTGTGCATGTTTGAGTCATCTTTAACCACTTATTTTGCAGATCAATCCCCAATTTTACCGCCACCAGCACGCACCCACCACTCTGTACTTACTTCATTATCCAATTAGGCTTTCTTAATCAGTGATACACGTAGGATTTGGCAGCGTCTCACTGTTATTTTGGTGCTTGATCTGCACCTATCCATACAGCTCAGCTTCTGATTTTACTACTTATAGGTTTGTGTTTGGGCAAAAGGAACATTTTTGTTTGAGTCTATAAACTACTGACAACATTTCCCCCAAATTCCAAATAAAAAATATTATCGTTTAGAGCATTTATTTGCAGAAAATGACAAATGGTCAAAATAACAAAAAAGATACATGTTTTCAGACCACAAAAAATGCAAAGAAACAAGATCAAATTCATTTTAAAACAACATAATACTAATGTTTACACTTAAGAAGAGTTCACAAATCAATATTTGGTGCAATAACCCTTATTTTTAATCACAGCTTTCATGCGTCTTGGCATGCTCTCCACAAGTCTTTCACATTGTTCTTGGGTGACTTTATTCCACTCCTGGTGCAAGAACTGAAGTAGCTCAGCCTTGTGTTTGTGTTGGAATTCAACAGACGCTGGAATACATGTAGAGATGCAGATTTCAGAAAAAAATGCAGCGGTCTCTTATTTTTTTTTCCAGCGCTGTATAGGAGATACCAATTTTTTTGTTGCAATGACATTTACAGCTCCCACGCTCCACCGCAGTTTCTTTTAGTAAGTTGTTTAAAGGGACAGTGTGTAAGATTTTTACCCGTTAATTACTGAAATTGAAGATACCCATTCAAAAATACATTGTTTTCCAAGCCTTTTCACTTCCATCATGAAATCAAAGTATTCTTTTGGACTTAGATATAGTCACATAAAAGGGGGATCTTCCCCATATAGAGGCAGCCATTTTGAATACGAGAGCCGCAGAAGGACATTTGGGCTCATCCTTCGCCGAGGCTCCTGCTAACAGCTGCTCAGCCGCGCTGCATATGGCTCCCCCCTTCCCCCCTCCCCTTCCCCTTCTCTCCTTCGCTCCTCTGCTCCGCGGCTGCATATGGGAGCAGAGGAGCGAAGGAGAGAAGGGGAGGGGGGAAGGGGGGAGCCTGTGTAAAGAAGCATGCTGCCGGATCACACATCGTAATGGATATAACACGTATTTTGGACTAAATTGTTTTACTGGATTTTATTCGCTGGATCCTTATGGACCACCACCCGCAGGAGGATCCATAAGGGCCGGGTGCAGAGAGATCTGGGCGGCAGCCGAATGCAGGGGCCTCGGCGACCAGATCTCCGGACATGGAGACTAGCTCTGGGGACATGGAATGTCACCTCGCTGGGGGGGAAGGAGCCTGAGCTCGTGCGGGAGGTTGAGCGCTATCGACTAGATATAGTCGGCCTCACCTCCACGCACAGCCTGGGCTCTGGAACCCAACTCCTTGAAGGGGGCTGGACTCTCCATTTCTCTGGCGTTGCCCGCGGGGAACGGCGGCGGGCTGGTGTGGGCCTACTCATTGCCCCACGGCTCAGCCGCTGTGTGTTGGAGTTCACCCCGGTGAACGAGAGGGTCGCGTCCCTGCGCCTTCGGGTCAGGGACAGGTCTCTTACTGTTGTGTCGGCCTACGGGCCGAACAGCAGTGCGGAGTACCCGGCCTTCTTGGAGTGCCTGGGAGGGGTACTGGACAGTGCACCGACCGGGGACTCCGTTGTTCTCCTGGGGGACTTCAACGCCCACGTGGGCAACGACAGTGACACCTGGAGAGGGTGATTGGGAGGAACGGCCTCCTGATCTGAACCCGAGTGGTGTTCTGTTATTGGACTTCTGTGCTAGCCACAGTTTGTCCATAACGAACACCATGTTCGAGCACAAGGGTGTCCATCAGTGCACGTGGCACCAGGACACCCTAGGACGGAGGTCGATGATCGACTTTGTTGTCGTGTCATCTGACCTCCGGCCGCGTGTCTTGGACACTCGGGTGAAGAGAGGGGCAGAGCTGTCAACCGATCACCACCTGGTGGTGAGTTGGGTCCGCTGGCAGGGGAGGAAGCCGGAAAGACCTGGCAGGCCCAAGCGCGTAGTGAAGGTCTGTTGGGAACGTCTGGCAGAGCCCTCTGCCAGGGGCACCTTCAACTCGCACCTCCGGGAGAGCTTCTCCCAGATTCCGGGGGAGGCTGGGGACATAGAGTCCGAATGGGCTCTGTTCTCGGCCTCTATTGTCGATGCGGCCGCCCGTAGCTGTGGTCGTAAGGCCTGTGGTGCCTGTCGCGGCGGCAATCCCCGAACCCGGTGGTGGACACCGGAAGTAAGGGATGCCGTCAGGCTGAAGAAGGAGTCCTATCGGGCCTTGTTGGCTCGTGGGACTCCGGAGGCAGCCGACGGGTACCGGCGGGCTAAGCGTGCTGCAGCCCGGGCGGTGGCAGAGGCAAAAACTCGGAGTTGGGAGGAGTTCGGAGAGGCCATGGAGGAGGACTATCGGACGGCCTCAAAGAAATTCTGGCAAACCGTCCGGCGCCTCAGGAGGGGGAAGCAGTGCTCCACAAACACTGTTTACAGTGTGGGTGGGGAGCTGTTGACCTCGACTGGGGATGTTGTCGGACGGTGGAAGGAATACTTTGAGGATCTCCTCAATCCCGCCGTCATGTCTTCCGAGGAGGAAGCAGAGGCTGGGGACTCGGGGTCGGACTCACTCATCACCCTGGCTGAAGTCACTGAGGTGGTTGGAAAGCTCCTCGGTGGCAAGGCCCCGGGGGTGGATGAGATCCGTCCTGAGTATCTCAAGTCGCTGGATGTTGTAGGGCTGTCTTGGCTGACACGTCTCTGCAACATCGCGTGGCGGTCGGGGACAGTACCTCTGGAATGGCAGACCGGGGTGGTGGTCCCTCTGTTTAAGAAGGGGGACCGGAGGGTGTGTTCCAACTATCGGGGAATCACACTCCTCAGCCTTCCTGGTAAGGTCTATTCCAGGGTGCTGGAGAGGAGAATTCGACCGATAGTCGAACCTCGGATTCAGGAGGAGCAGTGTGGTTTTCGTCCCGGCCGGGGAACACTGGACCAGCTCTATACTCTCCATCGGGTGCTCGAGGGTGCATGGGAGTTTGCCCAACCAGTCCACATGTGCTTTGTGGATCTGGAGAAGGCATTCGACCGTGTCCCTCGTGGGGTCCTGTGGAGGGTGCTCTGGGAGTACGGGGTTCGGGGCCCTTTGTTAAGGGCTGTTCGATCCCTGTATGACCGGAGCAGGAGCTGTGTTCGCATTGCCGGTAGTAAGTCGGACCTGTTTCCGGTGCATGTTGGACTCCGCCAGGGCTGCCCTTTGTCACCGGTTCTGTTCATTATATTTATGGACAGAATTTCTAGGCGCAGTCAGGGGCCGGAGGGGATCCGGTTTGGGAACCACAGGATCTCATCTCTGCTGTTTGCGGATGATGTTGTCCTGATGGCTTCATCAAACCGGGACCTCCAATGTGCACTGGGGCGGTTCGCAGCCGAGTGTGAAGCGGCTGGGATGAAGATCAGCTCCTCCAAATCCGAGGCCATGGTTCTCGACCGGAAAAAGGTGGTTTGCCCTCTCTGGGTGGGTGGAGAGTCCTTGCCTCAAGTGGAGGAGTTCAAGTATCTCGGGGTCTTGTTCACGAGTGAGGGGAGGATGGAGCGTGAGATTGACAGGCGGATCGGTGCAGCGTCGGCAGTGATGCGGTCGTTGTACCGGACCGTTGTGGTGAAGAGGGAGCTGAGCCAAAAGGCGAAGCTCTCAATTTACCGGTCAATCTACGTTCCTACCCTCACCTATGGTCATGAGCTTTGGGTAATGACCGAAAGGACGAGATCGCGGATACAAGCGGCCGAAATGAGTTTCCTCCGCAGAGTGGCTGGGCGCACCCTTAGAGATAGGGTGAGGAGCTTGGTCACACGGGAGGAGCTCGGAGTAGAGCCGCTGCTTCTCCACGTGGAGAGGAGCCAGCTGAGGTGGCTCGGGCATCTGTTCCGGATGCCTCCTGGACGCCTCCCTCGGGAGGTGTTCCGGGCATGTCCCACCGGGAGGAGGCCCCGGGGAAGACCCAGGACACGCTGGAGGGACTATGTGTCCCGGCTGGCCTGGGAACGCCTTGGGGTCCCCCCGGAGGAGCTGGAGGAAGTGTCCGGGGTGAAGGAAGTCTGGAGGTCCCTGCTTAGACTGTTGCCCCCGCGACCCGGCCCCGGATAAGCGGAAGAAAATGGATGGATGGATGGATGGATCCTTATGGACAGATTGAGACCAAGTTTATGGTGAAATACAGAGTTTGACCTGTGCAGAGCCTTCAAAGGTAAGCTAAGTAAGCTAAGTTTTGTGCTTTTCTGTATAAAAGCCCCATGTGCTCGGGGAGTGATTGTTTTGCAGGGAAATGAATTGCATAGTCAAAAAGAGGAGACTGTAAGGTTTCATTTGATGTGTAGATTGTCATGAATCATGATCGGGATTGTGTGTTTTCATGCGAAAAGAAAAAAAAAAGTGTTTTATGTATACAGCGGTTCGTGCACGCGAGCTGGCGGCGCTACGGCGCGCCCGGGTGACCCTCGTGGTCTGCCATAGCCAAAAGAGGAAGTGGAATAGCTACTAACCACCTATGCGCCACGAATCCTACACACTGTCCCTTTAAGGTGAATATTTCAATTTAAATGTGTGATAAAAGGAGAAGTTCAATTTGTCAACTGGACAAAGTATGTTTGGTTGAAAACATTTTGCCACTCAGCCGAGAGGCTTCGTCAGCTCTAATAAGAATACTGGTAAGACACTTGCTTATATCTTGCTGCAGGGAGGAGCTAACTAGCTAACTACTTTCCGAAACTATCTCATCGGTTTCCGTCTTTTGTTTCTCTGGCGTCTGCTTTTCACACCTCTGGCCCTGACCTGGCTAGCCCT
This sequence comes from Paratrypauchen microcephalus, assembly GCA_036785185.1. Classification (NCBI taxonomy): domain Eukaryota; kingdom Metazoa; phylum Chordata; class Actinopteri; order Gobiiformes; family Gobiidae; genus Paratrypauchen; species Paratrypauchen microcephalus. Next base: position 1,073,228 of record JAVJIX010000141.1, on the reverse strand, counting down.
ATTGTTCCCCTGTTTGCTTGATCTAGGCTTAAGAATGGAATTATAGATGGGAGACAAATTATGTCTGACTCCACCATTTCTGTTCAGAGAAGGATTCTCTTTTTTTTTTTTTTTTTTTTTTTTAATCTAGACGCCAGAGAAACAAAAGACGGAAACCGATGAGTTTCGGAAAGTAGTTGGCTAGTTAGCTCCTCCCTGCAGCAAGATATAAGCAAGTGTCTTACCAGTATTCTTATTAGAGCTGACGAAGCCTCTTGGATGAGTGGCGAAACGTTTTCAACCAAACATACTTTCTCCAGTTGACAAATTGAACTTCTCCTTTTATCATGGATTCTACCTGGACGACTGAGGGACTTTTCACGCAATTTAAATGTGTGTATTATAACATAATGATCCACTGGAGTCATAGATTGTAACTATCCAGCAGACACAAGCACAGTAGGTCTTCTTGAATACTAAGGTAAGGTCACTGGGAAATAAGATGGACAAACTGTGTGCTCTTGTTCGGACCCAGAGGGAGTATGCGGTCAGCTCTATCATGTGCTTCACGGAGACCTGGCTTCATACGAACGTCCCGGACAACAACGCATCTGTACCCGGCTTTAAGACGGTGCGTGCGGACAGAGACTCGCTTCTTTGCGGATGGGACTACGTCCATATTATTTACCAAGAGAATTTACGTCTGTGCTGTTCATTGGAGTTTACATCCCTCCCTCGGCGGACGAAGAGGGGGCCCGGGACAGAATACTCACGGTGGTTACTGCTCTGCAGTCAAAGTATCCTGAGGCATTACTACTGATTTCTGGGGACTTTAATCATGCCACATTGGACAGTGTCTTACCCACATTCCATCAGTATGTGGATTGTAAGACTTGGGACAACAAAACTCTGGACTTACTGTATGCTAATTCCGGAGAGGCATACAGTGTCACTGCCTTACCCCCACTGGGACGATCTGATCACAATCTGGTCCTGTTAACACCTCAATATGTCCCTGCAGTGAAGAGGCAGTCTGTCACCACTAGAACTGTTTGAAGGTGGAGTGACGATGCCATCAGTGCCCTCCAAGACTGCTATAGGACCACGGACTGGAATGTGCTCTGCTCACCCCATGGGGAAAACATTGACAGCATGACGGACTGTATCACAGATTACATTAACTTCTGTGAAGATACAGCCGTCCCCACACGCACTGTTCGCTGTTACCCCAACAACAAGCCCTGGATCACCAGCAAGCTGAAGGCTCTACTCAATAAGAAGAAGCGGGCCTTCAACTCTGGTGATAAGGACGAGTTGAGGAGGGTGCAGCAACAGCTAAAAGTCCAACTGAGGCGGGGTCAGGAGGCTTATGGGAGGGAGTTGGAGGCTAAACTCAAACAAAATAACACTAGAGAGGTCTGGAGGGAAATGAAAGCTATTTCTGGTCTCTCCAGACCCAAACAGCAAGACAACAGCCCAGACAGGTCAAACTTACTTAATTTACATTTTAATCGCTTTTCCTCAATTGGCACCTCCATCTCTACACCTCCCAGACACCTAATCCACACCTCTGTACAGACCACTCAACAGCCCATCACCTCTGCTCCCACGCCTGCCCCCACCCCATGGAGAAACCCAGCTCTATCTTCTTGTCACCTGGACAGGTGAGAAGGCAGCTGGAGAAAGTGCGCCAGAACAAGTCTCCAGGACCTGACCAAATCAACCCCCGTGTGCTAAGAACTTGTGCAGCACAGCTCACTGGGGTCCTGCACTTTCTCTTCGCACTGAGTCTGAAGCTTGAAAGGGTACCAGTGCTTTGGAAAACCTCCTGCATTGTGCCAGTGCCCAAGAAGCCTGTCCCATCTGGACTCAATGACTTCAGACCAGTTGCGCTGACATCTCATGTCATGAAAGTGTTTGAGAGACTTGTTCTGGCTCAGCTCAGACCCCTGGTGGCATCATCCCTGGACCCTCTCCAATTTGCATATCAGCCCCACATGAGTGTGGAAGACGCTGTAATCTATCTTCTGCAGCGGGCTCACTCTCACCTGGATAGTGTTAAGGGCTCTGTGAGGATATTGTTCTTTGATTTCTCCAGCGCCTTTAACACAATCCAGCCCTCTCTGATGGGTGAGAAACTGCTCAGGATGGGTGTCAGCTCCTCCACTATCTCCTGGATTACTGACTACCTGTCAGGCAGACCTCAGTACGTGCGACTGGGGACCACCCTGTCTGACACTGGTCAGTAATGTGGGAGCCCCTCAGGGTACAGTCCTGTCTCCGTTCCTGTTCACTCTGTACACCTCTGATTTCCAGTCCAGCTCAGAGTCCTGCCACCTGCAGAAGTTCTCTGATGACTCTGCAGTGGTTGGTTGTATCAGGGATGGACAATTTTGTGAAGTGGTCCCAGGCAAACCATCTGCTCCTGAACTTGGACAAGACCAAGGAACTGGTGATTGACTTCAGGAGGAGGAGGTCACCTGTGGAACCTATTAACATCAAGGGTCATGAGGTGGAGATCGTGGACTGCTACAAGTACCTGGGCGTTCAGGTGAACAACAGGCTGGACTGGAGGGACAACTGTAATGCTGTGTACAAGAAGAGCATGAGCAGACTCTACTTCCTGAGGAAGCTCAGGTCTTTCAATGTGTGCAGTAAGTTACTGGCGATCTTCTACCAGTCTGTGGTTGCCAGCGCCTTGTACTCTGCTGTAGTCTGTTGGGGGAGCAGCACCAGTAAAAGAGACATCGGACGGATTGACAAACTGATCCGTAAAGCTGGTCACGTGATTGGCTGTGAGCTGGAGACATTTGTCACAGTGAGGGACAGGAGGACACTGGACAAACTGCTCTCCATCATGGACACTCCTGCTCACCCACTGCACCAGACCATAGAGGGACAGAGGAGCTCATTCTCCAACAGGCTCCTACAGCTCCACTCAAACAGTGAGAGATACAGGACGACATTCATACCATACTCCATACAACTGTACAACAACTCACCTTATGTAACAGATAATACTCCCTACAACTGTACAACAACTCACCTTATGTAACAGATAATACTCCCTACAACTGTATACAGCTGGTACTGAACATCATATTTGGATACTGTATTTTATATTGACTACGACTTTTTTATTTCAATCTGATTGTACATATATATCTATTACCATTATCTTATGTATATATTTGTGTCTCATCTGACACAGGTCTATTGCTCTTTGGTTGCTATTCCATCTATTTTTCTTCTTGTTCTTTCACCCTCTGTTTTTATATTGTATGTTATATTTGATGAGTGAGCTACTGTACCCAAAGCAATTTCCCTTGTGGATCAATAAAGTTTGTCTAAGTCTAAGTCTGATGGATAATTTTCACAGCTCCATATCATAATCAAACATGTACCACCTTTCCTTATCAAGAGGTGAGCATATATTCTCTGCTGTGACCAGTGGAGGCTTGAAGTTTGAGGTCCAGAAAGCGGGGTTAAAGGTCAGACCCTGATTAAAGGCTCCACCGGGAGAATAATGTGGCCTCAATGTCAGAGTCACATTCTTGGTCTGTCATTGAGCAAGTCTCTGCAGAGGTTTGAGCAGTGACTGAAGTGCACTACAAACCTGAATACATTTCACCATTAAACACCAGTGCACATGACAGGGAGTGAAGAAGGACAACAATACGTTGAACTGATATAACTTAGACTTAAACAAACAAAAAGAACAATTATTACAATTACTTTTTCATTTTACTTTTTTAATTTATAGAGCCCATATTACACTTTTTTCTGATCTGTTGTTATGCGTTTTCCTCATCAGAAACATATCTGGAGTTGTGTTTCCCTTCATTTTCAAACTGAAAACGCTCTGCTCCACTTTGTGATGTCATGTGGTAATACAGGAAGTGCTCCACTGTGTTTTTAGACTCCACACACCTTCACTTGAATCATTTGGATAGTTTCAGCCCTGGAATTGCCCATCTCTATTGAACTAAAGGGAAAAGGAACTTGAAAAGTACCACTTGAAGTACGAGTAACATCAGCGCACACAGAAGGTTCATATAATAAAGCGGTGCCTCCACCTCCTCCAACTTGGCCAAAGTCAGAACCGTGCCGTGCCTGGGCGAGGTTTGATTGTGCTCAAACTGGATAAACGTACCGCGCTTTAGGAGCGATCTGTACTTGGGCACGGTTCTAAAGTCCTAGTGTGAGTGCAGAGTCTAAGTCAAGAAGTGTCTGAATCTAAGACTGGAACTGTCTAAAACAAAGACTAGAAGTGTCTAAAACTAAGACTGGAACTGTCTAAAACTAACACTAGAAGTGTCTTAATCTAAGACTGGAACTGTCTAAAACTAAGATTGGAACTGTCTAAAACTAAGACTAGAAGTGTCTAAAACTAAGACTGGAACTGTCTAAAACCAAGACTAGAAGTGTCTAAAACTAAGACTGGAACTGTCTAAAACCAAGACTAGAAGTGTCTAAATCTAAGACTGGAACTGTCTAAAACTAAAAATAAAGGGATACTCAGTGTGTGTCAGTGAAACAAAACTCCAGGAATGTTTTTGAGGAGGTAACAATATTATAACATGGCTTAAAGCTCACAAAAGTCATTTTTTGTAATATAGGGCCTTTATATAAAGTGTGCATGTGTAACTGGGAAACTGGGTGACACGTGTGGCTGCTACATTTGTCACATTGTTCTCTTTTGGTCTCTGCTTTGCTAGGCAGCCTGCAAAAACATTTACACAGCTTATTTTAGCAGCAGGTGATTTTTGCTCTGTACTATTCTGCTCCAGAGGACAGGTGGAACTTTTACAAAAATGGGCATATTAGAGTTGGGGCTGGAGAAATATAAAGAAAAATGTAAGAAAGCACAACATCTAGCCATACTTGTCAGACATTCAAACATATACATTTAACAAAGAAAGAGAAAATAATAATGTTAAAAGCTTTTCAGTAATGACCGAAAGGACAAGATCGCGGATACGAGCGGCCGAAATGAGTTTCCTCCGCCGAGTGGCTGGGCTCTCCCTTAGAGATGGGGGGAGGAGCTCAGTCACACGGGAGGAGCTCGGAGTAGAGCCGCTGCTCCTCCACGTCGAGAGGAGCAGCTGAGGTGGCTCAGGCATCTGTTCCGGATGTCTCCTCGGACATATCCCACCGGGAGGAGGCCCCGGAGAAGACCCAGGACACGCTGGAGGGACTATGTGTCCCGGCTGGCCTGGGAACGCCTTGGGGTCCCTCCATTTGCCCCTGCAACCCGGCCCCGGATAAGTGGAAGAAATTGAAGGATGGATGGATAAAAGCTTTTCATGCAGGAGTAGGATGAAGCGCTATGTAAAAACTGAAAAACTGATCCATTATTACAGTGCTTCTCAAATAGTGGGGCGGGCCCCCCTGGGGGGGCGTGGCGTGATGCCAGGGGAGGCGCGTATGACCCTGGGAAACATGTTTTTTTGCTGTACTGTACTAGAACTAAGTGTAATTGCACATCAACAACAGTAGTTGGCAGCGATTTACGCAGTCTCATCATTAACAGAACATCCTCTGTCACAGAAAAAACACGTATATTCCACTGAGTCATGTCCTTTAGTCCGACAGAAGCTGACGCATCAGTGGCACAAGGAGAGAGCGGTTTTTTTCAGTGCTTTTAGCTTATGCAAATGAGGTTTTAAGTTTCATTTCTGTAAAACGTAAACAAATGTGCGCAAAGCTGCATTAAAAACACATTAATATTTGAGTCCTCAGTGCAGTCTTTGTTGTAAGTTTCTTTCTTTTTTTTGTTTATAATGTTAATAAAAGGATACAGTGGTGTTCTAATAACAATTTTCTAGACAAATAATACTATTTATAGTCGCGCGCAGGAAGGGGGGCGTGAAATTTTTTCTTCTTCCTAGGGGGGGCGTCACAGAAAATAATTGAGAAGCACTGCATTATTAGAAGCATTTCTTATTCTAACCCTACCCCTAATTTACAATATTTCACAAGATATTCTTTTGTTTATATTGGAAAACGAGACTTGCACAAAGACAATGGTGTTAAGGCCACATTATTAAAACATGTAAAAATAAATAAATAAAAAACTGAAAGAAACATTAAAAAAAAAAAAGCCAGCTGTCTCACACTGAAGCTTTCCAACTTTCATTTTTATCTTCCCACTTGCCCCATGAAAGAGGTGACTTTTGCCATACAGTCCTGTGTAAATAGACATTGTGGTTGTGCGTTTGTCGGACTTGCTGTGATCAGGAGTTGCGACGGACAGAAGCTCCATTCACCTGCTCCTATCACCCAAAGCATCATGGGACATTACGGCCCCTTTTTACTTGACTAATCAACCGGCAGGACATGTCTTTAGTCACCCGAGAATAGTTCACTAAAGAGTTTGTAATTTTTTATTTTTTTGACTTTGGCTGCCGTTGGGTTAAAGATGTTTTTTTTATGGGTGCATTGTGTAACTTTTCTGGTGGAGGGTCCATCAGATGTTTTTCTCCATGTTGATGTTACTGCCACGTCGAGAGGAGCAGCTGAGGTGGCTCCTGGATGCCTCCCTCGGGAGGTCTTCTGGGGAAGACCCAGGACACGCTAGTGGGACTATGTCTCCTGGCTGGCCTGGGAATGCCTTGGGTTCCCCCCAGAGGAGCTGGAGGAAGTGTTGGGGCTGAAGGAAGTCTGGGAGTCCCTGCTTAGACTGTTACCCCTGCGACATGGCCCCAGATAAGCAAAAGAAAATGGATGGATAGATGATGATGATACTGCTTTGTCTGGATTGTTACACAGTACGGTATTAAACCTTTCTATCTTCATGGAGACCAAACCAGACCAAGTTACAGGTCAAATCTGTGGAGAGGCGACCCCGCTCACAGTCAGAATGCTGTAAAACCACCTGTAACTGAATAAATGTAAGGTAGAGCAGTTGTCATACTGTGGAACATTCCAAGCAGAGCAATGACAAATCAATAGAAACAAGCAGGTGATGGACCCCCAACCAGAAAGTTACATAGTGCATCTTTATGTGTCGCAAAAGGGGAGTGAGCCTGTTTCATGGTCTTGACTTGGGCATTTTTTACACACTGCTAAATCCTACCTGGTATGCCCGATCTCTCAACAGCACACAGCCTGCCCACAGATCTGTATCTCTGTGGGCTTTACCTGCAACATGAGCCCGTCCTCTAACATTACTGCTTTAAAACTCCACTCTTTATAAAAGGAGCAGTTCAGATTAACACAGGTCAAATTTGAAACCAGAATAAGCCTCTGTTTAGAATGGAGTTTGGGAGATCGTCAAAGTGCCCCCAAGGCACAGTCGTTTAAGGTCCACAAGTTTTGAAGGAAATGCAAGTGAACTTCTGTGTCATGGTTGGTGTTGTCAGTTGCTTTAGCGTTATGTTTGTTTAAGTAAGCTATCCTAACACTCATAATGGGCTGCAGTGTGCAAATGGTTAGAAACATAGTGGCTCAGAGCATTTACCCCAGAAAAGATTTTTTAAAAAGATCAATATATGTCTGTGGTTAAACCAGTAGTAGTGGTAAATGTTCGAGCATGTTATCCTTTACTTTCTCACATTCATTGATAATTAAATGATTATTTAGAGTTACAAAATATTCCCAAAATATATTGTAGTCAGTATTATCTTCTTTTCTTTGTTTTTATATATGTACACTACCAGTCAAAAGGTTTGAGATCACCTTCTCATTCAATTTAACTTTTTTTTGTTTTTTGTTTACCACGTTCTTTATTCTATATGCATGCAGAAGACATCAAATATATGGAGCATATATCTGAAATTAGTTAAATAACGCAAAGTAGCCACACTTTTCTTTGTTTACAGAGCTGCCAATCCTTGGACTTCTATCAGTGAGCTTCATGATGTCTCCTGAAATGGTTTTCATGTAGCACGTGTGCCTTGTCAGGGTCAAGAAACGCAAATTGTCAAAAGCAAACAATGGTTAGTTTTTAAATATAAATCTAAAAGCAACTTTGAGTTATTCTCAGCTACATTCCATGTGTGTCCATTCGTGGTTTTGATGCCTTAATTGAGAATCGGTCGTGTAAATAATCTTGGAAATAAAGAAGTAAAAATAAATGAGAAATATGTCCAAACTTTTGACTGGTCGTGTATAATGACACCAAATTTTCCCACTATACACTGAGCTCAGTTTCAGTGCGGTTCAGCCTGAGGGCGGAGTGCAGGAACTCTCCAGTTTAACCTAAATCACATCAGTACATGAACACAGGATTATGTCAGTTGTCCTTTTCCTCAAACAGATGTTACTCCACAGGGGTCAGAGTTCAGGGCATGGGCCACATAAACTTGGCCAAAGCAGACGGTACTGCTGGAAAAGCAGGTGATTGCAGGACACATGACTATGGGACAGGATGCTCATTGTTCTCTTTCCTTTTTTCTTTCTCAGGGTGAAGGAGGGCGAGGTGAAGCGTTGGGCCAGGACTCCTGCTCTGGTTTGGAGATGACGGATTCAAATACTGATGCAGTCATTTTATTATTAAAGGTCCCATATGTCACAGAATGGATTCTTGGAGGATATTATACTGTTACTTTATCAAAACATACATGGAATTGTGTTTTATTTTGTTTCATTCACACGTTTGAGTAATCCTTTATTATTAGTATGTCTACATCTCCAAATTTCAAAATGCTCTGTTCCACCTTGTGACGTCATGAAGCTGCAGTTTTTAAGTTCCGCAGCTCCTTTTACCTATAGTTGAGTAGAAATTGGCAAGTCCAGGGCTGAAATCAAATGATTCTAGCGAAAGTTTATGGAGTTTAAAAACACAATGGAGCACTTCCTGTATTACCACATGACATCACAAGGTGTTTTCCATTTAAGAAAAGAATACAGTGGTCCCTCGTTTATCGTGGGGGTTAGGTTCCAGAAATAACCCGTAATGAGTGAAATCCGCGAAGTAGGACAACTTTATATTTTACAATTATTCTACAGGTTTTAAGGCCTTAGAACACTGGAATTAACATTTTCTCACATTTCTCTCCCGTTTAAACACTCAAAATTTTGTAGATTTTCAACAAAATGTATTAATAGTGAAGCGTGCCGGACGCGTGAGGGGAGCGGAGACATGAGTCACTGGATCAGGAGGAAGCACCGCGCTCATCCAACAACACTGCCACGTCCCGGGACGCAACGCGCACCAACCCCTTGGAGAAGTGTGCGACACGTGCACCCGCTCATCGTGGTCAAATCCGTGACAGAGCAGCACGACCGGCGCAAGGTCAGGGCTGCGAGCACGAGATCGAACCGCGGCGCCCAGACCATGCCTCTCCGTCAGGACCGCGTCCTCGCAGCCCGAGCCACAAACCGAACACGCAATGAACACAAGAGCCACACGAAACCAGCAAAGAGCCGCACGGGGTGATTTATTCCTGGTTTAGACCTGGTCTATTCCCGGTTTAGTCCAGGTCTAGACCTGGTCCAGTCCTGGTTTAGTCTAGGACCAGTCCAGGTTTAGACCAGGTTTAGACCTGGTCTAGACCTGGTTTAGTCCACATTTAGTCCTGATCTAGTCCTGGTCTAGTCCCGGTCCCCCCTGCGTCCCCCATCTATCAATCGGCAAAGGTCTACAGTCTCTTAGCCAATCAGGATGCAGAACACAATGTTACACTATAAAACAAATTTTACACTATAAAAAAAAAAAAAATCTGCAAAACAGCGAGGCTGCGAACAGTGTACCGCGATAGAGCGAGGGACCACTGTATAGCCTAAATATGCAGGGTTTGTGTGTTAAGCATGTGTTAATGAAACAAAACACAACTCCTGGTGTGTTTTTGTTGAAGAAACATAATAATATAGGTCAGAAAATAGCGTATTATGGGATCTTTAACATTTTCATCATTATTGTTATAATTTCCATTATATCCATGACAGTAATATAACTTGTGTATACTGTATATGTGTTTGGAATTGTAAATATACAAAAAAAAAGAGTTATTGTTAAAAGTTAGCCACATTTGCTCTTCTATATCATGTTGGCATCTTTATCTTGACTTCAAAATTAAACTAAATGATGGGGGAAAAAAACAATATATGTGTTGTTTGTGTCATTGTGTCCTTAGGCAAGACACTTCACCTACATTACCTTGTAAGAAAGTGGCGTGCCTGAGTGTTTGTGGTGGTTGGAGGAGTTGATGGTGCAGATTGTTGGCCTCAGTTCCATCAGTCTGTCCTGGACTGTATAAAGTGAACTAAAGCTGCGTTCAGACCGCGATGTCAAAAAACACGCTGGAGGCCTCTAGTTTGACGCCTTTGCATTTGAGTTCAGATGCCTCCATTGCACATCAAGACAAGTACCGTACTTTTCGGACTATAAGCCGCTACTTTTTTCTCACACCGGTCCCTACGGCTTATAGTCAGGTGCGGGTTATTATGGATTAATTCTTTATCAAGACAGCGAATGAGAGTTCATGAATTAATGCAGCCTTGTTTTAGCCACTTAAAATCTCCTACAGGTATCAACAACTCTGTGAGATTGAGTTCAGGGGGTTTACCCTTAAAGATAAACTTGAGACTTTATTTTAAGGCTTCCAGAGGCGACAGGCTGGCCACTTTACAGTTGTTTTACTGCCGTGTTTCTGCCGTGTTACTGCCGAAAAAAGCACGTACCAGTATTTACAATCCATCCATCCATTTTCTTCCGCTTATCCGGGGCCGGGTCACGGGGGCAACAGTCTAAGCAGGGACGCCCAGACCTCCTTCACCCCGGACACTTCCTCCAGCTCCTCCGGGGGGACCCCAAGGCGTTCCCAGGCCAGCCGGGACATATAGTCCCGCCAGCGCATCCTGGGTCTTCCCCGGGGCCTCCTCCCGGTGGGACATGCCCGGAACACCTCCCGAGGGAGGCGTCCAGGAGGCATCCGAAACAGATGCCTGAGCCACCTCAGCTGGCTCCTCTCGACGTGGAGAAGCAGCGGCTCTACTCCGAGCTCCTCCTGTGTGACTGAGCTCCTCACCCTATCTCTAAGGGTGCGCCCAGCCACTCTGCGGAGGAAACTCATTTCGGCCGCTTGTATCCGCGATCTCGTCCTTTCGGTCATTACCCAGAGCTTGTGACCATAGGTGAGGGTAGGAACGTAGATTGACCGGTAAATTGAGAGCTTCGCCTTTCGGCTCAGCTCCCTCTTCACCACAACGGTCCGGTACAGCGACCGCATCACTGCCGACGCTGCACCGATCCGCCTGTCAATCTCACGCTCCATCCTCCCCTCACTTGTGAACAAGACCCCGAGATACTTGAACTCCTCCACTTGAGGCAAGGACTCCCCACCCACCCAGAGAGGGCAAGCCACCTTTTTCCGGTCGAGAACCATGGCCTCGGATTTGGAGGAGCTGATCCTCATCCCAGCCGCTTCACACTCGGCTGCAAACCACCCCAGTGCACATTGGAGGTCCCAGTTCGATAAAGCCATCAGGACAACGTCATCTGCAAACAGCAGAGACGAGATCCTGTGGTTCCCAAACCAGATCCCCTCCGGCCCCTGACTGCGCCTAGAAATTCTGTCCATAAATATAATTAACAGAACCGGTGACAAAGGGCAGCCCTGGCGGAGTCCAACATGCACCGGAAACAGGTCTGACTTACTACCAGCAATGCGAACACAGCTCCTGCTCCGGTCATACAGGGACCGAACAGCCCTTAGCAAAGGGCCCCGAACCCCGTACTCCCAGAGCACTCTCCACAGGACCCCACGAGGGACACGGTCGAATGCCTTCTCCAGATCCACAAAGCACATGTGGACTGGTTGGGCAAACTCCCATGCACCCTCGAGCACCCGATGGAGAGTATAGAGCTGGTCCAGTGTTCCCCGGCCGGGACGAAAACCACACTGCTCCTCCTGAATCCGAGGTTCGACTATCGGTCGAATTCTCCTCTCCAGCACCCTGGAAGATTAAGTTTTTAAGATTAAGTTTAGGCTTAAGCCTTTATTGGTCTCACACACAATGACACACAGTGACACACGGGAGAAATTTGACTTCTGCATTTGACCCATCCTTTTCAGGAGCAGTGAGCAGCCATCTTTTTTTCGGCGCCCGGGGGGCAGTACCATGAAGGGTCTTGCCCAAGGACCCACACTGGTTAGCTCATTGCCCGGGGGGGATTTGAACCCACAACCCCCAGGGGGAAAGTCCATGACTTACCAGTTGAGCTAACCAGCCGATCCAATTGAGCTAACCAGCCGATCCAGTTGAGCTAACCAGCCGATGAATAGACCTGAAGGAATAGACCTTACCAGGAAGGCTGAGGAGTGTGATTCCCCGATAATTGGAACACACCCTCCGGTCCCCCTTCTTAAACAGAGGGACCACCACCCCGGTCTGCCAGTCCAGAGGTACTGTCCCACGCCACGCGATGCTGCAGTGATGTGTCAGCCAAGACAGCCCTACAACATCCAGCGACCTGAGATACTCAGGACGGATCTCATCCACCCCCGGGGCCTTGCCACCGAGGAGCTTTCCAACCACCTCAGTGACTTCGGCCAGGGTGATGAACGAGTCCACCTCCAAGTCTCCAGCCTCTGCTTCCTCCTTGGAAGACGTGACGGCGGGATTGAGGAGATCCTCAAAGTATTCCTTCCACCGTCCGATAACATCCCCAGTCGAGGTCAACAGCTCCCCACCCCCACCGTAAACAGTGTTGGTGAAGCACTGCTTCCCCCTCCTGAGGCGCCGAACGGTTTGCCAGAATTTCTTTGAGGCCGTCCGATAGTCCTCCTCCATGGCCTCTCCGAACTCCTCCCAAACCCGAGTTTTTGCCTCTGCGACCACCCGGGCTGCAGCACGCTTGGCCCGCCGGTACCCGTCAGCTGCCTCAGGAGTCCCATGAGCCAACAAGGCCCGATAGGACTCCTTCTTCAGCCTGACGGCATCCCTTACTTCCGGTGTCCACCACCGGGTTCGGGGATTGCCGCCGCGACAGGCACCACAGACCTTACGACCACAGCTACGGGCGGCCGCATCGACAATAGAGGCCGAGAAAAGAGCCCATTCGGACTCTATGTCCCCAGCCTCCCCCGGAGGTGTGAGTTGAAGGTGCCCCTGACAGAGGGCTCTGCCAGACGTTCCCAACAGACCCTCACGATACGCTTGGGCCTGCCAGGTCTCTCCGGCTTCCTCCCCCGCCAGCGGACCCAACTCACAACCAGGTGGTGATCAGTTGACAGCTCTGCCCCTCTCTTCACCCGAGTGTCCAAGACACGTGGCCGGAGGTCAGATGACACGACAACAAAGTCGATCATCGACCTCCGTCCTAGGGTGTCCTGGTGCCACGTGCACTGATGGACACCCTTGTGCTCGAACATGGTGTTCGTTATGGATAAACTGTGGCTAGCACAGAAGTCCAATAACAGAACACCGCTCGGGTTCAGATCAGGGAGGCCGTTCCTCCCAATCACCCCTCTCCAGGTGTCACTGTCGTTGCCCACGTGGGCGTTGAAGTCCCCCAGGAGAACAACGGAGTCCCCGGTCGGTGCACTGTTCAGTACCCCTCCCAGGCACTCCAAGAAGACCCGGTACTCTGCACTGCTGTTCGGCCCATAGGCCGACACAACAGTGAGAGACCTGTCTCCGACCCGAAGGCGCAGGGGTCCCCGACCCTCTCGTTCACCGGGGTGAACTCCAACACTCGGCAGCTGAGCTGTGGGGCAATGAGCAGGCCCACACCAGCCTGCCGCCTTCCCCGCGGGCAATGCCAGAGAAATGGAGGGTCCAGCCCCCCTCAAGGAGTTGGGTTCCAGAGCCCAAGCTGTGCGTGGAGGTGAGGCCAACTATATCTAGTCGGTAACGCTCAACCTCCCGCACAAGCTCAGGCTCCTTCCCCCCCAGCGAGGTGACATTCCATGTCCCCAGAGCTAGTCTCCATGTCCGGAGATCTGGCCGTCAAGGCCCCCACCTTCGACTGCCGCCCAGATCTCTCTGCACCCGGCCCTTATGGATCCTCCTGCGGGTGGTGGGTCCACAGGAGGACGGCCTCACGTCGCTTCTTCGGGCTTCGCCCGGCCGGGCCCCGTGGGGAAAGGCCCGGCCACCAGGCGCTCGCTGGCGCGCCCCCACCCCAGGTCTGGCTCCAGGTTGAGGCCCCGGTGACGCCAGTCCGGGCGACATATCTGACCTTGATTGGAAACTCATCATAAGGGCTTCTGAACCGCTCTAAGTCTGACCTGTCCCCCAGGACCTGTTTGCCTTGGGTGACCCTACCAGGGGCATAAAGCCCCCGACAACATAGCTCCCGGGATCATTCGGGCACTCAAACCCCTCCACCACGTTAAGGTGGCGGCTCAAGGAGGGGACCAGTATTTACATTAATTAAAACATTTTTAAATCCTTTTGTGTACCATCTTTCTGTGTAAATATCTCAAGTTACAATGTGGACACCTGCGGCTTATAGTCAGGTGCGGCTTATATATGTACAAATCTTAATTTAAAAAAAAAATTGGTTGGTGTGGTTTATAGTCAGGTGCGCTCTATAGTACAAAAAGTACGGTACTTGAAATTTTCCTGGTTGAGAGAGCAGTGTATGTACAGTCATGGCCAAAAGTTTTGAGTATGACACAAATATTACATTTTCACAAAGTCTGCTGCTTCAGAGTTTTTATATGTTTTTGTCAGATGTTTCTATGTTATAATGAAATACAATTAAAAGCATTTCATAAGTATCAAACGCTTTTATTGAGAATTACACAGAATTCATGATCAAAGGAGAAGTTCAATCTGTCAACTGGACAAAGTTTGTTTGGTTGAAAACGTTTCGCCGCTCATCCGAGAGGCTTCATCAGCTCTGGCCCTCATGCTGGTTCGACCCTGTTTATATCTAGCTGCAAGGGAGGGGCTAACTACCCTGAACAAAGCTCTGCACCTATGCCCGCTACTCTTTTGTTTTACGCATTCCTCTGGCATCTTGTATTAGCATATCTATCAGCAACAGAATTCATGCAATAAGTCAATATTTGCAGTGTTGACCCTTCTTTTTCAAGACCTCTGCAATTCTCCTTGGCATGCTGTCAATCAACTTCTGGACCAAATCCTGACTGATGGCAGTCCATTCTTGCATAATCAATGCTTGGAGTTTGTCAGAATTTGTGGGTTTTTTATTGTCCACCTGCCTCTTGAGGATTGACACAAGTTCTCAATGGGATTAAGATCTGGGGAGTTTCCTGGCCAAGGGCCCAAAATCTTAATGTTTTGTTCCCCAAGCCATTTTGTTATGACTTTTGCTTTATGGCAAGGTGCTCCATCATGCTGGAAAAGGCATTCTTCATTCACCAATTGTTGCCAAACAGGCTCCAGGGCACCCAAGAAAGTCCAGCAAGCGCCAGGACCGTCTCCTGAAGGTGTTTCAGCTGCGGGATCGGGCCACCACCAGTGCAGAGCTTGCTCAGGAATGGCAGCATCCAGGTGTGAGGGTATCTGCACGCACAGTGAGGTGAAGACTTTTGGAGGAAGGCCTGGTGTCAAGGAGGGCAGCAAAGAAGCCATTTCTCGCCAGTAAAAACATCAGGGTCAGACTGATTTTCTGCAGAAGGTACAGGGACTGGACTGCTGAGGACTGGGGTAAAGTCATTTTCTCTGATGAATCCCCTTTCCGATTGTTTGGGGCATCTGGAAGAAGGCTTGTTTGGAGAAGACGAGGTGAGCGCTACAATCAGTCCTGTCTCATGCCAACAGTGAAGCGTCCTGAGACCATTCATGTGTGGGGTTGCTTTTCGGTCAAGGGAGTGGGCCCTCTTACAATCTTGCCTAAAAGCACAACCATGAATAAAGAATGGTACCAGAACGTCCTCCGAGAGCAACTTCTACCAACCATCCAAGGGCAGTTTGGTGACGAAAAATGCCTTTTCCAGCATGATGGAGCACCTTGCCATAAAGAAAAAGTCATAACAAAATGGCTCGGGGAACAAAACATTAAGATTTTGGGCCCTTGGCCAGGAAACTCCCCAGATCTTAATCCCATTGAGAACTTCTGGTCAATCCTCAAGAGGAGGGCGGACAATCAAAAACTCTCAGATTCTGACAAACTCCAAGCATTGATTATGCAAGAATGGACTGCCATCAGTCAGGATTTGGTCCAGAAGTTGATTGACAGCATGCCAGGGAGAATTGCAGAGGTCTTGAAAAAGAATGGTCAACACTGCAAATATTGACTTATTGCATGAATTCTGTGTAATTCTCAATAAAAGCGTTTGATACTTATGAAATGCTTTTAATTGTATTTCATTATAACATAGAACCATCTGACAAAAACATATAAAAACTCTGAAGCAGCAGACTTTGTGAAAATGTAATATTTGTGTCATTCTCAAAACTTTTGGCCATGACTGTATAATATATATAAATATTATTTATACTCCACTATTGACACAGCATAGATTTTCCTGTTATGGTGTTTGTGGCTCCTGTGTCTTTCTCTTTCTTCTCCCTCTTCCAGATAATGGTTTTGTCACATGGAGAGTCCCTGACTGGTTCAGCTTTTTCAGCTCTGGTGTTGAACACTCTGAATGTGCGCGACACTACACTTATCTCACCACAGACCCAAGTTAGAATCCAAGTTTTTAAGTCAATAAAAACATTTTATTCAGTAGATACATTTAATGCCATACAGGAACATTCCAGACAAAGCAGCAACACCTCTGGAGACAAGCAGGTGGTGAACCCTCCACCAGAGACGTTTCACAGTGCACTTTAAATGTTTTATTTCAAAACCATTGCCTTTTTATCTGAAGTTATTGAGCTTTAATTATTTAGTTCATTTATTGTGTTGTGTTCTAGAGACTTGACCTCCTTGTTCTGGTGACAACTGCTCCTCTGAAGTCCCCGGCGCTCACATCCAGCCCAGGTGCAAACACATATAGTTCAAAGTGACAGTGTGAACAGACAGGAATCCGCCGACACTGGGCTGTGCATTCCAGCTCATTCAAGGCCAGTTTATGATAAATTAACAAGCTTATTCAATACCGAGAGGTGTCTGTACTAGTGCTGTCACAATACTAAAATTTCAAAGTGAATTTTAATTCTAAGGAAGAGACACGATAGTCAATACCAGTGCTGATGCCATGATGATAATAAACAGAAGAGTCTGTCTTTAGACCAGGGGTGGGCAATTATTTTTCCCCAGGGGCCAAATGAGAAGCAGAAAATATTGTGGAGGGCCAGGCCAAACTTTAAAGTCTACTCTGGTTATTAATTCATTTTAATTTCTACGTTGAAATCAGTAAATGGCATTGTTTACAGAAGCTAATGAGAGAGTGGCTGAATTTATTCAGTAAAATAATACAAAACAATGGTAAAAGTGAAACATTTGTAACTCTTTTTCAGTCACATTAACCCCACAATGCTTTCTGAGTTTAACTTTATTAACGTTCTATTCAGACACCACAAGCTCTTTGTTTGCCAAATAATATAATACAAGATATGTCACATTTTTGTCCAACTGCCAAACTGTGTAGAAAAAAAGTCAAAGTTAACATGTTTTAGTGTTTTTTTCTTGATCAGGGAGATAAATCTCGCCTCTGTTGAGCTTTAACAAGTGCATCAAAGTCAGGTTCATGTTTGAGGTGGAGATGTGAAGCACAAATGCATCAGTACAAATGCATTATGTACAATTTTGAAAGTATGATAAAAGGAGAAATTCAATTTGTCAACTGGACAAAGTTTGTTTGGTCGAAAACGTTTCGCCGCTCATCCGAGAGGCTTCGTCAGCTCTGGTTCTCATGCTGTTCTCAGAGCTGACGAAGCCTCTCGGATGAGCGGCGAAACGTTTTCGACCAAACAAACTTTGTCCAGTTGACAAATTGAATTTCTCCTTTTATCATGGATTCTACCTGGACGACTGAGGGACTCTTCACGCAATTTTGAAAGTAGGTTTTATTTTCTTAATTCCAAGCAACCTTTCACGGGCCGGTCAGACTCGGCTCGGCCGTATTTGGCCCCCGGGCCTTGAAATGCCCAGGTCTGCTTTAGACAATAGAATGTGATTTTTAACATTAAATCATAGTACAGGGTGTCCAAAATTCCCTTTACAATAAAAAAAAAAAATATTGAAAAGGCAGTTGATGAGATATCTTAACCAGATTTGTTTTATTTTAATCAGTGTTTATTAAAGTTTTTATTCACATTACATTTTTTTTTAAACCACCACATTGGGGACTGCATGTCCTTCACTTCCTCAAACATTTCCAGACCGATGGATTGGTAGGCATGGGCCAATTCCATGGCCACTGCGTTCACCTGATATCACTCCTTTGGACTTCTTTTTATGGGGTTATGTAAAGAATATCGTGTATCAAACAAAGGTACGGGACGTTGCTGACTTGAAGCAAAGGATTTGTGAAGCCACTGCCACCATTAATGAGACTATCCTACAATTGAGTACCATCTTGATGTGCTTCGTGCAACTAATGGTGCCCATATAGAGGTCTATTAAATGAAGTGAAAAAAACTTTAATAAGCACTCATTCAAATAAAATAAATCTAGTTAATATATCTCAACAACTGCCTTTGTAATAAATTGTTTAAATTGTAAAGAGACTTTATGGACACCCTGTAGTTTCTTTTCTATTCCCATGTGGTCTTATATCTGTGTAATCCCTCAGTGGTCGATGGACGTAAACTCGTCTATGTGCTTTTATACTTGTTCTGATTCAGCTCAAGATCGTCCTAAAGACATTCAGTAAAGATTAATTTCTGTCCTGTGGATGTGACTTTTAGTATTGATACTTATCTAGTTTCGATACTTGGTTTAGATTTTTGGTTTAGATAACCCTAGTCTCTGCAAAGCGCATGTGTCATTTGATGTGTAAAGATTTATTGCCAGGTTTTATGGGGATAGGGAAGATTTAAAAAAGTTAATTTGATACGGAGGAATGGCCTATTTATGACTCACTTCCTGTTTGTTTTTAACGAGCGCAATAACATGTTTTTCCCACTCGTACTCGTGTATGTTGCCTAGAGCTTGGGCCCACTCCAGTTTCTATATCCATCCTGTTTCCATGTGCTTCCTCGCTCCTTCCTGCTATCTTTGTTGCCGGTGGCCTTTATCAAACCACTGTAGGATGCTAACCTTATACTACCATAATCTCAGCTCTGCGTAGATGAAAAGCTGTCCGACGCAGTTCTGTGTGAATATGTGTGGACCTTCTCGAGACCCAACCGCAAAGGACAGCCGGCTCCACGGTACAAAACTCTACCTCCCTGCAACTGAATCCAATAGGCTCAGGTCTCTCTATTTATACGCCGTGTATATTTACAACAGGGCGGATGATTGGGATGGTGGTGGTGGTACAGAAAGTAGAAGGCACACGGACACGCCCCGAGTTATTCTAAAACATGAAAAGAGTTGATCGGGGGTCACTATGGGGTTGGCGTAGGTGACGTCACGTTGGGGGTGTTCCGCGTGCATGTCTGTGGCGGAATGTTGAGAAGTTATCAAGGTGACACCATGCGCAAGTTGGCGAACGCTGTGAAAAAGTGTTAAGATGGTGTGAAAACGCAATAAAAAGTACAAAATGGATTTAAGCAAAACCTTTTCTGGAGCCTGTGATTAATACAAGCGTTTTCTCGTTTAGGTCTTTTATTTTCAACAAAAACGTAAAAAACTGAAAAACTACTGTCATTTTCTGTGAGAGACTTGTTTAATGGAGAATTAACTTTTTTTTTTTTTTTTACAATCTGAGCCTTCTTTCGGTAATAAAACAAGTTGTTTTACTCACCCAAAGCACTTTTGGTGTCATTTGGAGCATTTACGGAGATGCGCACTGGTCTCCTCATCTACTCGAAACTATGGCTAAATCTCGGACTAGAGGACACTTTTGACTCAAACGAAAGTGTAGACCAGGGGTCGGCAACCTTTACCACTCAAAGAGCCATTTGTTTCACACAGTAAAGAAAACACTGGGAGCCACAAAACCCTTTTGAAATTTAAAATGAAACAACACTGCATATAACGGCTTTTTTGCCTTTGTGCCATAGATTTACATTTTGAAAATGAATGAACTAAAATAAAATACATTTTAATCAAATACAGTGGTCCCTCGCTATATCATTCACTTTTCGCGGCCTCGCTGTTTTGATGATTTTTTTTATAGTGTATCAATGCGCATTGTGTTCTGCGTCCTGATTGGCTAAGGGACTGTAGACCTTTGCCGATTCGTCTGTCCTTCTCCCCCTTGTCTCCTGTACAGGACAGAATGCGTTCAGCCAAATTTAAATAAATGTTCGATCGCTAACAGTATGACTCTGAAGTGCTGTTTGTTTGCAAGGGTTTTTTTTATTTTTAAAACGTGACCACTGCGATAAACGAGAGACCACCGTACTGAGGCGCATCAGAGGGATCAATGAGCTGCAGGTTGCCGACCCCTGGTGTAGACTAAGACATTGAGCTTCTATGATTTGAAAAGTGCTAAAGTTTGTGTTATTTTGGTGACTGCAACGTCGTGCCCCGATCACTCATCTTAATGGATATCTAAAACATCTCTGGAAATGCTCCAAATGACACCAAAGTGCTATAGGCGAGTAAAACAACTTGTTTTATTACCGAAATAAGGCTCAGATTGTATAAAAAAAACATGAACTCTCCTTTAACAGCACAAATCAGCTCACCTGATGCAGTTTCAACTAACTCACCTCTTTATGATCAGATAGTTAAAATAAAGCTCAGATTAAAGTTTAACAGAGCTTCTAACACAGTAGTGCTTTCAGTTAGCGTCACACGCCCTGGCAGTGTTGATGTGATCAGATGAAGTATCAATAGCTAATCAGATTGGTCCAAACTGGAAACATCTCTTACTTTACATCTTTTTGTAGGTGTGGGCAACATTAAGAATAAGGAAAAGAAGAAATTTGAAGCCATACTTGAGAACATTCTGTGGAGATAGATACATTTCACCAAACTATGGAATATTATAGTCAAAGGAACAATATTTCCATGGAAACAAGCAGAACAGGCCCTCTCCAGGCCAAATCGGAGTCAGGTTTGTGGAGATGCAAGATTATGTTCTTGTGAATGGATGTTTTATTTTTTTTTTATACTTATTCCAATTCTAACGTTGAAAGGATGAGCTGCAAAAAGGGGGAAAAATATTATGTTACAATGCGTGAAAAGTCCCTCAGTCGTCCAGGTAGAATCCATGATCAAAGGAGAAGTTCAATTTGTCAACTGGACAAAGTTTGTTTGGTTGAAAACGTTCCGCCGCTCATCCGAGAGGCTTCGTCAGCTCTGGTTATTTTACTGGTTAGACCCTGCTTATATCTAGCTGCCGGGAGGCGCGTCCTACAATGACAAAGCTCTGAAAACGATCCCCCCTAATCTGTCTCTTTGTTTTTCAAATTACTCTGACGGCTGTTTCGACCCCCTATTCAACGTCTAACGACCCTCTCCACCCCTCTGCCCTGGCTCTGTTTGACTGGTCTAAGAATCGCATTATAAATGGGAGACAAGTTATGTCTAACTCCCCCATTTCTGTTTAATTTTTAATCTTTGTCCAGTTGACAAATTGAACTTCTCCTTTGATCATTATGTTACAATGCCAAATTTTCATTATAAAATCTATAAAGTCTTGAAGTCGATAAATGAGCTGATAAACGTAGGCGCTAGTGCTTTATACTACAACCTTTTGTCAGTTTGACCCGGTATATGTCTTCCTCTGTCAGACTGAGATGAGTAGCCTCAGAGCTTCCTCCGTGAGCATTCTCCAGGTGACCTTTACCTGTTTTTGACCCTTGTTGGACTCACAGATCTGCTCAGAGTCAGAAGGCCCTGCACAGCTGGACCAGGCTCTCCACACGGCTGTGAACTATGGAGATGTTAACAAGTGATAAGAGGCCAACAACATCATTCTTCGCAGAATGTGAAGAATGATCACCAAAACACATGGCTCTCTTCAAACATCCATTAAAGCCTCTGTCATGGGCTCACCTCTGGAATGCTCACATTTTAAAATACATTTCTATACACATTTTATATATTATTTTTAGTTATTTTGTTTAATTATCTTTGTTCAAAAATACAAAAATACCCAGTAAATAAATCAGAAAAGAATCCCCTCTCTTGACTCTTGATTCTGATCTATAAGAATTTCAGGTGAAGGCTGCACATTCTAGTGTTTAACCTTCAGCACAGTGGCCCACCTGTTAGTTTTAGGGTATGACCTCCTGCAGGACCTGATACATGTGTGTGTTAGATTTTCATCTTCCTCTTTTTGGTTGATCCTTAGTTTGGTGGAATTTGCAAATAAGAGTTAGAACTCCCACCTGTTAGATTTGATTCTTAGTGATTCATATGTTACCTGTGTGAGCAAACCTGCCTGAGTATGAATATGTGAATTATTGGTGTTAGAAGACGCTTTCGACGACGATGCATTTTGTTCTAAGTGACATTTGTTTGTCTGTTTATTTGTTCTTTGGTTTGTTTGTTTGTTCGTGTTTGTTCTTTTGTTGTTTGTTCATTTGTTTGGTTTGTTTTTTTCTCCTGTTGGCAGCGCAGTGGCTGAGTGGCTAGCACTCATGCTTCACAGCAAGAAGGTTCGGGTCGCCCGGGCCTTTCTGTGTGGAGTTTGCATGTTCTCCCCGTGTCTGGGGGAACATACACCAGGTAAAATCCTCCAGCTTAGGTCCTGACCAAACCCTAAACAACAAAATCATGGGGATGGTCCCCGGGTCAAATGCAGAAAACGATTTCTCCTGTGTGAAATCAATAAAAAGATAACATAAGATAAGATAAGCCTTTATTGATCTCACACAGGAGAAATTTACTCGCCACAGTAGCTCCAGGACATTTGGACAAGAGGGAAAAAGTGCATGCAGGCAGGGAGGGGATAAAGTAAGTAATAAATAATACAAATAGTAAAAAGTCAATCTTCCAACCATTACATTTACATGTTACATTTTTGTATGAAAAGCGCTTTATAAATAATGTTTGATTGATTGATTGATGTATAGTAAGTTATGTGCTATATAAGAAACCAAATTTCTTCTGCAAACCACGTGCTTTACGGAGGAATGGTGGTAGACCTCACAATTAAAAAGACTGAATAATGACTGAATATAATTAATTTGGTGTTTAACAAAATGTTTTATGTCAGAAAGGTCTTTATCATCACCATCCATCACAGAACCATTCTGCAGCAGTCAACCTGACCCGAGGCTCAGTATCACAGCACAGCCACAGACCCTGGAGGTGTTTATACCAAAGTTAAGTTTAATGTGACCAAATATGACCTATAAACTTAATAATGTGGGTCGTAATAGACAGTTTAGCTTAAAGGTGCACTGTGTAACCTTCCAGTTGGAGGTCTGTCACCTGCTTATTTGTGTGGATGTCATTACTTTGCCTGGAATGTTCCACGGTGTATGACATTGCAGCTCTAACTCACATTTATTAAATTACACGTGGTTTTAAAACACCTAGAAAAACAGGCATTCTGACCATGAGCGGGGTCGCCTCTCCGCAGATTTGACCTGTAACTCGGTCGGGTTTGGTCTCCATGAAGACGAAAAGCTTTAATACCATACTGTGAAACATTCCAGACCCTTTTCAAAAAGAGATTTAAGAGTGGCATTTATACTAATCTGTTTTAAGGACATAGGCCAGAGGAACCCAAGAGAAATTCAGTAGCGGGGTAAAAAAAGACTGGTGTTTGTTTCTATAGTTACCCCCCTGGGCAGGCCAAGTGACGCTCAAGGTTTATTTAAAGGATGCAATGAAAAGTGTGATACAGAAATTCTTGGATCAAAATGGCATTCTGACTATTTGACCCACTCTTAAGGAGGTTACTGGGGGCTTGTAATGTTCCTGTAAGTATTATCTCCTCAAAGCATTTTTCAAGCAGTGGTAGAAGTACTCACTTTTGTTACTTAAGCAAACGTACAGATACTGGAGCAAAAAATAAAGTAAAAATATAACATGAAAAAAAATCTAAAGCATTTTAAAGGTGCACTATATGTCTTTGGTTGGGGGTCCGTCACCTACTCGTTTCTATTCTTACATTTATTAAATTCCAAGTGGTTTTATGGCTCAAAAACAGGCATTTGACTCTGAGCGGGGTCGCCTCTCCATAGATCTGACCTGTAACTTGGTCTGGTTTGGTCTCAATGAAGATGAAAAGGTTTAAACATTCCAGACAAAGCAATAACGTGGGAGATAAGCATTTGACGGATCCTCCACAAGAGCAATGCGCCTTTAAGGAAAACAACAGATACTGGAGCAAAAGATTCCTCAAAAGTATCACATAAAAAATCTACTGAAGTAAAAGTATTGAAGTACCTGTTTAAATATGTACTTAAAGAGGGCATTTAAGAGCATAAAATTTAAGAGCATAAAAGCTTCAAATGTGGTGATTTTGATGAAGAATTGTGCTGAATTTTGTTCAACAGAAACACATTAATCAGTCTTTTTATTCTAGCTGTTTGGATTTTAGTTTATTTGTTGTATTATTTTGTTTTGCTCAAATTATGAACGTGTTAAAAAAATAAAAATCCACAGCCTTTTCAGCAGTTTCAAACAATAATAAAAAAAAAAATGCTTTTACTTTTCAGTCCTGGAGTAGTGGAGTTGAAATTACAGATACTTGCTTTCAAATATAGTGAAGTAAAATTCAAAAGTATCCACCTTTTTTTTTTTTTTTTTTTTTTACTTATAAGATAAGACTTTATTGATCTCACACAGGAGAAATTCACTTGCCACATTAGCTCCAGGCAGTTTAGTGCAAAAGAAAGTTAGAGCATAAAGTGCATGCAGACAAATAGTAATAATAAAAATAAGTAAAAATAGAGTATAGAGAATATTGCACGTCTGGACTATACAGTGGAGTATGTATCTACAGTACTTTATTACTTTTACTTTATGTTCCACCACTGCTTTCAAGACCCACACGTCAATCACATTTTTATTTGTGATTCAACTTTGCACTATGTCTTTATATGTGAATGTGAGAAATGATTAGCTAAATTTAACTTGTTCTGGACTTGGGAATATAGAATTTTCATTAAGGATGTGGAGAATGAGTAGTGTATTGAACTCTTTTGTTAAATGTCAAGTTGGACTAAAAAAGCTGCAGATATTTTAATCTTAACTTGACCTTGTGTAATATTGAGTCCACACTCTGACTGGTGCAGTGGCCAAACACCAGGGTGACAGGGACATATAGCTGTGTCTGTCTTGTAAATATAAAATTTTGTATTTGAATTAACAATAATGCAGTGTTTTAATGTCTTAATTACCATTTTTAAAATGCACTTACTATCAAATGTAACTCTTTCATTGTGAATTTTAGTACAATGCATGTTTAACCTGAAGCTGACCTAGAATTCATAATTCAGCAAGTATTTGATAAAAAATACTCTACCAGATTTTTTTCTCAAATGAATGTAAATGTCCTGTTTCAGTACACTGTGCCTGTCATGCACCTGTCTCACAGCTGATGGCAGCTCATTGTCCCTGTCTGTGCCCATCACTCTGGTGTCCTCATGCCCCTTGACCTCTGCCACCCACTGCTTTAGAAAACCAAACACCACCCCCATAAATCAGTTCACGAGCTGAAGCCTCTCAGTGTTTTCAGGTTTCAAAGATTTTTGGTGTTTTCTACTTTTTATTACAAATTTTCGAGTCAGTTACGTGGTATTATTTTGTTAAACATGTTAAGTGTTAATATTTACCGCAAATTAACATTGACAAGAGATAGAAGAATAACTGATTGCACTCAAAATCTTCTACTTTTAAAGTTTAAATTAGTATGTAAATACTTTGTGTGACTACAAGGCAAAATATAGAACTAAATTAGTTCACGTTCCCCAGTGTGCATGTGTGTGTGTGTTAGTAGGGTAGAATGGTGTTTTCTGCACTGGGGCTCTCCCCCACTCCTGTCCAATGACTCGTCTTAAATTAGCCATGGGGGCCGGAGGCTCCCTCCCAGTGCTGACAGAAGGAGGAGCCAGAGCCTGTCACTGTCTACTGTTTCATTATTACCTGCAAAGCCCTGTAGCATTTACCACACTGTGTGTCTGTGTGGCCACAGCAGCAGAGAGAGGAGCAAAGAGGAGCAGCCAGACCTGAGGCCCAGATCATCACAGACTTTTTACATTTTTGTTCTGTTTAACCAAATACGGACTCTGTCATTGCCTGAACCATTGTGCAGGACAACTAGCAGTGGACATGGCTGGTTGTCTGCAGAGTTACAGACTTTGTAAAAAGCAGGCACTTCTGCTTCTTACATTTATATTGTATTTAGGTGCAGTGGGTGCAGAGCCATTTGAGCGTGCTCACTTGTATCAGCACAGAATTGGACCTAATGAAGACACTATCATTGTTGCTAATAATGGGATCAGGGTGCCATTAGGACGCTCTGTGTTTTTGGACCCTGTAAATGACCTGGTGACAGAAGTGGAGCCTGGAGACCGCTGCCACATCACAGTTTTGGACAATGACCCTTTATCCCAAAAGCCTGGGATGCTTTCCCCTAAAAAGTTCCCTTGTTCTTTTGGACCAGAGGAAGTCAAATACACTCATTTTGGATCGCGGAGCCCCAGCAAAGATCGGGTTAAACTCCAGCTCCGGTATGACTCTCAGACAGACACCGTGATTATTCCCTTCATGCTGGAGGTAGAAGTCGTCTTCCAGCAGCTTGAGATCTTGACCAGGAATATGCCCATAAATGTAGAAAAGCTCAATGGTGAGAGTAACCCCATTGACAAAAAAGGCCTGGAGTTCTCCTATGAGGATGACGTGACTCAGTGTAAGATTACCACACTGGTCGGCGCTGGAGGTCTCCCCAGGTATGGCACTCTTATGAATAACCCTGCCAATGGCCAAATGATTGACTGTGATGAGTTTGTGAAAATGGGGGTTGTGTACAAGCACATGGCTACAACCAAGTCACCAAACCGAGACTATGTTCCAATGATGATAGAGCTGCAGGATACGGATGGCAACACTATTATGCAAGAACATTTCCAGCTAATGGTTAGAATCAGAGAAGGTGCAGAGAATAGCGCTCCTAAGCCGAGTTTTGTGTCTATGATGATGGTGGAGGTTGATCAGTTTGTAATGACGGCGATCACCAGTGACATGTTAGCAGCTGAAGATGTGGAGTCAAATACAGATGACTTAATTTTCAATATAACTTCACCTCTGAATCCACAGCAGGGTTACATTATCAGCACTGACGACCAAAACCTACCTATCACCTCTTTTTATCAGAGAGACATCAAAGATCTCAAAATAGCCTACAAGCCACCTTCAGAGGACTCAGATGTAGAGAGAATATTCCAGTTAGAGTTTGAAATTGTAGACACGGACGGCGCAGTTTCTGATCCTTTTGCTTTTATGATTGTGGTGAAGCCTATGAATACTTTGGCTCCAGTAGCTACCAGAAATACCGGTCAGCTTTTGTTTGAAGGGCAGTCCCGTCCACTGTCCAGCTCCCAGAATTTAGAGATTAGTGATGAGGACAATTTGGAAGATGTCAGAATAACTGTTGTCGATGGCTTAAAGCATGGGGAACTCACAATTCTCGGGAGTCGAAGGAAATTTTTCACACCAGCTGACTTGGATGCAGGCGTTGTGGTGTACCAGCACGATGGCAGTGATACTTACAGTGATAATATTATTTTTAGAATGACAGATGGCAGTAATGAAGTTGAATTTTTATTCCCCATTACAATCGCACCAACTGACGACGAACCCCCAATTATCAACGCCAACACCGGTCTCATCTTGTTCAAAAACGAAGTTATGCAAATCTCCCCTTTTATTCTGAGCGCAACAGATATCGATTCTGAAGATTCCACAATTAAGTTCATCTTAGAGGCACCTTATTCAACTGTAGGAGAGCTGCTGCTAAGACAAATAGAGCAACCTTCTGACCCATCTCTTTGGAAATTCAGTGAGACCGATGAGATGTTTGAGCAAGTAGTGACTGAGTGGTTCCAGCAGGACATTCTTGATGGAAAGCTGTTCTACCGTCACGTTGGCCCTCACAGCACGACCACTGTCGTCGACCACATTTTATTCCGAGTGCAAGATGATAACGATCCTCCTAACCAATCCGGCGAGAATGCGTTTACAGTTAAAATCCACCCCGTTGACGATATAGCTCCCGAACTTTGCCCTGGCACCACTCTGCACATGACAGTCCAGGAGTATGAGCTGACCCAGTTCAAAAAGAAGTTCTTGTGCTATACTGATTTAGATTCAGATGACAGGGATCTTAAATACACCATTGTTAAGCCACCGACAGATACAGATGAGAACAATCCATCTCCCTTGGGTGAGATTGTCCTGACTGACAACACTGATGTTATAATTACAGAGTTCACACAAGCTCAGATTAATCACCACAAAGTTGCCTACAAGCCACCTGACCAGGAGCTTGGAATCACCCCAAAAGTTGCCCAGTTCACTTTTATTGTTGAAGATACAGCTGGGAACACCGCAGATGGACTTTTCACTATTTTTCTTCAACCTGTAGATAACAAACCACCACTTATAATCAATACAGGTTTCACACTTATGGAAAGGAGTCCATATGTGATCACGAAAAAGGAGCTGCATGCCACTGACACCGACACAGATGATGATAACATTGTTTTTACTATTATACAAGTGCCTCAGTTTGGAAAGTTTCAGTTTTTCGGAGTTGATATGACCAATGGGGAGACGTTTGTGCTAGAAGATATTGCCAATGGCCGCCTTGCTTACATCCACGGTGGAGAAGAATCTGTCAGCGATAGCATTAAGTTAGAGGTCAGTGATGGATTCCATGAGGTGCCAATCACAGTTAAGATCACAATCGAACCGGTAGATGATGAGACACCTACAATAATGCTTCCAAATGGCGTGCTTGGGGCTTCTATCGACGTGCTAGAGAATGGGGCGACTGAGATTACAAGCAACGTGATCCAAGGTCGTGATGAGGACACAGATGACCTCATGCTCACTTTCATTGTAGAAGAACCTCCTCAACACGGTGAGATTCTCGTGAACGGTGCTCCCGCCGAACGCTTCACACAGGCAGATATCATCAATGGCGCCGTGGTGTACGCTCACACCTCTGGAGAAATTGGACCGATCAAAGAATATGACTCTTTCAATCTTACTTTGTCAGATATGTCCGATCAGTGGGTGGTTGGTGGTAACAAGGTTCAAGGGGTAACTGTCCATGTCACCATACTTCCAGTGGACAGCATCTCTCCTGTTGTGAGTGTAGGAGACCAGTTTGTCGTAGTGGAAGGAGAAAAGAATGTCATAACACCTGCCCATATCCAAGCTGAAGATATTGATACAGACAATGATGACATCCTCTGCACTATTTTAGTTCAGCCATCTTCTGGTTATGTGGAGAATATCTCACCAGCTACGGGCTCAGAGAAGTCCAGAGTAGGAACTGCCATCACAGCGTTTAGCATCAAAGACATTGTGCTTGGTCATATCTACTATGTGCAAAGCATTCACAAGGGCGTGGAGCCCATAGAAGACCGCTTCACCTTCCGCTGCTCAGATGGTATTAACTTCTCAGAGCGCCACTTTTTCCCCATTGTCATAATTCCAGTAAACGATGAGAAACCTGAGCTTTTTGTGCGCGAGTTTTTGGTAATGGAGGGCATGAGTTTAGTTATTGACACGCCTATTCTAAACGCTGCTGATGCTGATATACCTGGAGACGAACTGACCTTTGAGATCATCAAAAATCCCAAGCACGGAGCCATAGTCCAACAACTTAGCACTGGCACGATCCCAGTCGTGACCTTTGATCTTGAGCAAATCAAAGAGGCGTCCAACATTGTCTATGAACATGACGATTCTGAAACCAAAGAGGACAGCTTTGTTATCAAGCTTTCAGATGGAACACACACAGTAGAAAAGACTGTTCTCATTATGGTTATCCCAGTCGATGATGAGACTCCAAGGATGGCGATCAACGATGGGCTTGATGTTGAAATTGGAGAAACAAAAATGATCACTAACAAAGTCTTGAAAGCTACAGATCTTGACTCAGAAGACAAACATCTGACTTATATTGTGCGTTATGGTCCAGGACAAGGGTATCTTCAGCGTATAACCAAGCTTGGAGATGTTGTTGGCAATATTACACTGGGCATGAACTTCACACAAGACGAACTTGACAAGCAGCTCATCCAGTACGTTCACACCGGTCAGGAAGGCATTCGCGACCTGCTGAAGTTTGACGTCACTGACGGTATAAACCCACTTATCGATCGCTACTTTTACATCAACATTGGTAGCATCGATATGGTCTTCCCAGACGTTATTAACAAAGGTGTGACTCTCAAAGAAGGTGGTAAAGTGACGCTAACTACAGACCTTCTCAGCACAACAGACATCAACAGCCCTGACGAATACCTCACGTTTAGCATCACAAGAGCACCTAGTAGAGGCCATCTTGAGTGCACTGACCAACCTGGCGTGCCCATATCCACTTTTACTCAGCTGCAGCTTGCTGGGAACAAAATTTATTACATCCACACGTCTGATGATGAGATGAAAATGGACAGCTTTGAGTTTGAGGTCACAGATGGGTTCAATCCAGTCTTCCGTACATTCAGAGTGTCGATTACAGATGTGGATAATAAAAAGCCAGTTCTCACCGTAAATAAATTGTTTGTAGAAGAGGGTCAAACTAAGCTCATCACTCCATTTGAGCTAACAGCTGAAGACCGTGATACTCCGGACAAGTTTTTACGGTTTATAGTGACACAGGTCCCAGTACACGGCCAGCTCCTTTTCAACAATTCTCGCGCAATCATTTCCTTCACCAAACAGGATCTTAATGAAAACTTGATTAGCTACAAGCACGATGGCACAGAGACCAATGAAGATAGCTTCTCCTTCACTGTCACAGATGGAACCCACAATGACTTCTATGTATTCCCTGACACTGTATATGAAACACGCAAGCCTCAGATGATGACCATTCACATCAATACAGTGGACAACGGTGTGCCCCAAATTGTGGTGAACAAGGCAGCTGCTTCACTCAAAGTTCTCCCGACCGGTCACGTTGGTTTCCTGATCACCGGAAAAGTTCTGAAATCTGAAGACCGTGACAGCAACCAGAGGGTTCTTAAGTACATCATCACAGAGGCTCCTCATCATGGCTTCATCATGAACACAGCCCTGGGCAATGACAGCATCCAGACCTTCACGCAGGGTGAGTTCAGGACTTTGCATGGCATAGTTTTATATCAAATTTAGAATAGCCTGTTTATTTATGTTGCATGTTTAAAGGTGCATTGTATGGTGCACAGTATGGTATTGAACTTTTCTATCTTCATAGACCAAACCAGACCAACTTACAGGTTAGATCTGTGGAGAGGCAACTCTATTTAGGGCCTGTTTACACGAGAACGCTTACGGGTAAAAACAACAAAATATTTTATCGGAAGTGTCTTTCGTTTAGACGGTGACGCTGTTTGGGGGGATTAAAATACAAAAAACTGAAACCGCCTTCCAAAGTGGAAAACTTGAATGCGCTCCGCCGTAGCGTTTTCGTCTACACTGCCCAAGACGCAAAACTCTGGTCAAATCTGCTGACATCACGTACGCGTTTACGTCACATCGGTCCATATATCAGTCCACACCTTGTTGCGCCTTCGTTGTTTTGTAGTCTAACGTGCTCTGAAGCAATAGTTGAACTTCTTCATCTGACCACATAAATTTTTTTGCCTCCAGTAGCCATGTTTTGTTTTGCTTTTTGCGGCGCAGATGAGAAGAAGGAAGATTCTACACATGTGCGCGGACATAGTGATAATATATCACAGCGCCACCTAGCCGCCTGGCATGCATACCCAATCCAATTCCACACACTTTTGCATCACCGTATGCACACAGATTCTCTTCCGAAAACGCTCATCTAAACGCGGAATAAAAAGTGAAGGCGTAACACCACTTTGGCATCTTCTGTTCAGACCGTCATCATATAAACGTAGCCTTAGTCAGAATGCCTGTTTTTCAAGGTATATTGGGACTATAAAACCATTTGTAATTGAATAAATGTAAGGTAGAGCTGTTTAATATCATACTCCGGAACATTTCGGACAGAGCAATGACATATCCATAGAAACAAGCAGGTGAGGACCCAAGTTACACAGTGTATCTCTAAGTAGCTGTTTCAAATAACCACAATTTAAATGTGAGCTTGACCACAGGGTGAAGCTTCACGTTACCGCTGTGAACAGTTTAATTGCTGCCCCAGGGATGAAACTTAGACAGTGAAAAAATGGCTTGGCTGTTAGCTGTCAAAGTTAAAGATGCACTGCGTAATTTTTAAGGTGAAGGGTCTGCCACCTGCTCGTCTCCATGGAGATGTCATTTCTCTGCCTGGAATGTTCCACACACACACAAAAAAATCCTTTAAAACATAAATTCTTTCCATGTACAGGCTTGCTTCACCATAGAGTTGAACATTAACCTGTATTCACTGGGATTACCAAGTTTATTTTTCATACTGTGGAATAATCAAGGCAAAACATTAATACTTCCATGGAGATTATCGAGTGACAAGCCCACTACCTGAAAAGTTACGCAGTACACCATTAACTTATCTTTTTGTAAACTAACACAGAATCTGCTTGTATTTGTTTTACCAACAGCTGATATAGACGACATGAAGATCTGTTACGTGCTGCAAGACACAAGCAACGCAACAAGTGACATCTTCTTCTTCACCGTCCAAGATCAAGGTAGAAACTGTTTTATATTTTTTATATTTAGGCCTCTCACAATAAATACTCTGTCGACTTATTGTGATATTGCAGAACAGTGGTTTTTGGGAGATTTCTTACTTGCACTTTTGGGAAAATGTTGGTTATTTCTCTGGACCCCAAAAAGATTTGAGCTGTAGAGGGTTGAATTATGAACTTCTATGACGTTTTTGTGATTTGTAATTTATTTTTCTTTTCATTAAGACATGTCAGGACACACAGACACAAACAGAAAGACAAGACAAGTGAACTATAGGAATAAAAATAATATGAAAAATAATCCATATGTTAAAAAATTAAGTTTTTAGTTGGTTTTTTTTAACAATATTGTACATTAAGAATACTTTTGGGGATAATTCTGCTTTATGGTTTTGCTTCAATTAGGGTTGTAACAATATCCGAAATATCGTAATACCGTATCATCAAAAGTCTCACAATATATTGAATTCTCTTTGCTTAAATGTATTGTTATGGCACAACAATAGTTAAAACAAACAAAAAACTGAAGGAACTACATAGACCATAATGCTTTGCTCTGTTTAAGTGCAGACTACATGAAGAAATAATTGTTAATAACCATTTTTGAATGTTAGTTCTTTAGATGATACAGTCATACCTCACCTTATGAAATTAATTTGTTCCAGAAGTGGTTTCGTAACGTGATTTTTTCGTAAGTAGAGTCGCAATGGGGGCGACATTTTGCGTTTCGTAACTTGAATTTTCTTTCGTATTCAGAGACGAAAATTTTACGTAAACGCGTTTCATAACTTGGATTATTCGTTAGTTGGGTCTTTCGTAAGGTGAGGTATGACTGTAGTACCAAAGTCTTGTGAAGGCATTTAAAAAGAAAATGTGCAGTACTCTGAGATGCATATCGTAAAAATATCGTACAGAGAGATTTGGATATTATTACATTTATTGACTAACATTACTGATATGATATTGTTAGTTTTGATATTATGGTTTATTGTCTATATTTACATCACCAATATATCGCAATTCAACATTTGTTATTGTGACAGGCCTATTTTTTTACATTTCTACCTTCTTAAAACCAGACTTGAAGCTTCCTGTCAAAGTGTTTGCATTACAAAGACTGACACAGGTCCACGGAGCCCCCATCTTTTTGGGGGGTGAAAGGTTACTCGGGTCAAACACTTACTATGGGTCAGTAAAAGTGGAAAAGATGTGGCTATGACATTCTCTGAGCTTTATTGTCAACAGACAAAGGAAGCCTTTCCTTAAGGGCACTTCGCAGAGCCTTGATGTCCCCTTTCATCGTGTGACCCAGAGATGTGTAGGGATCAGTGTAACGAGATACTGGCTTTTTTATGTTTACTCAAATTGTTTACACCGGCTCAGAGATTTATGGTTTCCTGCTTAACTTAAAGGTGCACTGAGTAACTTTTCTGATGGAGTCTCTATGTGTCTATGGAGCTGTTATTTTTTTTGTCTGGAATGTTCCATAGTAAAGCATTAAACTTATATATTTCCATGAAGATGAGCAGAAGAGAAGCTAGGCCAAGATACGGGCCAGATCTGTGGAGAGGCGTCTCGGTGTATTGTAAGAATGCCTGATTTTCATTCAAGGAGAATTAACGTTTTTTACAATCTGAGCCTTATTTCGGTAATAAAATAAGTTGTTTTACTCACCCATAGCACTTTGGTGTCATTTGGAGCATTTCCGGAGATGTTTTAGATTTGCGATCTCCATAATGTGAGTTCTCGGGGCATATGTTTGCGGTCTCCAAATAACACAAACTTTAGCACTTTTCAAATCATAGAAGCTCAATGTCTTAGTCTACACTTTAGTTTGAGTCAAAAGTGGTCTGTAATCCGAGATTTAGCCATAGTTTCGAGTAGATGAGGAGGCGAGTGCGCATGTGCGGAGTCACAGCTTATTTCGCTCTCAGCTCTCGGGACCCAAACCTGAAACGCAAAGCTGTAAATTATGGCTAAATCTGCCCCGAGAACTCACGTTACAGATATCGCTAATCTAAAATATCTCCGGAAATGCTCCAAATTACACCAAAGTGCTATGGGGGAGTAAAACAACTTGTTTTATTACCGAAATAAGGCTCAGATAGTAAAAAAAGTTAATTCTCCTTTAAGAAACAAAAGCACCTGTAATGAAAGAAACACAATATAGACAATTTAACAGCGTAGTGTGGAACATTGCTGGCAAACATTCATATTCCCATGGAGACAAGCAGGTGGTGGACCCTTTGCCAGAAAAGTTACATAACGCACCTTTAAAGAACTTTCGAAATCACAACAAATAAAAACGTTTAGCTTTTTATTTATGTCATATCAAATGAGTGTTATCTTTTAATTCCATACTCAATACTTTAGAGTTTGTGTTGTACTGATGTTTAGTCTCTTTGTTGCAATTTCACTGTGTAAATAATTTGAATGTGAGTTTACTCAAAGCAACCCTTTAATTAGTTTCCCTCCTCATTCCTGTGTTTGCTTTCCCACTTTGTTTTGAGCTCCCAGGCAACCCGGCTTATCCAGGTGCTCTCTTACATGCATCAAACGCTATCAGATCTTAAACCTACGAAGAGCTCATTTGCAAAAACTGATAAGCACACTTTGAAAAGTCACTGAAGGCTTGTAGTTTACTCTTAGTATAATAATATAGCTCTGGAAAAATAAGAGACTACTGCAAAATGATCCGTTTTTTTCTTATTTTACTACTTATAGGTATGTGTTTGGGCAAAAGGAACATTTTTGTTTGAGTCTATAAGCTACTGATTATATATTATTGTTCAGAGCATTTATTTGCAGAAAATGACAAGATCAAATTCATTTAAAACAACATAATACTATTGTTTACACTTAAGAAGAGTTCAGAAATCAATATTTGGTGCAATAACCCTTATTTTTAATCACAGCTTTCATGCGTCTTGGCATGCTCTCCACAAGTCTTTCACATTGTTCTTGGGTCCTAGTTTAGACCTGGTTTAGTCTTGGTTCAGACCGGGTTTAGTCCTAGTTTAGTCCTGGTTTAGTCTTGGTTCAGACCTGGTTTAGTCCCCTTTTTAACCTGGTTTAGCCCTGGTTCAGTCCAAGTTTAGTCCTAGTTTAGACCTGCTTTAGTCTTGGTTCAGACCTGGTTTAGTCCAAGTCTTTCACATTGTTCTTGGGTGACTTTATTCCACTCCTGGTGCAAGAACTGAAGTAGCTCAGCTTTGTGTTTGTGTTGGAATTCAACAGACGCTGGAATGGAATGGCTGTAATACATGTAGAGATGTTGATTTCAGAAAAAAATGCAGTGGTCTTTTTTTTTTTTCTTTCCCAGAGCCGTATGTTCAAAAGCCAAATCTACTTTACTGCTATCAAAATATACTTCCATCCCTTCTTGATAAAATCCACTATACTGTCAATGCTAATACCTCTAGAAAACGGAAATAAAAAGAAATAAAAAAAAAACTTGGAATTTTTCAAAATGGAGATATCTGTTTTTGCGATTGAACTCTTCATTCTTCATTTTCAAAACTACAAACTACTGTGTGTATTGTATGAATTGAGCAGAAAACATGGCAGACAACATAAACATAAACAGATAAACCAAAAGATCAAGTGACCCCTCGAAGGCTAGTGGGCTACTAATGGGAAGTGTTAAAGAGGTGACTTAAGAAGGAGATAGTCGTATATCCTGGGCAGGTCTGGACACGCACGTAGATGACAAACTGATGGTCACCTTATCCACACAAAGATCTGGACTTTTAAGTGGTGTTTGTGTGGGAAGCGGTAGAGATGAATTCTTTAAAGGTCCTATATTACGCAAATTTGACTCTTGTGAGCTTTTAGTTGTGTTATAATGTTGTTATCTCATCCAAAACAAGCGTGGAGTTGTGTTTTGTTTCATTCACGCTTGTAGTATTCCTTAATCTGTTAATTCATCTGTCTATATCTCCAAAACTCAAAATGGTTCAAATCATCCAAATGTTTCTAGTGAAGGTGTGTGGAGTTTTAAAACACAGTGGAGCACTTTCTGTTTTGCCACATGAGATCGCAAAGTGGAACAGAGTGTTTTCTGTTTGAGAGAAGAACTCAGCCTAAATGTGCAGGGTTTGAGTGTTAAAGATAAGATAAGATATGATATGATATGCCTTTATTAGTGCCACAGTGGGGAAATTCCAGTGTTGCAACGCACAGATCAAGAAGAGCAGGAAAATGTAGCATGCAATAAAACAAGATAATAAATAATGGCTTAAAATAATAAAAAAAATAGACTTAAAAATAGACTCTAGAGCAGGGGTGTCAAACATGCGACCTTTAATCTGGCCCTCGGCAGATTTTCTATTAAAATATTTTAGTTTTATTTTAACTTTCAATGAAAATATTGGTAATTTTCTGTGCTGCTTTTCTGCACCTCTTTTCTGCTCAGTTTAGCATAGCAGCGTCTGCAGCGCCTCTGTGTGTGACCGCCTTCCACCAGAGCAGCACAAATGAAGACTAAAGCATGACTAAATTCTGTGAAATGCAAACAAGTTAATGTTAGAACATTTGTGTTGAAATGACATTTTTCTTAAAGTTTCAGGTTGCTCATAATATTATAATATTTTGTAAAAGAAAGTGTTCATCAAATAAAAAGGACTTCTGTAATAGATTTGTGTTTTTCTGCACAAATATTTGGACTTATTGCTATTTTTGGAATATATTTGCCATGTGTTTTCTGATCCGGCCCCTTTAGAATCAAAGTAGTTTGGATAGGCCCCCGGACCAAAATGAGTTTGACACTCCTGATATAGAGCATAGTTGAATAATGTAGTGTAGATAAAGTTGAATGACATGTTAACAGTGTTCGTTGTACAACATGCGTGAAAGAAACAAAACACAACCCCAGGTGTGTTTTTGACGAGGAAACGATCAGAAAATAGCATTATACTGGCCCTTTAAACTGTGATAAAGGAATATAATACAAGTGAAGTCAACAAAATGATAAAAATGACTGTTTTTTAACGGTATTAACTGCCTGTATCAGTCTCGTCTCTGTAGTCGTTTTAGTGCAACTGCAACTCAAGCAAACCTGAATATAGGCACTGATATGGGCAGCTGTTTAAGGGTCTTAGCGGCTTTTAAAAGATACCTGTCACACTCAATAATCATCTCTCCTGTGTAATACAGGAGTCCAGAATAGACTGCTAATAGGGGGTCCTGAAATTCAATGTATGCCGTGACTGCATGAAGCTTCCAAATGACGGATTAACTATTAAACCATGACTGGACTGACTTGAAAGTACACTGTGTAACTGTGTTTCGGTTGGAGGTTCCTCACCTGTTTCTCTGGATTGCCCTGCCTGGAATGATCCACAGTGTGACATTAAACAGCTCTACTTTACATTTCTTCACTTACAGGTGGTTTAAAAGCTGAAAAATACCAATAAAAACAGACATTCTGACTGTGAGCGGGGTTGCCTCTCCACAGATCTGATTCATTTGTATTTATTTATTTTGGGCAAGTAAGCAACTTGCATTCTTTTAAAAGTGCAATAACAGAAATAACGATAAACTGAAATAACAAAAAAAACAAAAAACATTTTCCCAGAAAGGAGCAGGAAGAAGAAAACTTATTTAATCCCACCCCCTTTTCTAATTTAACATAATGAGCTTTCTTTTGCATTCTTCAGACATTTTACATTAAACTTGAAGTATTTACAAAAGGAAACCAACAATGGTAAAGAAATTAAGGAAACAACAATGGAAGTAGATACAAGTAATGTGATGGACCGAACAAACCAACAATGGTGCGGAAACGACAAACATAAAGCAGCTCTACAGAAGTTTGTTCTAATATTCAGACCCACTCTCTATAAACTGTGGCCAGACCAAATGTTTATAGAACAACTTGAATTTATGGATATTTTGGCATTTCTTGACACGTGTATCCAGACTGTTCCAGAGTTTTACACCACATTTAGTCACACAGAAACGTTTACAGGTAGTTTGAACATTTGGCAATTTGAAATGTCCATCCCCTCTTAAATTAAATGAGTTCTCTCTCTCATTTTGAACAAGTTTTGTAGATTACTTGGGAGTAAATTGTTGAATGCTTTAAATAATATTATCAGTGTATAATATTTTACAAGGTCAGGAATCTTTAGGAGCTTTGATTGAATAAAATAGGCATAGCTATTCACTATTAATACTATTATAACTATCAATACAAACATCGTGTTCCTGTTTAGATGTTTAATTTTCAACAAAAAAAAAAAGATGAGAGTGACTGAAAAACTGTTGACTAATTCTAGCTAGTTTGTGACTGTAATTTTATTTGTTTAACATGTTTAACAGCGCAAAATCTTCTCACCTGCTGTAATTCCGACTTCTTTCTGGTCAGATTGTTTTTTTTTGTTTGTGTTTTTTTGTTTTTTTTATTGAGCCAAAAGGAATTTACAACTGAAATTGTACAGGATCAATAGCACTCAATGTTTTTGGTATATAAATAAAAATAAATAAATAAATTAATTAATAATAATAATAATAATAATAATAATAATAATAATAATAACATAAATCACACAGAACTGAAAACAAACATACCAGCATGCAGAGGTACATATATCTAAAATAAGTTTAGAGATGTTTCTCACATAGATGCAGCTTGTAGAAAATCAAGAAGCGGTTGCCATATTTTCTTAAATGACATGAGCTTATCCTTTAACACAGACATGTCCAAACTGTGGTCCGTGGGCCAAATGTGGCCCTCAGACAAATTTTTCTTGGCTCTCAGGCTTCCAGGTCAATTGGCTCAAATTACCTTGAGCAGAACTTTTGACTGCAATTTTTTTTGAAAATCTACCTTGGTTTGATAATGTTTAATATTTATTGTGTCGTTTTGAGGATTTTAGCACGAATAAAGGACTGATGGCTCATTCTAACGTGTTAAACATGCATATACGAGGGTCATTCAAAAAGTTCTAAGACAAATGCCATAACTTCAAAATGAGTCAAACTAGTTCAACAAAATGACCTTGAATCGTACCACTGATGACTGATAAACACATTTGACAAGTTTCGGCATTCTAGATTTGTCATTCAAAGAGTTACGTTACATAATGCACAACCCACTTTTTTGACGCTCCAAAATGAGCCAATCTGAAGTCCGAGCAAACATTAAATTTCTAACAAAACTTCAATGAAATTATAGAAGCTTTGCACAATGTTTATGGATGTTTTTTTTTTTTTTTCCGTATTTCCAAAGTTGAAGGAACATTAAAAAGGAACAAGATTTCAGTCCATACTTGAAGCGAAGAGGGAGGTTGTGACCTGGTTGACTAGACGAGCTTGAGAATTTTATCAAGAAAGAATTTTTCGGTGGAAAAAAGTGTATTGACAAAAATAAAGTTGTTTTTTAATTTGTCTTAGAACTTTTTGAATGACCCTCGTATTTCAATTATTGACTGTACTCGACCGGTCCTCTGCTTCGTCTGTGTTTAGATACAGTATGTGAAAAAAGTTTGGACACCCCTGCTTTAATATCGAATTATCTCTAAATTCAAAGTTTTAGCTAGGTTCTGTAGCCACATTTTAAAGTTTGGTACTGACGGCCCCTTCCATGACATTAGAAGATAGAGACTGTGTTAAAATAAAGCTCAGATTAAAGTCTAAAAAAGCAAACTATCGATAAGGTAACA
This sequence comes from Paratrypauchen microcephalus, assembly GCA_036785185.1. Classification (NCBI taxonomy): domain Eukaryota; kingdom Metazoa; phylum Chordata; class Actinopteri; order Gobiiformes; family Gobiidae; genus Paratrypauchen; species Paratrypauchen microcephalus. Next base: position 1,032,882 of record JAVJIX010000141.1, on the reverse strand, counting down.
TAAAATAGATTATTCTAACGTTATATAAATCGAATAAGACAAATTCCTACAAAAGCTTGAGTAAGACTTGATGTAGTCGTGCTGGTGTATCTGTGTGTGGTCAGTCTAACACAGCTGAGCGTTGTAATAGTGTAAAAAGTGTCTCTGGACATTGGGTTTCACGTCGTCAGTCTGAGTGGAGACCTGCTGCTGGTCACACATCGCATTCCTGTCTGGAAAGTGAGTGTGGCCCCCTCAGGACAGACATCAATCTTTGTGTTTTATTACCTACTTTACTACATACTTACGTGTTAATCTGAAAAACAACTCTTACGTTTATACTACCTTCTCAGAATATTTAATCAGCCTCTTAATTCGACACAATAACACAAACATCACAATAAATATAATGAAAAGCAATATACATGGTAATAATACCTTCAAAATAAGTAGCAAATAAACAAATAAACCTTTTAATTTTATATTTACATACAAAGCATGTCCGAGATTTGCACATTTCACATTTATTTCTTAGTAAAGCAGGAAAGTTATGTTAAAACGTTGACTACTTTGGACACTGTGAGGTTTTATCAATCCAATAATATTACTTTATTTGTCCTCGAGCTCATTTAAAAGTGCATTTTGTAACTTTTTGGTGGTCCGTCACCTGCTTGTTTCTATGGATATGTCATTGCTCTGCCCGAAATGTTCCACAGTATAACATTAAACAGCTCTTCTTTACATTTATTCAATTACAGGTGGTTTTATAGCTTAAAAATCACTAGAAAAACTGACATTCTTCCACAGATCTGACCTGTATCTTGGTCTGGTTTGGTTTCCGTGAAGATAGAAAGGTTTAATACCGTACTGTGAAACATTCCAGACTAAAAGATCTAGAGAAAGTCACCAGAAAAGTCAAACAATGCACCTTTAAACATAACGAGGAGTAAAATTTAGTCACTGAACTCTTAACAAAAGGGTAAAAACTTGTGAGTGACCTGGTCAAAACCGGCCTAGAGCAACAGTAAATAAGGGTGCAATAAATACTTGTTTTTACAAGTGGATCCACTGCTCACTTATATTGTGTCCATCAGCAAACTCTGAGACGAAGGGGAAGGACCTCTGTGACTTACAGTGCCACATGTCATGACATCTGTTGACTTTTCTGACAGCTTTAGAACCATGTAAAAAATCTACTTTGTTCTCCAGTTAGAACACATTTAAAGGGCCTATATATTATTTATTATACTATGTTCTGATCTATGTTAGAATGTTGTTTCCTCATCACAACATACCTGGAGTTTTGTTTCGTTTCATTCACACGTTTAACACACAAACCTGCATATTTTAGGTGTATTCAGTTCTTCTCTCAAACTAAAAACACTCCTTGTTCCACGTTGTGATGTCATTTGTTAATACAGGAAGTGCTCCACACACTTTCACGTGAATCATTTGGATGATTTCAGCCCTGGAATTGCCGATCTCTGCTGGACAAAAGGGAAATGAGAGCTGTTTGAGCTTTAGAGATGGAGACAGACTCAAACATTTGTGAATAAAACAAAGGAGCGAGTGAACGAACCCACTTTGTGATTGAGTTTGTCAGTTTTTCTGTGGTCGCTTTGCTAATTCGTTTCCCAAATTCTGAGCGTGGTTTGTTGGTTTGGTGGTTTGTTGGTTTGGTGGTTTGGTGGTTTGGTGGTTTAGTGGTTTGGTGGTTTGTTGAAGTTCGCTCACGCTCGCTCTATCACCGGTAACAATGGAACTTGTCCGGACGTGTTTGTCGTTCAAATGATCCGTCAGGCTGGAGCAGCTTCGGTGATCGGAAAATTCTTTTTGACAAAAGCTCCAAATCACAGTGTTCTTGTTGATTGTCCCGTCTTCGTTGTTTTTATAAATAAACTTGCCGTTCAAAGACCCGAGCAGCGATATGCTCACTACACGCCAAAATAAAAATGCGCGCAATGAATTGACACTCGTAATTAATTGCGTTAATTTTTATAACGCGTTACTTTGCGGTGTAATTAATGAATCTAATTACGCGTTACACTGACAGCCCTAGTAACAACATTATACCATGACTAAAAGCTAAATTTTGCATCTACTTTGCGTAATATAGAACGATTAACAGAAATCTTGTGCGTGAAGCCATAAAGAAACACAAATCTCCAGTGGCAGAGTTCCATGTGAGCAGCTCTGCTGTGGGATCTTTGACGCCGTGCTCTGTGTGTTATGTGATCATTGGAGTCAGGAGAGGAATGCACTTCCTGGAGACGGCAGGCTCCAGGTCCACAGACAGAGCAGGGCTGTGTGCAGGATATGGGTATATTTAAAGTCACATCATGGAACATTCCAGAGAAAGCACTAACATCTCCATGGAGAAGGCAGTGGGCCCTCCTCCAGAAAAAGGTCGTGGTGCACGTTTAAGCAACTGACACAAAATCAACCATTACATAGCTTATCCCATAGCTTATACAGTATAGGACAAATTATAACTATGAACTTTAAAGGTGCATTGTGTAACTTTTCTGGTGGAGGGTCCGTCAAATGCTGTTCTCCATGGAGATGCTATTGTTTTGTCTGGAATGTTTCACAGTATGGTAATAAACCTTTCTATCTTCATGAACACCAAACCAGACCAAGTTACAGGTCAGATCTGTGGAGAGGGAACTCCGCTCACAGTCAAATGTCAGTTTGAGTGTTTGTTCTTGGTATTTTTGAGCTGTAAAACCACCTGTAATTGAATAAATGTAATGTTTAACGTCATATTGTAGAACATTTGAAGCAGAGTAATGGCATATCCATAGAAACCCCAAACGAAAAGTTACATATTGCACCGTTAAGTATTATGTCCGCACACAGAGCAGGGGCATGTGCAGCGGTATCGTGTGCAGACAGAGCAGTGCCGTGTGCAGACAGGTGTGTACGTGAGAAGCAGGGCTTTGGGAGATCCTCTTTCAAAGTCCACCATCTACTCACTCCCAGCTCTGCAGAAATACAAGCCAATGCCAGATAGCCTCATAACCCACAGGCCGGCGCTGGACTCAGGGCTGTGGCGGGTGGGCACTTCCTCAGAGGCCACAGGGATATCAAGAGCTCTGTTGTATGTAGGGATTTATAAACGAGTTTTAGTGTTATACTCAGAAGTGGAATACACTTTTACTACATTATTTTTGACTCTTTTGCTCAGATGCTTTAGTTGCTCTTTCTTTTAACTTTTAACTTTGCCTGACCAGCCAGCCCCTACTGCATTCTGTTTTTGAATCTAAAAGAGTCTGGAACCAGACCATCGAGCGTGAAAAACCTATGTCCTAACTTGGGATGGTCCAACCACAACCACTAATTTGTATCACGTGTCTCTCAAATATGGAAGACATCTCTTGAAAATTCTCATAACATTCAGAACAAAATATATAACTTTTTTTTACCTGAGATAAATGTGATGCACCACGGACTTCAAGCTCTCAAGTCGGCATTACAGATTCTCGGTTTTTGTGTGTGTTTGTTTTTTTCAAAATTTGTGATTTTCGTTTTTTGCATAATGTGCTAGTTGAGATCATGAAGTAGTCTCTCCATGTTTCAGATAACAGCATTAGTGACGTTAAAAACATACATTTTTAATTTCAAACAGGCTTGTTTTTTGGGAAAGAAACGGGGCGTGTATAAATCCCGCAGTCGGACACAAATTACAGTTTGGTGTTTTGATTGTTGATTCTGCAGAAATGTGCGTTGTCTCTCCATCTCCATGTACCAACACAGGCGGGCGGGCCAGAGTGGACCGTCATCTGCCGTACATCTTCACCTAGAAGCCGCGGGCCATTCATTTGAGGACAGTGAGGTTCAGATCTTAGCCAGGGAAAAGAACTGGTTTGAGAGGGGAGTTAAAGAGGCAATTTTTGTCAAAAAAGAGAATCCGTCGTTAAACAGAAATGGGGGAGTTAGACACAACTTGTCTCCCATCTATAATTCGATTCTCAAACAAAGAAACATTAGGACAGACAAGCCATTGCAGAGGGGTGGAGAGGGTCGTTGTCTTGAATAGGGAATTGGACGCCAGAGAAATTTGAAATACAAAGAGACAGATTAGTTGATAGTTCAGAGCTATTTCAGTGTAGTGAGCGCCGCCTAGGGCTTATAGATATGCTAATACAAGACGCCAGAGGAATTCGTAAAACAAAAGAGAGTAGCTGGGATAGGTTCAGAGCTTTGTTCAGGGTAGTTAGCTCCTCCCTTGCAGCTAGATATAAACAGGGTCTAACCAGCATGAGGGCCCGAGCTGACGAAGCCTCTCGGATGAGCGGCGAAACGTTTTCAACCAAACAAACTGTGTCCAGTTGACAAATTGAACTTCTCCTTTTATCATCTCCATCTCAGTCTTCTGAGTTTGTTTGTTTTTTCCATGTAAGACGCCAAGTTTGTTTTGACATGAATGGATCATGTGTCTCTCTGATTGGTTAATCTGCCTGTCAATCATACCATCTGGAATCAGGGAGACAGGACACAGTTCCAGATCCACTCATCTTTGTAAAGATAAAAGGAGAAATTCAGTTTGTCAACTGGACAAAGTTTGTTTGGTCGAAAACGTTTCGCCGCTCATCCGAGAGGCTTCGTCAGCTCTGGTTCTAGTGCTGGTTAGACCCTGTTTATATCTAGCTGCAGGGAGGAGCTCACTACACTGAAATAGCTCTGAAACTATCTCCACTAATCTGTCTCTTTGTTTTACAAATTTCTCTGGCGTCTAGTTTAGCCTCCCTATTCAAGCCTAACGACCCTCTCCACCCCTCTGCCCTGGATTGTCTGCCCTAATGTTTCTTTGTCTGTTTTTGACTTGGTTTGAGAATCGAATTATAAATGGGAGACAAGTTATGTCTAACTCCCCCATTTCTGTTTAACGACGGATTCTCTTCACTCATCTTTGTAAAGTTTTCTCAAGTGTGCAGTTCTAGCTGGCCAGATAAATGTTTACTGCAAAGTATTTTGGATGCAGAAGTTCTGGAGATAGAGAAAGTCGATTGTCAATGAACCTAAAGGTCGAAGGTATAGAATATATACCTAACAGCTATTCATGGCTATAAATAGCTGTTGTGTAACAACTGCAGCCCAAAAAAGCCTAAGTGGTATCTCTTTGGTCATCGTGATCATCCTGATTTATTGTTCAGCCTTATGAACAGGAATACATTGCTACTTTTAGAAATTAAAGGTCATATATTACATATATATATATATAGAGAGAGAGAGAGAAAGAGAGAGAGTCTTAGTGACTCTTGTGAGCTTTAAGCCATGTTAGAATGTTGTTACCTCATAAAACATTTGGTGGCTGAGTGGCTAGCACTCACGCCTCACTGCAAGAATGTTACGGGTTTGATCTGTAGAGTTTGCATGTTCTCCCCGTGTCTGTGTGGGTTTCCTCCGGGTACTCCGGTTTCCCCAATCAACCCAAAAACATGCTCCATAGGTAAAATCCTCCAGCTGAGGTCTAGGAATAATAAGATCATGGAGATGGGTCCCCGGGCGCCTGAAAGATGTGCTGCCTATGGCTCCTGAAAAGGATCATTTAAAAAACAAAAACATACCTGGAGTTGTGTTTTGTTTAATTTACACATCTTTGAGAAATCCTAAATTATTGGGACATGTACTGTACATCTGCAAAGCTCAAAATGCTCTGTTCCAATTTGTGATGTCATGTAGTGTTGTTGTTTTTTTTTTTAAAACAGCTTCTTTTACCTTCAGTTCAGAGATAGGCAATTCCAGGACTGAAAGTGAAATGAATTCTAATGAAGGAGTATGGACAGTGTAGCACTTACTGTATCACCACATGACATCACAAGGTGGAACATGCGTGAATGAGAAAAAAAAACAACACAACTCCAGGAATGTTTTTGATGATGAAACAACATTATAATAACACAGATCAGAAGACAGTGTAACACGGTCCCTTTAAACGTCATCTGTACGGCATTAAAACAACGCTTCAAAGACATTTCAGTAAAATTATTCGGTTTCTTTTTATCTCTACGTGCTCCTGTTGTGTCTGTGTTACATCCCGACTTCCGAACAGTGTTTCTGGATCACTCACTGTCACTCGTGTCATCAGTCTGTGAAGATTTACTGTCCACAGAGGAGCCACTGAAAAGGCCCCCTGCTACTGTTGGAAACCCACTCCCCATTTTTCAAACTCGCCCATGTTCTCACCATCTCTGCTTCTTCCTCCCCTCCATACTGCACACCTCCAGGGTTTTTCCATAAACTTGGACTACGTCATCACAACAGACAGCTCTTAAATATCCTTTAATAGAATATGACTTAAAGGTGCACTGTGTAACTTCTCTGGTTGGAGGTCCACCACAAGATTGTTTCACAGTGGCTTAAACCTTATCCCTGTTGCATTTATTCAATTACATGTGTTTTACTGCTCAAAAATACATCAATTTTTACTCTAAATGAGCTCACTTCTCCACAGATCTGAGCTATAACTTAGGCTGGAGGCATTGCAGGCTTACCTCCATGGAAATAGATCCAATGCCAGTTTACAGCTCTGGAAAAAAATAAGAGACCACTGCATTTTTTTCTGAAATCAGCATCTCTACATGTATTACAGCCATGCCATTACAGCATCTGTTGAATTCCAACACAAACACAAAGCTGAGCTACTTCAGTTCTTGCGCCAGGAGTGGAATAAAGTCACCCAAGAACAATGTGAAAGACTTGGACTTAAACCAGGTCTGAACCAAGACTAATGCAGCGATGAACCAGGTTAAAAAGGGGACAAAACCAGGACTAAACTAGGATTAAAGCAGACCTAAACTTGGACTGAACCATGGCTAAACCAGGTTAAAAGTTGGACTAAACTAGGACTAAACTAGGACCCAAGAACAATGTGAGACTTGTGGAGAGCATGCCAAGACGCATGAAAGCTGTGATTAAAAATAAGGGTTATTGCATCAAATATTGATTTCTGAACTCTTCTTAAGTGTAAACATTAGTATTATGTTGTTTTAAAATGAATTTGATCTTGTTTCTTTGCATTGTTTGAGGTCTGAAAACATGGATCTTTTTTGTTATTTTGACCATTTGTCATTTTCTGCAAATAAATGCTCTAAACGACAATATTTTATTTGGAATTTGGGTGAAATGTTTTCAGTAGTTTAAAGACTCAAACAAAAATGTTCCTTTTCCCCAAACACATACCTATAAGTAGTAAAATCAGAAAAACTGATCATTTTGCAGTGGTCTCTTTTTTTTTTTTTTTTCCAGTGCTGTAATTTAATGCCATACTGTGGGACATTCTAGACAAAGTAATAACATTTCCATGAAGACAAGCAGGTGACGGACCCTCGACCAGAAACATACATAATCCACCTTGAACTATTACAAGAAAGTAATTTAGTTTTAGTTTTATCATCTAATGAGAAGTTGGTAGTAGAAGTTGAACTCATTTTTGAGCCCAACCAGTTCTGTAACATAAGATCGATCATTCTAAATTTGTATGAATCAAGTAATATTTATTTTTGTTCTTGCTGTTGGCCTCACCGTAGACTGTAAATATAAATGGACATGAGCACATTCCAATTAGGAAGTGACCATGGGAGCGCTTCTGGCTCCATTTACACTGGGAAATTGTCATCACTCTCTGTAACTGCTGCGGTGAGCCTCGTCAATTTGGTCTTAAAGGGATAGTGCGTTTTGGGTTTTTTTCTTATGTTAATCTGTATGGGTTCACTTCTAAAAGTGTCCTGCGGTAACACTGGATTACCTCTGACAGTCTCCTCTCAGCCCGGTTTTTCTCGGGTTCTGGAGCTCACGTAAGTAGGTCCGGTAAGTTCGCGGGTACAGTTAATAAAGCTTGTTTTTCTTCTCAAAACAAAACCTTTGTCCGAAAGGTGATATACTGTATTTGCGTCCCAAACAGTTGTCCACGAAACATCCAGCAGCGTAGTTCACATTCGCATATCTCGTCTCGATTAGCTGTATTAGCCTGTTAACCTTTAGCAGAAGTGTACGGCGGATCCGGTACAGCGACATCCCCCATAAACAAATGTTTACAAGTGAACGGGCAATAGCGCTAACGGGGGCGCATTGATACGAATCTAGAGAGACAATACGCGAATGCAAAATGCGCTGCTGGATTTTTCGTGGACAACTGTTTGAGACGCAAATATATCACCTTTCGGACAAAGGTTTTGTTTTGAGAAGAAAAACAAGATTTATTAACTTTACCCGCAAACTTACCGGACCTACTTACGTGGGCTCCAGAACGCGAGCAGAACCGGGCTGAGAGGAGACTGTCAGAGGTAAGCCAGTGTTACCGCAGGACACTTTTAGAAGGAAACCCAAACAGATTAACATAAAAATCAGAATCAGAATCAGAAAGACTTTTATTGCCATTGTCAAGTGAACAGAATTCACAAAATTAGGAACTTGTCTCGGTGATAAGGTGCGAACATAAAACACTAAATAATAATAGTAATAACTAGAGTATAGACACTAAATAATAATAACTAAAATATAGCTATAATATAGTAAAAAATAATAAACAATCCAAATAACAAAAAGGTTCAGATGAGTAGCATCAGAACAGTAGTGCAAACATGACTTAATTAAAGTGACTGGTGATATAAAGTGTCCATCTTTGTGCAGATGTTATGAATTGTTCATGAGTCCAACAGCAGAGGGAAAGAAACTGTTCTTGTGACGGGAGGTTCTGGTCCCGATGGACCGTAGCCTCCTGCCAGAGGGAAGTGGCTCAAATACGTAGTTCATGTCCAGGGTGAGAAGTGTCAGCTGCTATCCGGCCTGCTCGCCGCACTATCCCTTTAAAATGTTTGTATTAACCCGCTCGACATGATCCTGGTGTTTTTATTTTGCTATTTTCTAAGTTAATAAATTCCTATTCCTAATATGGACCTGGCTCCAAATTTGCTCTTATAACTGCCAGCCTCGTGAGCTTCATTTTACTGGAGCCAAACTTTATGGACTTCCTTAATCTGCTTCTTTATACAGTGTGTGGTTCTCACTCTCCCTGCTGCATCCTTCTCTCCGTACACCTCCAGGGTTTTTCCACCGAGTTCACCTTTTCACTCATGACCCTGTTCATCCTCGCCCCGGCTGTTTTCTAGACACTTTTTTGCTTCTCAGGTGACCCTTTCATACCTCACTCGTACTGTTTCTGGCCTAATTCTTGAGCTTTGATTTATGGAGGCTGGAGGCGGGTGTGAGGAGGCGGGTGTGGGGAGGCGGGCGTGGGCGGGGCCGTTATGATGTACGAGCGCGGCGGTTATTCTTATCTGGTCTCAAATGGCAGAGCTGTCGTCCACTCTTTGCGGGGCTGTCATAGAGTTACAGTACGGATGTTTCTTGTGCGTTTTGTTCTTTTCATGTGTAAGCTTTCTGTGTAAGCTTTCTTCAGGTCTGTCAGTGTTATTTATGGTCATTGGGGTCATGGCGTGTAGAGTAACCAGCACAAAAGATCATTATACAGTCACTCGTGCTTAGGGGCTGCGGGTTTGACTTAAAGCAAGCAAAATAAACATTAAATAAAACCACAGGCTTTTATTAATAGGAGGATTAGCTGTAGAAATCTCAATTAAAAAGATGATTTGCAATGACTGAATGTTGTATCAATTAGTATTTTATGGGCCCATATTACGCTATTTTCTGGTCTATGTCATCACAAACATACTTGGAGTGTTTTGTTTCATTCACACGTATTCACAAATATTCTCAAATCCTGTCTGAGTTTGTTTCTTAAACAAAAAAATCTTCACGAGAATCATTTATCAAAAGGTAAAAGCTAGGTGTTAACTACCACTACATGACATCACAAGGTGGAGCAGAGCATTTCGAGCTTTGGAGACGTACACAGATGTAAACCAGGATTACTCAAACATGTGTGAATCAAACAAAACACAACTCTAGATATGTTTTTAAGGAGGTAACAGGAATATAAGAGGTCTAAAAGCTCAAAAGAATAAATTTTGCATAATATATCACCTTTAATTAATAGCACAGCTCTACCTTGGGTCAAATTGTATCTATACAGTACAGTACTTGACAAGCAAACTGTAGATAATATCTGAGGAATTGTACTACTGTGCTGTACCGAGGGCCTCACTGCCAGGCCAGTCCTTGGCAAAAGGAGAAATACCATTTATCAACTAGACAAAAGGGTCAAATACGTTTCGCAGTTCATTCAAGCTGCTTCTTCAGTTCTGTTCAGTTCCAGAACTGAAGAAGCAGCTTGGATGAGCTGCGAAACATATTCAACCAAATAAACTTTTGTCCAGTTGACAAATTGTATTTCTCCTTTTACCATGGATTCTATCTGGACGACTGAGGGATTCTACACTCAGCCCAGTCCTTGTTAACTTAGCCATGCTGTTTGAGAGGGACTTGTTTAACAGTGAAAATCATCTCACCTGTTGTAACTAGGGATGCACGATATATTGGCATTAACATTGGTATCGGCCGATATTGCAAAAAAAAAAAACATATCAGTATCGGCCCGATGTGTAAAACTGGGCCGATATTAACAACCGATATTTGTCAGTACTATAAATACCTTGCTTTGAAAAACAAATAAAAGTTGTGTCACACTTCAGGCAGAGCACTGGGAGCTGTCCTTAATAAGGTCGAGCTGTACAGGGATCTTGGCTATAAAACGTTGTGTTTATCTTGTATCTGTCCATGTTTAAGTATGTTTAAGTTTTTAAGTAATTTGACAAAATGTGTTGCAGTTCCTTTTCTTGGCAATACACAAAACGGCCCCAAACCTGATGTATATGTGGTGATGTGGGAGCCATGTGAAATGCAGATTAAGAGTGACATGGTGATTTATCATCCTTGTGTTTGTTTGTTTTTGTTTTTTTTTATCTAAACTTTCTCACAGGGGTTTTGTGAATAAAATAAGTTAAGCTTTATGGAGTCAAAACACATTGTGAAAATAAAAGAAGACATTCAAAAACTAATTTTGCATGATTTTCAGTCTGTATAAAATGTTATCTCAGAATTTTTAAAAAATGTATCGATATCGGTCAATATCGGTCATCGGTCATAACAGTAACATTAATATCGGATATCGGTATCGGCTAAACTTTTCACATCGGCGCATCCCTAGTTGTAACTCCAGCTAAATCAGTTCTTTCTGGTCAGATTGTGTTAAAACAAAGCTCGGATTAAAGTCTAACAAAGCCTCAGACAGAGCAGAGCCTACAGTTAGCATCACCCCCCTTCTGGGAATGTTGATGATATCAGCTGCAAAGTATCACTAGACAGACAGGACAGCACTATATACGGTAATATCAAGAAACAAGTTGATAAAATGTTAGAAATGCAAATGTTCTGTGAGGAATAAGGTCATTTGAGAGTTTGTCATCATGTCAACGGTGGTGACACTTCAAAACTGACAGACGGAGATTTACTACATCCTCTCCATAAGTAGCCTGCTGGCTCTGTGATGACGAATATATAAATACCCATCATGCAACATTCCTAACACAGATTTTTGGAACGCACAGAAGCTAGCTCAAACTATTTTTCAACTTGTCACGAGAACAAATACGAAAACCTTTTGCATATCTGACATCCAGCAAGTGACACCAGCTTAAATTAATCGCCGTTATAAATACAGTTCTAGGATTTGAAATGGTGTGCATATCCGAGAGACAGTTCTGTGTATTTATACTCTGTAAGATTAATAGGGGAAATACAATAATGGGAATGCGTGATTAAGATATTCTTAGAGGGTTGCTGGTCCTTGCATCATGCTATCAGGCGCGTTAACGTCAAAGCCTTTCTCTGCGTGACCCACTCTCACCGCTCGCTTCTATGTATGGTGCAAACGTGGAGGAGGAACTATGTGCTGAGGATGCGCTCTGGTCTGAACCGGGGAAATACACAGAGATCATGGCGTGTGTGTTTATAGGTGCTTTAAAAGTCACTATGGAAAGCATGTGTAAACTTCGCAACACAATAGAGACAAGTCAATAGAACACATAGGCTACGTTCACACTGCAGCCTGAAGTGAGGCAAATTAGATTTTTCTTGCCTCTATGCGACCTGTATCTGATCTTCTAATGACAGTCTGAACGACACAGATCCGATTTACAGATTTTTACAGATTTTTTTTTACAGATTTTTCAAATGCGACCCAGGGCACTTGGATATGTGGTCCTAAAATCGATACATATCCGGCCAGGTCACATTCATCCAACCTACCTGCCATCAACAAGCAATAAACGCCACTATTCTCCACTGAAGTAGGCAGAAACTGAACAGAACAGGACCATATTTTAGGAGACAAGCCCAGCGTTGAGCCGATAGAATTGTTGGATAGCTGCGTTACTGAAGAGGAACCCACAAAACGCCAAAAACCTTCTCCTTCTCAATCTCCTCCATAAAACAAATAAGTTGTACGTGTTCTGGCTCTGGTACGACAGGCGACTGAACACTAGGGTTATAACTTTTTTACAACATCTATACCCTGTATCATATTTTGATGAACTTTTGCTAGTAATGAAAGGAATTGACCTTCATTTGGTCATATTTTTGAAAAAAAGTCCCCCGGATTCAAAATGAAGCTTTCGTAAAGCCTATCAACAATCTCTACAGTCTAGATGTCCAGACCCCCCAGGATTTCGCGGGCATTTTTTGTGATTGTTGCGGGCTAAAATGCCTGAATTTGTGTGAGCTTTTCCAAAAAGTTGCGATGAAAGTTGCAGCGCTTTTAAGGTTTTTGTTGCGATTTTGTTGCGGGAGGAAGTGAAAGTTGCGATAAATAGTTGCGATTTTCCCTTTTTGTAATTAAAATTGATTAATATTTTGAATATGAGTTATTACTGACAAAGAATAATTCAAGGACACAGAGATCACAGATATGGTCCTAAAACAACCTTACCAACATCAAAAATAAATGACTACTAGGAGGGGAACTGTTTTGCCCGGTCTTTTGCTGTTATTTTTGTGGGCAAATGGCGCCACAGACATGTTTCTTTGCCATTAGAAGCCGTGTCCCAATTCCCAGAGCGCGTGGCTCGGAGCGTGGTTTGAAGGGCATGTGCATCACACATTTCAACAGTACACCGGCGCGACGACTGCTGTCCCACTTCTTTTTTGTCCCATGCGCAGTTAACACGCGGTCCGAAGACCGCAGTCGTTAAGCGGTCCGCGGACTGCAGTCGGGGCTGAGCAAGTGTGCACCGCCTTGACTGCAGTCTGAGCCCCCTTCAGGCCGTGCTCCGAACTGGGGACACGGCCGCAGTTTCGTTTCGTCACACGGAACTAAGGCAGAAAGAAGTTGGTCGACGTTCAATACGTCGCCGATGATTGGTCAAAATTAGTAAAAATTGCGGGAAAGTTGCGATGATTGGTCAAAATTGCAACACCGCCCTGAATTCATGGGGATTGGCTGAAGTTGCGTTGAAGTTGCATATCACAACATCGCGAATTCCTGGAGGGTCTGCATGTCTTATACAGTGAAAGTGAAACTGAAACTCCAGGATTCTGGGAAATCTGTAGGCTACAATATATCACTACTAAACGAGACAGATTTCCCCAAATTTACATGGCTTATAAAGTGGAAGCAAGAATAGAAACTGAAACTCCAGTATATTATGATGGCAGTATCATTGATCCATTTTCAGTCAGATTGACATGTAATGGCCCTTTGTGATAACTTAGCACGGTTTCACATTTTATATCACTGGCTGTAATGTGTATTTAATACTTTTTTGTTTCGGGGGGACTTTTTTAAAAGAATGTTGAAAATGGAGTTTGGTTTCTTCAATTATACCAAAAAGTTCATCCAATCATGATGCAGGACTTTGATTTTGGAAAAAAAAGTTCAAAAAGTTATAACCCTACTGAACACTGAACAGAAAGGCTAATGAATGAAGTGTTGAGAGGAAAGTGATTCATTTTACTTTAAAGGTTCATAGTTTGCTTTATTGTCGAAAAACCATATGTACATGACACGTAGTGAATCGAAATTTCGTTTCCCCACTAACCAAGCAAGGACGGTTGATAGATATGGGCTAGGGTGCGCACATGCGCAGTGGCCCCTCCGCTGCGCATGTGCGCACCGCCAACTTGGCGATAAAGGCATGGAAAGAGATGGAATACAATCAGTAACAATATTCACAAACATATTACGACAAAAAAACAATTGGACAGGTAAAACACACAGCGTTTTTTTTTGTTGGTGACAGACGGGCGGGTGGGAAAGGGAGCAGGCCAGAAAAATGTATGATATTATTTGGAAACTGAAGTAGAGGTGAACATTTCTAATAGACAGGGCAACGTGTTTACATAATAAGAAGGTGGATAAGCTTTTCTAGTATGAAGCTTTTCTAGTTTAGGGTCCACCACCTGCTTGATTTTATAGAAAATCAAGGATGGAACGAGACACAATTTCCACAATTTGAGACTAGATACGAGATTGGGTCCACGAGAACGAGACAATATGAGATTTTAATCATTTTGAATGCATAAATTTTGCAATTAAGTTCCAGTTTTGGTCTCACAGTTGTTTTATTTATTGGATTTCATATTTTTGTTTCCATTCTAGCTGTTTTTTTTGGAACTGTAAGAGATGTAACTCGCCAAAATGTCACCCTTTTTTGTCAAAATCCAAATGTAAACACTTCATTTTTCCCTTGTGGCACGAGATCTTGTCCCATCCCTAATAGAAATGCCTGGAATGTTCCTTAATATGGCTTTAAATGTATCTACACTACCTGTCAAACTTTTGGACACACTTTTTCATGTATTTGTCTTCTTTATTTCTAGATATCTTTATTTCAAGCTGCGTCACGGCAGAACAAACAGAAAGTGGTACAGAGATTAATGCAATCTGTTCGATTTGAGCCTAAGATCGACTTGTACAAATGAAAGATTGACGCTCAAAATGGAGTGGGAAGAAGTAGGACTTATTTTTAACCCGCTCCAGTGTCATTTCCATAGTAGATTTTCATTGAAGGCATCAAAACTATGAATGGATGCATGCGGAATGTAGCACATACAAACCAAAATAACTTGTTTTAGATTTAAATAAAATCAAATAAAAATCAACACTTTGCTTTGAACCCTGCTTTGTACTTTTGGTATTTCTTGACCCTGACATGCCTCAACTGTGACGTGGAAACCATTTCAAAAGATTTCATCATGAAGCTCACTGAGAAAAGGTCGAGGGTTTGCAGCACTGTCAACAAAGCAAAGCAAAAAATATGTAGGCTAATTGTTTTTCGCTACATAATTCTTGATAAATTTTGCATCATATATTTGACTCCTCCCGTACGTATCTAAAATGGAGAACATAATAAACTTAAAGAAGAAAAAACACTGACTGAGAAGGTGTGTCCAGTGTCGCCAGGACAGGTCAGATCTGTGGAGAAAATCACCTATAATTGAAGAAATGCAAGATTGTGCAAGTCTACTGCCATAATGCCATGCTGTGGAAGATTTCGGGCAAAACAATAACATCTCCATGGCGACAAGCAGGACTGCACTAAACAAACAAAAGAGATAATTATTGTGTGAGATGATTAAGACGCTGTATGTATTTTAAAAAGTCAATACTAACATTTGCAAGCTTGTGTTTTGGGGTTTTGTGAGCATTTTGAAGCAGATTGTTAGAGGATTCTCAACTTTAAGTTAAGTCTGAATTACTGGAGTTTCTAAGATGGTACATGATCTCATGAGACAAAACTGTCACAAGATCGTGCACAGAAGAGGAAAATGATCTTATGAGGGGTTTTTTTCCCTTGTGTTTACATTTGGATTGGACAAAAAAGGGTTCTTACAGTTCCAAAAAGCAATACTAGGAAACAAAACTATGAAAAATATGAAATAAGTAACAACAGCGTGAGGCCAAAATTGGATAGTGAACTGTGAAATGCATACAATATTTTAGGAATCATGTTAAAATCTCGTCTTGTCTTGCTCTTGAGGACAGGACCTCGTGGAAATTTTGCCCTGTTCCCAGTAGCTACTTATTCCATCTCCCATCTTTTTTTCCAACTGCGTCCGTCAGTATCGTCTGTCACATCAACTTAACTGAATACCTGACCCTTAGAGGTACATTCAGAATTAAGGTTAGCCTATAAAAGATTTCATCGGGACTTACGATGATGAGTGGCACTTTGGAAAGATGCCGGTAATATGAGTTTGCCCAGGTGACGCTGCGGCTGTATGTATTAAGTTTGATAGGCAGACGGATTTAGCGCGCACCATAAAACTGCTATAAACCAAAACATGAATCAAAGTCACAGCTGGAATTTTGATTTCTATATTATTAGTGCCTATTTTGAGTTGTAGTTGTTGTGGAGAAGACTGCAGTGATGGCTTCTTGAAATGCTGAAACTACGAAGGAAAAGTAGTAAAGTGCTGTACTTAAGTAAATATTTTAGGTATCTTTAGTACATTTTAAAGTGTGTATTTTTTACTTTTACTTCACTACATTTGAGAGCAGGTGTCTGTACTTTCTACTCAGACAGGACTGAAAAGTAAAAGTGTTTTTTATTGTTGTGTGAGACCTGCTGGAAAGAAAGAAGAGGGTTTATTTTTGGTCATAGTTTGAGCAAACTAAAATATACAGAGAAAAGCAGTAAAAAATCACTACATTTGAAGCTTTAGATCTCAAACTCTGCGCGAAATACTTTTATTTTTTACATTTTAACTAATTTTTTAAAACAGAAACATCATTTAATAGTTTTTTTTCATGTGATACTTTTCCTTGAGTATTTCTTTGCTCTATCTGTACTTTTCTTAAGTAACAGTAGTTCTACTTCTTCTGCTGCTGTCTTTAGTATCTGACAGGCAGGAGAATAGTTTGTTTTTGTCAAAATTTTATAAATCAGACCTGGAATTGGATAGTAAAAAAAAATCCTTCTGTACGTTTTGTCAAAATCTTGTTAAATGCAAGACTATAAAATCTGGTTCATGGAGGTGCTACTTGCAGATCCTTATGTCCCTATGGTTGTGTGTGATATAACTCTATGGACACATTTTAATACTTATAGGTATGCGTTTGGTCAAAAGGAACATTTTTGTTTGAGTCTATAAACTACTGACCCCCAAATTCCAAATAAAAATATTATCGTTTAGAGCATTTATTTGCAGAAAATGACAAATGGTCAAAATAACAAAAAAGATCCATGTTTTCAGACCTCAAACAATGCAAAGAAACAAGATCAAATTCATTTTAAAACAACATAATACTAATGTTTACGCTTAAGAAGAGTTCAGAAATCAGTATTTGGTGCAATAACCCTTATTTTTAAATCACAGTTTTCATGCGTCTTGGCATGCTCTCCACAAGTCTTTCACATTGCTCTTGGGTCCTAGTTTAAACCTGGTTTAGTCCTGGTTCAGACCTGGTTTAGTCCCAGTCTTTTACATTGTTCTTGGGTGACTTTATTCCACTCCTGGTGCAAGAACTGAAGTAGCTCAGCTTTGTGTTTGTGTTGGAATTCAACAGACGCTGGAATGGAATGGCTGTAATACATGTAGAGATGCTGATTTCAGAAAAAAATGCAGTGGTCTCTATATAATGTACGTAAATATAATGAATAAAGTTGATTAAATTCAGTATTACAATATCTTTCTGTGCAAAGTGGACAGATTTGTTGTCTCCACAAGAAAGCTTGTATGCTGTGAGCCCAAACTGAGCAAAAGTTTCAGTTTAGTTTATGTTAGTTTTGCATGTAGTGTCTCCCCTTAAAAAGAAGGCCAAAAGAAAAAGGAGATAGTTGGAATAAAAGGGTAGTGCTGAGTCGGCCCACCCAGAGTGAGGCCTGCTGTCAGTTGTTTAGGCCCCTCGCTGAACAAAGATCGTGTTGGGGGACAGGAGGGGGCGGGGCTAGGGGGCAGGGGGTGTGAGAGGTACAGCTGTCACTCTGATCCACAGAACATGGGAATCTGGAGGGAACATTTTCCAAGGAGTGATGGACAAAGACAGAGTCGGGCTGGTTATGTTAGGCTAGTGCAGGGAGTTTGCGTCAGTTGGAGTTTTGCTTGTGAACTGGAATCTTATCAAACTGCCCTGACACAGATCTGCTGACCCCACCTGACCAATCCTCCTGTTAAACTGACCTTTGACCTTTGACTGAGACACAAAGGCAACTGAGAAGCCTAGTGTAAATCTTTCTGTAGCAAAACTTCAATTTCTCTCTGGACCAATAAAGTATCTCACTGCCTGAGAATTTAGTTAATACATTTTGAGATGGTAAGCAGTGTAATTTCAAATTAAATTTGGGCAAGAGTAGCTCAGCGTTTGTCCACTGACTCGAAGGTTGGTGCTTCAAATCCCGCTGTTGATGTAAACATCATTGGTTGAGATGGCAAAAGGAGAAATTCAATTTGTCAACTGGACAAAAGTTTATTTGGTCGAATACGTTTCGCAGCTCATCCAAGCTGCTTCTTCAGTTCTGGTCAGACGCTGGTGGACACTGCCTTTTTATCTCCCTGCTAACTACAATGAAACTACTACACCTACTTGTTTTTCAGTTTCTGTTCGTTAGGTAAGCCTATTAAACATGCAGTGTGAGTGTGGGTCTTGTTAGCAGAACCATTCAGGACCATAATGGTGTTTTCACACCTCTGGACCTGACCTGCTGCCCTATTGTTTTCTTTGTTTTGATTTAGGTTTGAGGATAGAGTTATAGATGGAGACAAATGATGTCTGAGACCTCATTTCTGTTCAAGGAAGGATTCTCTTTCTTGACAAAAATAGCCTCTTTACCTCCCCTCTCAAACCAGTTCTTTTCTCTGGCCAAGATCTGGACCTCACTGTCCTCAAAGGAGTGGCCCGTGGCTTTTATTGGTTTATCGGTTGAGTTGTCAGATCCACTGGCCCACACATTGGCAGTGGGATTCCAGCTCTCACAGATGAATGCTGTTGTTGTGTTCTTTGGCAAGACACTTAACCCACTTCGCCCCCAGTGTCTGCGTACACTGGTGTATGAATGTGCGTGTAAATTGGTGAATTTACCGATTTCTAAACACCAATTCTGAAAGTATGATGGTAAAACATTCTTTATTTAGACAGTAGAATGTCATTTTCATCATTAAGTTATAGTACTTTCTTTTATATTACTATGAAGTCTTATATCTATCTCAAGGGTGGGCAATTATTTTTCCCCAGGGGCCAAATGAGAAGCAGAAAATATTGTGGAGGGCCGGGCCAAAAGTTTGAAGTCGACTCTGGTTATTAATTTTATCAGTGAATGGCATTTTTTTACGGAAGCTGGTAAGTTCTGTGTTATTATTAAGTAATGAGAGAGTGAGTTCAAAAGTTCAAAACTCCATGCACAGCTTCCAGGTGCTGGTAACAGCAGGAACATTGAATAATTCCACACAAAAAAAATAACTTTCCGATTATTCCTTTATTAGGTGAGAGCGAACGCCTAATAAAGGAATAATCGGAAAGTCAAACAAGTGTGCGATAAACTTATTTTTTTCTGTAATGAGAGAGTGAGGTTTTACAAAAACTGAATTTATTCAGTAAAATAATTCAAAACAATGGTAAACGTGAAACATTTGTAACTCTTTTTCAGTCACATTAACCCCACAATGTTTTCTGAGTTTAACTTTCTTAACTTTCTATTAAGACACCACAGTGTCTTTGTATGACAAATAATTAGTGCTGTCAGGCGATTAAAAAAATTAATCTAATTAATTACAGGATTTGTCACATTTTTATAAATAAACTTGTCGTTCAAAGGCCCCGCACGCCAAATTTAAAATGCGCGCGCATTGAATTGCCGCTCATAATTAATTGCGTTAATTTTTATAATGCGTTAATTAGCAGTGTAATTAATTAATATAATTAACGCGTTAAACTGACAGCCCTACAAATAATATAATACAAGATATGTCACAACATTTTTTGTCCAACTGCCGAACTGTAGAAAAAAAGTCAAAGTTAACATGTTTTAGTGTTTTTTTTTCTTGATCAGTGAGAGAAATCTCGCCTCTGTTGAGCTTTAACAAGTGCATCAAAGTCAGGTTCATGTTTGAGGTGGAGATGTGAAGCACGTCCGACAGATGATCATCAGTACAAATGCATTATGTACAATTTTGAAAGTAGGTTTTATTTTCTTGATTCCAAGCAACCTTTCGTGGGCCAGTCAGAGTCAGCTCGCGGGCCGTATTTGGCCCCTGGGCCTTGAAATGCCCAGGTCTGATCTATCTAATCCCTCAGTCATCCAGGTATATGTGCTCTTATACTAATTTTGTTAACTGATCATTCTAAAACTATTCAAGAAAGGTTCATTTCTGTCCAGCTGATGTGACCTTTTAGTATCAATACCTGCTCAAATGAGCATCTAGTATTAGTATTGATTAGTAAATGATTTTTGAGACTTGTGACAATCCAGTGAGTAGGTCTGAAAAGCCGTAAGTTCTCCACATTCACGTTTGGTTTTGCCGTTTGTTTATCTTGGCTAACAATGCTCACATGAAAGGCAGCTGGCATGTTGCTGCTATGAAGTTTCCTTAAGCCCTCTGCCAAAACATACAGCAGACAGCGTTTTAAGTTGGCTGTGTTCATTTGATAATCCACGATGAGAGGCCCTCACTAAGCCTGTGTCGGTATCAGCTCCAAATAGGCTCTCTGCCAGGACACACTCTCTCCTCTCCCTCACAAACTATCTGATAATTGTACAGTGTCAGATCTTTGTCAACATTAGGCCGCGAGTGTCGGTTTGATTCCCAGGCTTTGTATTCGCCCATGTGAGGAGGCGCTGACTGACGGACGACCTTATCAAGCACTTTTCCTTCAATACAGCTGTTGTGGCGGCTCTGTTTAATATGTGAGATGTTTGTTTCCTATCGACGCTGAAGAATGTAGGCCACGAGAAGCAGACGTACAGATACATGCGTCTTATATTTTTAGCTGTGACTGTTGGAAACCTGAGCGTGGAGTATGGGGCACGGTGGAGCGCCTGTGCCCACTGCTGCTGCTCTAATTAACTGAGGAGGCTTTATTAAGATGTAAAGAACAGTCAGGATTTAGCAGTTGTTTTCCTACGCTGATGCTGGTTATGCAAACTGAGGAGTATGATGTGAATGAACGTTAAAAACAACTATTTACTTGTATCATTTTGTGTTTCATTTTTTATTTATACATGTCTATTTCAAACTGTGCTAGTGTTTTTGCAATTACACTATTGGATCAAAATGCAATAAAAAGTTTGGCATAAAATAATGTGCATACAAATGTACATAACTTACCAATATCAAAGCGTTGCCAGTCTTTTTTGCTCACATAGCATCAAAAGATAATTTCTCTTTATATATTATCTCTTGGAAATCTATAGAGAGTCCCACTGTGTTTTTCGTCTTAGTAATTCTTGTAACAACAATTTTAAAGCAGACCTATTATGCAAAATTTACTTTTCAGATCCTTTAATCGTGTTATAGTTGTTTTCCCTTCTCATTTGCACGATCTTTCTGTTAATATGTGTGTAGAATCCCTCAGTCGTACAGGTAGAATCCACGGCAAAAGGAGAAATTCAATTGGTCAACTGGACAAAAGTTTATTTGGTTGAATACATTTCACAGCTCATCCAAGCTGCTTCTAAATCAAAACGAACAACAGGGCAGCAGGTCATGTCCAGAGGTGTAAAAACACCATTATGGTCCTGAATGGTTCTGCTAACAAGCCCCACACTCCACTCCCACTGCAGATCTAACAGGCCCACCTAACTAACACAAACTGTAAACAAGTAGGTGTGATAGTTTCATAGTAATTTCATTGTAGTTAGCTCCTTCCTTCAGGCAGATATAGGCAGTGTCCACCAGCGTCTGACCAGAACTGAAGAAGCAGCTTGGATGAGCTGCGAAACGTATTCGTATTGGATTTCTCCTTTTGCCATCTTTCTGTTTAGTTTAGTTTTTATTTAATGAAACAGGGTCAGTGTACAATAAACATTAACCATATCAGGAGAGATGTATTGTACCAGGTTGTAGCACTAGTGCTAATTTCCCTGTAGTTCCTGGGCAATCAAACTAAGGAATAGACTCAATACTCGACACAGAGTCCGATACCTTGATAATAATAAAAAATACTCTTTCTTCAAACAGTATGATGTGATTTTCAGCATTAAATCACAGTACTTTCTTTTTTATTCCCAT
This sequence comes from Paratrypauchen microcephalus, assembly GCA_036785185.1. Taxonomy (NCBI): domain Eukaryota; kingdom Metazoa; phylum Chordata; class Actinopteri; order Gobiiformes; family Gobiidae; genus Paratrypauchen; species Paratrypauchen microcephalus. The sequence continues at coordinate 1,010,778 of JAVJIX010000141.1, read as the reverse complement.
GTGGTCTTGTATCTGTGTACTCCCTCAGTGGTCCATGGGCGTATACTCGTCTATGTGCTCTTATATTTGTTCTGATTCAGCTCAAGATCATTCTAAAGCTTCAGGAAAGGTTCATTTCTGTTCTGTGAATGTGACTTTTTAGTATCAATACCTGCTCAAATGTATGTAATTTTGATACCAGTTTGTAGTACAGTCATACCTCACCTTACGAAAGACCCAACTAACGAATAATCCAAGTTACGAAACGCCTTTACGTAAAATGTTCGTCTCTGAATACGAAAGAAAATTTAAGTTACGAAATGCGAAATCTCAAAAATTCAAATAATGGCCGCTCGGCTTCGCAGCCGCCCGAATCCCCTGAAACATAAATACACTTGTAAATACACTCTCCCAACACCCCGCTGGCCTCCCATTGGCTAGGAACGAATCAGGCCTTTTACATTGCGACTCTACTAACGAAAAAATCACGTTACGAAACCACTTCTGGAACGAATTAATTTCGTAAGGTGAGGTATGACTGTACTTGATTATAAATACTTTTATCCTGAAAAGAAACCAACATTTCTTCTAAAGTGTGATGTCAAAACTTGTAATGTTTTAAAGGGGCATTGTGTAACTATTCAAATGCTTTTCTTCATGGAGAATCTTATTGCTTTGTCTGGAATGTTTCACAGTACGGCATTAAACCTCTCTATCCTCATGGAGACTAAACGGACCACTTTACAGGTCAGATCTGTGGAGAGGCGACCCCACTCACAGTCAGAATGTGTGTTTTTCTAGATATTTTTGAGCTATAAAACACCTGTAATTGAATAGATATAAAGTAGAGCAGTTTTATGTCATACTGTGGAACATTCCAGGCAGAGCGATGACATCTCCGTCGAAACAAGGAGGTGACGGACGCCCAAGCAAAAAGTTACACATTGCGTCTTTAACTTTATTATCTGAAAATTCTCTCACAAGTGACCAGGTGCCCTCACAGCGTTGAGCACGTTTAGCAGTTAGGTCAGCAGAGGAGCATTCGGGGTGAGCGCTCATGCAAAACTAAAGTGCCATAGGGAAGTCTCACCTCCATGGTCCAAAAACACCATTCTTCTTCTTGACCCATTTTCACTGTTTTAGTCACAGGTTTTCCAGATCCTTCTATTGTGAGAGGAAGAGACACAGAGCTTCTTAAGTGTCTCCGAGGTGTTCAGCATCAGGGCAGTGACCAGAACTGAGCCTTTGGAGGATTACACTGGTCATGAGATAGTATGGATTAAGGTTTATGGCTTTGGATCAGTGGCAGGTCACTCTTGGAAATCTCCAGAGAGTCCCATTGTGTTTTTCGTCTTACTAATTCTTGTAACAACAAATTTAAAGCAGACCTATTATGTAAAATTGACTTTTCAGATCCTTTAATCGTGTTATAGTTGTTTTCGCTTCTCATTTACACTCTCGGAGTTGTATTTGGAGTGATTTGTGCATGTTTGAGCAGGCTTTAATTGCTCTCAAGAGGTTCTCCAATTTTATTTTCTTTAGCAGTAGGATTCAGCAGCGATTCAACAACAAATGAAAAACAAAAACAAACAAAACTGCTCGCTAGGGTGTTTATGGTGACGTCAGCTCCCGTTGGACACCGACATTTTCTAAAGTGGAAATCAGCGGGCTTATTGCTTTTATTAAGTTTTTAAAAATAAATATTGCAAATTATAACACAATGATACTACAAAAGCAGACAAAAGCACAGCATTTTTACCCCCGTTGCACTGTTGTTTACTACTGTTATTGCACATTTACTACTGGAATTTTTAGTACTGTTGTTTACTCCTGTTGCACTAGAATTACTACTGTTGCACACTTATTTTTATTTATCTTAACTCCAATGCACATTCTACTGCACATGACCAAGTCACTGCTGTATCTTCCATTGCACATTTTTGATGCACACTGCACACTTTGGAAATCTGTATATAGTATAGGTTATTTATTATGTTGCACTGTTTTAAGATTTTAGACCGTAGACTTTAGTTTTAACTTTAGATCTCTGTCTTAGATAGTTTTTGTTGTGTTTTGTCTTCATGTTGTATTCTGTACACTGTCTTTTGCACTACTTGGCCAGAGAGAAATGAAATTTCGATTCACTGTATGTTGAACACATATGGCAGAATTGACAATAAAGCTGACTTTGAACTTTTGAACTTGAACTTTGAAAAATATACGTGGTAGGTTTAGGAATAAAGCACAAATTAGCCAACTGACCTGGATCCATGGACCTTACCAAACCAGGGTGAAAATGTTAAGTCTAATTTGGTGACCTTTGTGGGTCAGTTGGTTAACATGTTCTTATAGCTAATTATAGAAAACAAAAGGTGTTCAATTAGGGATGCAAATTATCGATTAATTCATTAATCTAAAGTCGACTGACCGTATCGATCGACTTACGATTAATTGATAAGAATATAAGAATATAAGCTATAGTATACATACAGTAACACTGAGTCATAAATATATCATAGTCATATCATAAATATATCATAGTATTATTATATTGTATATTCCTCAATTATTCCTTAGTAAAAAGCAGACAAATGTATTGATGCTGAATAACAAAATACAGCAATCTATCGCAGTTCGCGGATTTATTTTTATTTTTTTTATAGTGTAACTTTTTTTATAGTGTAATATTGTGTTCTGCGTCCTGATTGGCTAAGAGACTAGACCAGGACTAAACGTGGACTAAACCAGGTTCATCATTGTGTTGAAATTGCATTTTTCTTAAATTTTGAGGTTGTTCATAATATTATATTTTGTAAAAGAAAGAGTTCATCAAATAAAAAAGACTTCTGTAATAGATTTGTGTTTCTCTGTACAAATATTTGGACTTATTGCTATTTTTGGGGTATATTTGCCATGAGTTTTCTGATCCGGCCCCTTTGGGATCAAAGTAGGTTGGATATGACCCCTGGCCCAAAATGAGTTTGACACTCCTGCTCCTACATGATCCTGGTGTTTTATTTCACTATTTTGTCCGTAAATTAATTCCAATTTTTTATATGAATCTCGGCTACAAATTCGCTCCTATAACTGCAGCTTCCCTGAGCTTCGTTTGACTGGAGCTGAACTCTGGGTGACGTCACGCTCCCTCGGTCCTCTTCTTTATACAGTCTATGGTTGAATGTTTATGTTAAAAAACCAAAGTTGTTTTCATTGCATTCAGTGGCTGCTGGTTTTAGCGTAAACCACAAGTGGCAGGCAATTGAAAGCTAATGTACTTTTCTCATCGCTCAGTGGTGTGTGGTTTGGGGAAGTCTAGTATTATCTTCTCACGTTACTGTTCCAAAATTAAAATGCCTGTCCCTCCACTTATGTCTAAGCCCTAACTGTTTATATGCCCAAGTAATACACACCCACACCGAAGCCTGCCTTTTGTAATTGTAGAAGACTTAAAGTGCCTTCTTCCTTGTCTCCAGGCGGAAATAAACTGAAACCCCAACCTTTCCGTCTCAACTGGGCCTGGATCTCTCTGGAGAAGGAATACTACTTAGTGGACGAAGATGCGAAATTTCTGGAGGTGACTCTGAGACGAAGAGGCTATCTTGGGGAGACGTCGTTTATCAGTAAGTGTCAAAATCTGCCGAGCCTTTCAAAAGTTTAAACAAATCACGTTACATTTAAAGGGCCCATAATTACGCCGTTTTCTGATCTGTTATAATGCCGTTTCCTCATCAAAACGATAAGATTAGATAAGATAAGACTTTATTGATCTCACACAGGAGAAATTTACTTGCCACAGTAGCTCCAGGCAGAGACAGTTTGAACAAGAAAGAAAAGGGCATGCAGGAAGAATAAAATAAAAATAAGTAATAATAAAATAAGTAATAATAACAAAAACAGTAATTAGGAGAGTATAGAAAATATTGCACATCTGGACAGTAGAATTATACACACAATTATACAATTACACATACAAAAACACACCTGGAGATGTGTTTTTGTTTCGTTCACACATGTTTAACACACAAACCCTGCATATTTAGGCTGAGTTCGCCCCCTCAAACAGAAAACACTCTGTTCCACCTCATGATGTCATGCGATAATACAGGAAAAGCGCCACTGTGTTTTTAAATTCCAACACCATACATTAAACTCCATCAAATATGAGCTATTTCCACTAAAAAAAGTGTGTTTCCATTAAAGGGTCCATATTATGCTATTTTCTGATTTGTTATGTTGTTTCCTCATCAAAAACATACCTGGAGTTGCACCTTGTGATGTCATGCGGTAATACACAAAGCGTTCCACTGTGTTTTTAAATGCCACACACCTTCACTAGAATCATTTGGATGATTTCAGCTCTGGAATGGTCAATTTCTACTAAACAAAAGGTAAAAGGAGTTGTTAAACTGAAAACTACCATGACATCACAAGGTGGAACAGAGCATTTTGAGATTTTAAGATGCAGACAGACAAATAATAAAGGGTGGCTCCCAGCTGTGTTTTTGAGGACGTAACTCAAAAGAATCCGTTACATTGCATTAAAGGAGAATGAACCTTTTTTACAATCTGAGCCTTATTTCAGTAATAAAACAAGTTGTTTTACTCACCCATAGCACTTTGGTGTCATATGGAGCACTTCCAGAGATGTTTTAGATTAGCGATTAGCGATTAGCGATTAGCATTCTCGGGGCATAGAGCATGTAATATATGCCCCGAGCGGTCTCCAAATCACACAAACTTTAGCACTTTTCAAATCATAGAAGCTCAATGTCTTAGTTTGAGTCAAAAGTGGCCTGTAATCCGAGATTTAGCCATAGTTTCGAGTAGATGAGGACGCCAGTGTGCACACAGTTTATTTCGCTCTCAGCTCTCGGGACCCAAACATGAAACGCAAAGCTGTAAATTATGGATAAATCTCGGATTACAGGCCACTTTTGACTCAAACAAAGGTGTAGACTAAGACATTGAGCTTCTATGATTTCAAAAATGCTAAAGTTTGTGTTATTTGGAGACCGCACGGGGCATATATTACATGCTCTATGCCCCGAGAACGCTAATCGCTAATCTAAAACATCTCTGGAAGTGCTCCATATGACACCAAAGTGCTATGGGTGAGTAAAACAACTTGTTTTATTACCGAAATAAGGCTCAGATTGTAAAAAAAAAAACTTTAATTCTCCTTTAAATTATGTATTTATTTAATAGGGCATTATGAAGGACACTTAACATTTTTGATTAAGGAAAAAAAAAACAGATATCTAAGTACAGACACGCTGACCTTACAATAGATATTTATTTTATCTACAGATATATTACATGCTTTAGCACAAATTGTAGCTGTTATGAAACTCATGCATCATTTGTAAAGGAAAAGCAAGTTAATTAACATTTCTATCCTGGAAATTCAAAAGTATAGCTTATTTTTATTGTACATTTTTATTAAACTCATTAGCAGTTATATCTGATGTCAGTCAGTCGTTAAAATGGATTATATTATAATTGCCTCCGTCCCAGAATTTTGAACATTCTGAACACATAGCCGTCCAAAGCACCTATAACTATGATTTAAATGTTTAGTTTCTCTTTAAAATGCGTTACCTGACCTTTTGTGATGCCTCGCTTAAATTAATTTATGGGAAAGATGATGACAGTAAACATCATACCCCTATTAGCATGCCGCCATGTACAAGATTTACTGCGTATTTAAGCACCCGAGTCTGTATTCTCTCATTACAGCGGCGCTCAAAAGGCCACACGTGTAATAAAACATCAACATTTGAAATCTAAACAGATTCTTGTAAAGCTGCTGAATGTCTGGGGTTTATTGGTGCAATCACGCCCCGAGAATCTTAAATAGTGTGAATTCTTTGTTGTATTGTTTGTTTGCTGCTCCATTTGCAGAGCTACAGTAAAAGGGCTCTGATTAAAAGTACACATGACCTTCTGGTGTAAAGGGCACCACACCAGCATTTAGGCCACACCTGACTCCACAAGCTACACCACATATCTTAGTAACTTAGCGGGCTATTTTTGTACAGGATTGTGCGTTATTAAAGGTGCTATATTACGCAAAATTGAGCTTTGAGAGTGCACTCACACTAGTCCGACCGAACTGTGCCCCTAAAGCGCGGTACGTAATCCAGTGTAAACGCAATCGAATCCCACCCTGGCACTAACCTGGGAAATCACAGGCTGCTTTCGTTCGTTCCGATTTGAAAGACAGCCTGGCAACTAGGCTAAGCGAGCTCTCCTGATTTTGGGAGCCAATCAGAGAGCGGGGAGGGGTGGAAAGGCGGTGACGCGTACTACGTGACAAACAGAAACTTGTAGTTTGAACTGACAACTGACATGATTGGCTATGGGCTACGTATACGCCAAATGATAGACATTTGTAACGCCCAATAAACGGCCGTTGGCAATCGTAAAGCACACCTCCACTACGAGATATTTAGTAGGTGGCTCCCAGACCATATATCACTTGTGATATGGTCTGGTGTAAACCAGGCAACCCAGGCACGGCATAGTTGGGACTTTGCGGTATACAAGCCATGTGTGCGTTGATGTTACTCATACAAGGAAAACGGTGAGTTAACTCCGCTCCAAAACACACGGTGAATCTGCGCTTACCTTCAGTAAGGACAGCAACAGGGACAGAAGTTTTGCAGCTTCTCTCCTCACTTCTCTGCGCTTATTAAATTCATAAACTCACCGAGGAGCACGTGTCGTAAGATGGTGCACATCAGTCTCACTGTTTAATAGATATTTCTGCTGCTGCTGAACTTTTCCCCGTTAAAGCTTTCGCTCTGCTGTGGCTCAGTTCGGTTGTGCAGGTGTGAGTACAGGACATAGAACCCACACAGAAATAGTGCTTCACCGCAACACGGTTCAAAAGTCCTAGTGTGAGTGTGCCTAGTAAAAGGAGCTGTTAACCTGAAAACTGCTTCTAAATGATGAAGGTGGAACTGAGGATTCTGAGGTTTAGATGTACACAGCACCATAATACAGGGTTATCCAAACGTGTGAATGAAACAAAAACTCCAGGTATGTTTTTGATGAGATAACAGCATTATACAGGGGCAAAAAAACAGTCCTGACTTTTTTGGCTTAGACCGGCCCCTCATAATTAGCGGAGGACAACGGACTAATGTTTGTGTTCCCCGAATCAAAGTATTTTACTATTGTTACATCTTGGCCGAGGGGAAACCAGGGCGCAACATTTAAAGGAAAAATCCCAGCTCCCAAAAAACACCAGCAAACTCACAGTAACTACACATTCAGCGGTTTATTTAAAATGCATCTTGCACCTTTTCCCCAAAAGGTGACTAATTTTTATGGCTGTCCATCGCCTAAAAGTCCCGGTATTATCCTAACATTACTACCTGCTGACCTGCTGTGCCTGTGCGACACTTCCCTGGTCACTCTGTCCCTCGGGTTTCCTCGGGTTCCTTCAGGTTCTCTCGGGTTCTCTCGGGTTTCCTCGGGTTCCCTCGGATTCCCTCGGGTTCCCTTGGGTTCTCTGTCCACAGTCTCTGGCTGCTCCTCTCCCTGTCCACCTTCAGCCTGGGCTGCAGAGGACGTGGAGGCTCCAGCCCCTCCAGAGAATATGTCTGTTATTTTGGAAGATTTTGCAGCGTCTATAGTGAGATTTTAAAATCTTTTAGCCCGTAACTTCTCCAGTTTTCCACGCTCAACACTGAAAGTGGCGGGGATCAGCTCAGAGAAAGGGGTGGGGCCACTCTCGTAAGCTTCTCTATCCTGATTGGTTTAGTCCACTGTCTGGATTGAAGATGGACCAATGGGACACCTCCTCTAAATTGTGGGCTGGTCTCTAAGAAAAAACAAAAAACTGAAAAAAAACAGCATTGGCCCCTAGGACTGTCGACTCACCGGGAAAATGCCCGGTATGCCCGATTACCAGTCCAAGCCTGGCCAAGAGTCAATTTTGTGTAATATAGGACCTTTAATAGTTGGAGTGTATGTGATGTTTTGTTTTTTAGCAGCAATTAATATTATTGTTTGGTGTTTCTATCGCTCAAGTTTGACAGAATTAAAACCAATATCCTTCTTCTCCAGGCATTGCTACCGTGGATGGTACAGCAGTGAAGGATAAGGACTTCCGAGGTAAATCACAGAAACAGGTTCAGTTCAACCCCGGGCAGACCACAGCCACATGGAGGGTGAAGATCTTTACGGACCAAGAGTTTGAGACTTCAGAAAACTTCAAGATCCAACTCTCTGACCCTGTAATGGCTGTTCTGGAATTCCCTGATGTGGCCACGGTGGAGATAGTGGACCCTGGCGATGGTATAATTTATATATAAATAGCCCTACTGAGTGTTTTTTTGTTTGTTGTTAATTCTCATGGTTGATTCTCTCATAACAGAGTCGACAGTGTTCATCCCTCAAGCGGAGTACAAGGTCGAGGAGGACATAGGAGAGCTGTTGATTCCAGTGCGGCGTAGCGGAGATGCCAGTCAGGAACTAATGGTGGTCTGCCACACACAACAAGGTATTAGACTTGTAATAATGATAGATCTTGTTTTGTCTCCTTAAGGGCCTGTTTACATGAGAGCCCTTAAAAATGACAGAATATTTTATTGGAAGTGCCTTTCGTTTGGACGGTGACGCCGTTTTGGGGGTTTAAAAATACAACAACAAAAAACTGAAAACGCCCTTCAAAGCGGAAAACTTGAATACGCTCCGCCGTAGCGTTTTCGTCTACACTGCCCAAGACGCAAAACTCTGGTCAAATCTGCTGACGTTGTGTAGGGTTTACGTCACCATTTCTGGACATTTATATTTATAAAGTAAATTAAAGGTCCCATGACATGGTACTTCTTGATGCTTTTATATGGCTCCTTAATGGTTCCCTAATACTGTAAATGAATCCTTCTTCAAAATCAACACTCACTGCATGAGATATGACTCTGACAGTCTTCATGAGGCTAGATATGTCTCTAAAATGCTTTATTCTGGGTGTTGCTGCTTCACTGCAAATGAGAAGGACAGAGAGATTGGCTGAGGAGCGGGGGGGGGCGGGTTTCCCCCGCTCGAAGCGCAGCTCTGCACCGCTGTCTGCTCACTTCCGTGAGAGACAGATGAGAGACTTTGCAATGAAAAAAAGCATATTTACACAGAAAATAAAATTAAACCACTGGTATTTCAGAGGTCCAGAGGGTCGGGTAAGGGACTTGCGAGCCTAGAAACACTCGGACGTGCCTCCAGGCAAATAAAAAAACGCATTTCACATTGCGTAGCGCATTCACAGTCCAAACTCTATGGGCGGGATATACAGGGACGCTGAGCGGAGACAGAGGGAGGGGCTGGAGCTGCATTTGCCGATCTGACGTCAAAAAGGTGCCTTGTCCGAACTCAACACTTCAACACTGGTTTTGTGTAACGCAGAAAAGGACCGCAAATGCTCAGTTTAGACATTTCGCAACATTTAGCCATGGGGGGGGGGGGCCTAAACAGGGTAGGGGAGCTCACATTAACGTTCAAAAACCTCAGAAAGTGAAAATTTCATGCCATGGGACCTTTAAGTTAAAGAAGAAGAAGACGACATCCTTTATTTATCCCCGTAAGGGAAATTATTTCTCTGCATTTGACCCATCCTTTTTCAGGAGCAGTGAATAAATTAAATTAAATTAAAATTGTGATAGTGATAATGTATCACAGCGCCACCTAGTTGCCTGGCATGCATACCCAATCCAATTCCACACTCTTTTGCGTCACCGTACGCACGCAGATTTCCTCCAGAAAACGCTCGTCTAAATGCGGAATAAAAAGTAAAGACGCGAAGCCACTTTTGCGTCTTCTGTTCAGACCGTCATCATATAAACGTAGCTTAACTTTTTTTTTTCATATTATATTCTTTGAGTGTTTCGAAAAGTGTTGTATAAATAAAATGTTCAAATATTATTATTATTTATGATAAAAGGAGAAATTCAATTTGTCAACTGGACAAAGTTTGTTTGGTCGAAAACGTTTCGCCGCTCATCCGAGAGGCTTCGTCAGCTCTGGTTCTAGTGCTGGTTAGACCCTGTTTATATCTAGCTGCAGGGAGGAGCTCCCTACACTGAAATAGCTCTGAAACTATCTTCACTAATCTGTCTCTTTGTTTTTCAAATTTCTCTGGCGACTAGTTTAGCCTCCCTATTCAAGCCTAAAGACCCTCTCCACCCCTCTGCCCTGGATTGTCTGCCCTAATGTTTCTTTGTCTGTTTTGACTTGGTTTGAGAATCGAATTATAAATGGGAGCCAAGTTATGTCTAACTCCCCCATTTCTGTTTAACGACGGATTCTCTTTTTTTGACAAAAATTGCCTCTTTAACTCCCCTCTCAAACCAGTTTTGTTCCCTGGCTAAGATCTGAACCTCACTGTCCTCAAAAGAATGGCCCGTGGCTTCTAGGTGAAGATGTACGGCAGATGACGGTCCACTCTGGCCCCCCCGCCTGTGTTGGTACATCCTCTTGTGAAGTGGCTGTTTGGTTTCTCCAATATAGCGCTCACTGCAGTCTTCACTACACTGAATGGAGTAGAACACATTGCTTTGTTTGTGGCTCTGTGTTTTGTCCTTTGGGTGGACGAGTTTTTGTCTTAAAGTGTTTGTGGGTTTGAAATAAACTGGAATTTCATATTGTCTGAAAATCCTCTGTAGGTACGGAATCGCTACCCCTTTCCTCCTGGGTTCGGATTCTCTGTTGTCTTGTTTCTTGCCCTTGTCTCTCTTGGTTTTGTTGACAGCCCACTTAGGATCTCCACAAACAGAGAGGGCTTCCTGCACATGTTGTTCTTCTTTCTCCTTACCCTCTGTGCTTGTGGGAACCACTTGGGCCCTGTGTTGTAGTGTCCGAATAACTCCCAGTTTGTGCTGCAGTGGGTGGTGCAAAGGCATTATTATTTATATTGCACTTTACATTTGAAAAACAAATCTCAATGTGCTACAGTCAGTTTAAAGGTGCACTGTGTAACTTTTCTGGTGCTTGTCTCCATAGAGATGCTATTGTTTTGTCTGGAATCACCATCTTGCATTTACTCAATAACATAGGTTTTTTTATTGACTTAAAAAAGGTGGATTCTTACTGTGAGTGGATTCGCCTCGCCACGGATCTGACATGTAAATTGGCTATGGCGTCACCTGCAGTGATAAATAAGTGTAATGCCATACTGTGGAGCATTCTAGGCAACATCACAATGGAGAGAAGCAGACTGACACTCCAGAAACGTTACACAGTGCAGCTTTAAAATCACATAGAATAACAACAATAGAAGACTTAAGAAAGCTTATTTTAATCGTTTAAAGTGGAAGGGCTTACACTTAATTACATGTTATAACGGAGATCATTATGTGAGAAAATAGTTGAAGGATTATCAAGGCTCCCATAGGTTAATCCACTCTGTTTGTCACCAGTATACGGATAAAAATAGATTATTAAGAAAAAGAAAAGAAGAGCAAATGTAGAAAGAGGCTTAAACACTCAGACTGCATGAGCCTTTAATTATAAACTGTGTGTTCAGAGTAACTTCATAAACATTTTCTTTTTTGTAATGAAAAGTGTTCAGTAAAAATAATTATTGTATTGTTTTGTATAGTATTGCAATTACAATTAGGTCTGAGATTTAGACTTAGACAAACTGTATCGATCCACAATGGAAATTATTTCGATTATTTAGATTTAGGTATAAAACGTAGGATTTCAGAGTGCATATTTGAAACCTGTTCAGGCATTAACATTTGAGAAAAGACTGAAATATGAATTTAAATTAATACAAGAATCCCATGCCTTTGAAAAAAAAAATTGGTAGAGATCTAAAAATGAAAGGATTTGCTTTTATTTTCATAATATTTTGATATTTACAGTGGACTTCTTTAAATAAATAAATAAATGCAGTCTTTGTGATTTGATAACTGTACCTACTCAAATTAAAATTTCAGTTTGACTGCATTTTACAGGATTGTGCAACCATATTTTGATGTTGTTTGGAACAGATCACGGCCAAACTATGGCCCCTCAGACCAATTTTCATGCTGAATTGGCCCAAATGATCATAGGAAGTACATTTTTTTGCAAAATTAAGTATTTTTACGACTATAGCCTCAATAACATGACACTGTTTTGTGATACAGACCTTAAAATTGGTGTTCCGAGCCTTTTTAAAGGTGCAGTGGCCCTGTCAAACCTACATAAAATGCATCTATCTGAAAGATTCAAGATTCAAGATTGTTTATTTGTCATATGCAGAATCAACACAGGGTCAACAATGCAATGAAATGTTTAGGATCAGAAGAACCGTTGACTCGCTAAGATAGTCAGAAGTACTAATAACATGCAATAATAGTACATGGGTCTCTGACAGGTTCTCCACAGCACACCGGCTCGCTTCCCCCAGCGCGTTCTCCTCTTACAGCGCCAGAGTAAACAAAGAGTGAGGATGTCCACCTCCGATGCCTCTAAAACCGTCTTAAAGTCCGCAGTTACTGACGGACGTAGCTCCAAAAGTGTGCTACGGTCGTACACATAGCGTGGAAGTGCAGTGCAAGTGCAGAAAGTGAAAAAAGTGATTGAAAATAAAATAAAAATAAGATAAAAGGAGCGAGTCGGCACGGAGTGACTGATCAGTGCGTCCATTTTGCGGCGCAGCCTGATGACGTGATCGCGAGCCTGAAGACTCGCTGTAGTGACCACCAGTCTGCGGCTCTTCACGACAAATGTGTTTGGATATGTGGTCCTCAGTGGAAAAAAAGTTTGGACACTCTGGAATTGCTGGGTTTGTCATCGCAGCATTTTATAGACCAGTAATATTTAAAACAGATGGGGGGCAGCTAAAATGAATATTGTTAAAGTGCAAAATTATGTTATAATACAGTGAGTTTTTGGGTCTAGTCACAAATGGAAACGATCAGGTTCAACATTTGTGAATTTACATTTTCAATATTTCATCACAAAGTACGATGTAATCAACGACATCACATTTTTGAATCTGAAAACCACCAATAGAATAAATAATGTATTCTGTCTTAAATATATCTATTGTTGTATTTGTGTCTGCATCAGTTAATTACTTCTACCACTTCCACTCTTTGTCTTCAGGCACTGCCACGGGCACCGTCCCCAGCAGCGTCCTGTCGTATTCCGACTACATCACCCGCCCCGAGGACCACAACAGCGTCCTGCGTTTTGACAAAGACGAGAGGGAGAAATTCTGCCGCGTCATAATCATCGACGACTCCCTGTACGAGGAGGAGGAGAGCTTTAACGTCACCCTCAGCATGCCCATGGGCGGGCAGGTGGGCGCCAAGTTCCCCAGTGCCAAAGTGACCATCCTGGCGGACAGTGATGATGGTGAGTTTTGTTGGAATTTGCACGTGAATGATATTTCAAGTTTACATAGGTTTAAAATGGGACTAAAGACTAGATCAACTTTTTTCACTACTACAGTATACTGTCAATATCAGGGGTGTCAAACGGTAACAGCAACAGTCAAAACAATGGTCCTTTAAAGGAATATTAACTTTTTTTTACAATCTGAATCTTATTTCAGTAATAAAACAAGTTGTTTTACTCACCCATAGCACTTTGGTGTCATTTGGAGCAGTTTCGTAGATGTTGTGGTGTAGCGATATCCGTTAACGTGAGTGCTTGGGGCAGGCGATTGCAGTCACCAAATAACACAAACTTTATCACTTTTCAAATTACAGAAGCTCAATGTCTTAGTCTACACTTTAGTTTGAGTCAAAAGTGGCCTGTAATCCGATATTTAGCCATAATTTCGAGTAGATGAGGAGGACAGTGCGCAGCTCTCGGGACCCAAACATGAAAGGCAAAGCTGTAAGACGTTTGGACCATTGTGTTTGCAGTACCCACTTCAGTCAGGACGATTTTTTACCAGCAAAGGAAAAGAAAGAAGGCCAGAGGATTCTGCGCACGATTCTGAGAAGTAATGTGAAACCGATGGCTGTTCTCTGCTGCTCCTAAAACTGTCTCCGCTTCATTCTTTCCGTATCCATTCTGTCTCCTCATCCATATACTCCTCTTCAGTCCTCAGTCCTCCATAAGTCCTCTTCAGCCTCAAAGTCCCAATCTTCTGCCGCAACAGAAAAGTTATGAGCGTCTTCTTATCTGCAAAACAGCTGTGACTGAGCACACGCGCACTGTCCTCCTCATCTACTCGAAACTATGGCTAAATCTCGGATTAGAGGCCACTTTTGACTCAAATAAAAGTGTAGACCAAGACATTGAGCTTCTGTAATTTGAAAAGTGATAAAGTTTGTGTTATTTGGTGACTGCAATCGCCTGCCCCAAGCACTCACGTTAACGGATATCGTTACGAAACTGCTCCAAATGACACCAAAGTGCTATGGGTGAGTAAAACAACGTGTTTTATTACAGAAATAAGGTTCAGATTGTAAAAAACTTTAATATTCCTTTAAGAACGTTTGGAAAGAGGTGAGTTTTCGTTTGTGCTGCTCTGGTGGGAGGGGCCACGCACAGAGGCGCTGGAGACGCTGCTATACTAAGCTGCGCAGAAAAAAGGCGCAGAAAATTACCAATATTTTAATAGAAAATGAACTTAAAAACTAAAAACACACTGTTCCACCCTGTGATGTCACGTGGTAATACAGGAAGCACGCCACTGTGTGTTTAAACTCCACACACCTTCACTAGAATCATTTGGATAATTTCAGTTCTGGAATTGCCAATTTTTACTGAACTAAAGGTAAAAGATAGCACTGAACGTGGAAACTACCACTCCATGACATCACAAGGTGGAGCAGAGCATTTTGAGCTTTGGAGATGTAGACAAACTAATATTAAAGGGTTATCCAAACATGTGAGAATGAAACAAAACACAATTCCAGATATGTTTTTGATGAGGTACCAACATTATAACAAGACTTAAAGCTCAGAAGAGACACTTTTGTGTAATATAGGACTTTTAATACTGTGCACTGGAGTTTATGTGATCATAAAGTTCCAAAAAAAAAAAAACTTGAGCAACAGTTAACATTTTTGTTTCATTATCTCAGCCTTCTTCCAGCCGCTACACTCAGTCTGCCATAGATAACAACAGACAGGTGTAGTGGGAGTGGGAATGCTAGGCCCCTGTGGATGTTATGTTATGTTAAAGTTATGTTAAAGTGCACAGTGCTCAATGGGGACATCGGGGCGGCAGGGGCAAAGGCAGGTGCTGGAAAGGGTCTGACTATTGTGGTGAATTACAAATGACTGACATGTTTTGGCTCTGTCTCTCTGCCTCCTCGAGACGTTTTTGAAAGGGAATGTGTGATAAAACATGGCGTGTAAAATGGATTTCAAAGCTAATGAGCTGACTAGAGCAATGAAATATAGGAAAAAACAGACTATATTAACACAAAAGGCCTTATTTTGCATTGCATTGTTGTTGCCTCATCATTAACGCACCTGGAGTTGTGTTTTGTTTTTTGTTTTTTCATTCACACATAGTAGAGTAATTCGTTATTATTAGTCTGTCCATCTCCAAAGCTCAAGATGCTCTGGTCCACCTTGTGATGTCCTAAAGTGGTAGTTTTCAAGTTAACAGCTCCTTTTTTTCAATGGAGATAGAAAATTCCAGGGCTGAAATGATCAAAATTATTCCAGTGAAGGTGTGTGGAGTTTAAAAGCACTTCAGAAAGAGAAAATAAAGTATATGGGCCCCTTAAGTATGCTTTCACTGTGTACACGACAATACATTTCTTTGAATCTTTGAGAACTATGAACCTCTTTTTTTTTTTACTTTTAACAAGATTCAAGATTGAGTCAACTAACAGAAAGTAAAAAAATCAAACAGTGAAACAGTCATTGGTCAGAGCGTCTAAACTTTGTCATATTTGCCTTTCAAACACGTCAACTTAAGGCTACGTTTACGTATGTTGAGAAAAGAATATTTCTCTCCTTCCGTTTTCCAAATAACATTGTGCACATAGCATCGTTTTCAAAAAAGTTTTCATTTACCAACCCGCATAAATACGCCATTGAGCGCCATCATAACTACACCAAGCCTATGGGCGGCAGTGTAGGAAGAAGGAAAACGCTCTGCAAGCCAATCAGAATCACACTTTTGATGCGTCAGCTGCCTCAGGGCCCATCCACACGACAACGTTTTGTTGTGGAAATGGAGAAGTTTGTATTCGTCTTGGCCTTTCGTCCACACGGCGCTGGCGTTTTGGGGGGGGGGCACCGAGAACACCCGGGGGGTCGTGTTGTCGTGTGGACGAGCACTTTTGGAAAACGATGACGTTGTGATGCCGTCATCATCTGCTTTGGCAGGACTCCCAGTCGACGTTCTGCTGATACTGTGTTTTGTAATCCAACGTAACTCGTAGAAGTAACTCCACTTCGTCGTCGGTCCAAGCAAGAGAGTCGGTTTTTGTACGCGTGTTCACCATCATTATTATCTTCTTGTGTTTGTTTGTTTGCGGAAGAGAAAGGAATTTATGCGCATGCGCTCTTTGTAGTATTGAGTTTCCGGTGTGTCCGGCTGTTTCCTGTTTACAGCGCCATATATCGGTGTGGCATATGTATTACATCGTTTTCACTCAACACTCTGCAAATATTTACTGATCCGACACGTGTGTGGACGCAAGTTTTTTCAACCCACATTAAAAAAAAATCCAGGAGCATTGTCGTGTGGATGTAGCCTAAAACTCCGTTTATCTCACTTTATACACAAACGCAAAACTGTAGTTTTTCAGAATCTCCACTAGTCGGAGTTTTTAGAAAGTTTTTAGAATTTGTTTTCAGAGGCAAATTTGCCATTTGTGTGTAAAAAATGGGTACAAACGAAGTGAAATGTGTCCGTTTTTAAAAATACCAGTGTACGTGTAAAGTTCAAAGTCAGCTTTATTGTCAATTCTGCCATATGTGTTCGACATACAGTGAATCGAAATTCCGTTTCACCCTGGCCAAGCAGTGCAAAAAAGACTGTACAAAATACAATATAAAGACAATACAAAAACTATCTAAGCCAAAATCTAAAAAGTAATGCAAAGAATAAATACCTATTTACAGATTTCTTAAAATGTGCAATAGAATGTGCATTGAAGATAAGGTAAACATAAATGTGCAACAGTCCGGGGCCTAAATGACCCTCCATAAATTCCGCTCCATTCCACAAACATTCCCATTTACTTGACACAATTTCATACAGTTTGCCTCCTTCTGCACCACACGCTGTAGCTTTGTTCTGTCAATAACACCACTGTCTCTCTCCTTTTCTTCTCGTTTGTTGGTTCGACAGTGCCTGCAGTCTGTATCTGGAGCACAATAGATGTTTACATGTAAATAATATGCATTCCCAGACGAGCAAAGAGACAACACAAACTCCTAGTGTAAAGTCCCATTGTGGCCGTGCTTCTTGGTGGGTCCCATGTTACAACCGGCCGTAAATCCACTGTACGCTTCACTAAACTTGTGGGTTGGACCTTAGCCAAGATCAAGCCCCTATTGTTCCTCCATTTGTCTGACTCTTCCTCCCCTGATCTCTGAGGTCGCCATGTTGGCTCCCACTTCCTTTTACAAGCTCCTTATTGTGCTAAAAAGAGTGAAAGCTATTGAACCTCCTCCAACAATCTGTCATTTTAGCCACGTCAAGTTTCAATAGCAGCGTAACTCTAATCTATTACATTTGTATGCTATATCCTCCTGGGACCCGAAGAAAAAAGTGTATTTAAATTTTTTTTATTTATTTATTTATTTATGTATGTATGTATGTATGTACTGATCTGGTTTAGACCTGATTTAGACCTCTTTTAGTCATGGTTTACATCTGGTTTAGATCTGGTTTAGACCTGGTTTAGATCTGGTTTAGATCTCGTTTAGACCTGGTTTAGACCTGGTTTAGATCTGGTTTAGATCTTGTTTAGACGTGGTTTAGTCCTGGTTTAGTCCTGGTTTACACGTGGTTTAAACCTGACTCAAATTTGGTTCGGACCTGGTTTAGACCTGGTTTAGACCTGGTTTAGACCTGGTTTAGACCTAATTTAGACCTAATTTAGACCTCTTTTAGTCATGGTTTAGATCTGGTTTAGACCTGGTTTAGACCTGGTTTAGACCTGGTTTAGATCTGGTTTAGATCTGGTTTAGGCCTGGTTTAGTCCTGGTTTAGACGTGGTTTAAACCTGACTCAAATTTGGTTCAGACCTGGTTTAGGCCTGGTTTAGACCTGGTTTAGACCTAATTTAGACCTAATTTAGACATCTTTTAGTTATGGTTTAGATCTGGCTTAGACCTGGTTTAGACCTGGTTTAGACCTGGTTTAGATCTGGTTTAGATCTGGTTTAGGCCTGGTTTAGTCCTGGTTTAGACGTGGTTAAACCTGACTCAAATTTGGTTCAGACCTGGTTTAGGCCTGGTTTAGACCTGGTTTAGACCTAATTTAGACCTAATTTAGACATCTTTTAGTTATGGTTTAGATCTGGCTTAGACCTGGTTTAGATCTGGTTTAGATCTGGTTTATATCTGGTTTATATCTGGTTTAGATGTGGTTTAGACCTGGTTTAGATTTGGTTTAGACGTGGTTTAAATCTGACTCAAATTTGGTTCAGACCTGGTTTAGGCCTGGTTTAGACCTGGCTTAGACCTAATTTAGACCTAATTTAGACCTCTTTTAGTCATGGTTTAGACCTGGTTTAGACCTGGTTTAGATCTGGTTTAGACCTGGTTTAGACGTGGTTTAGACATCTTTTAGTCATGGTTTAGATGCTGTTTAAACCTGACTTAGACCTGGTTTAGTCCTGATTTTCTCCTGGTTTAGTCCTGTTTTGTCTCGGTTTATTCCTGATTGGTTCTGATTTAGTCCTGGTTTAATCCTGGATTAGACCTAGTTTAGTCCTAGTTGAGACCTGGTTTAGTTCTGGTTCAGTCCTAGTTGAGACCTGGTTTAGTTCTGGTTTAGTCCTAGTTTATTTATCATAGTGCAGCCACAAACTAGAGTGTATCTCTAAACACTTAAAAGATCGACTGGTTAACTCAATGTCCACTATAAAGGACACAAATGAATGGTCCGGGTCTCAGGAGGATATTAAGTAAGATGTAAACAATAATGTACATTGTAAATTCATTTATTGAGGATTTTAAATAGTGTTTGTGCCGCTGTATCCAAGTAGGTTTGTCAAGCTTAAGTTTAAAGGTTTTAAATTATGCAAAATGGATCCTTGTCAGCTTTAATCCATGTTTATTTATTTTGTTTATTTCATTCATAAAGTATAAAAAGACATCAACAGTGTGATAACAATACAAAAAAATTGAATGAAAGGGAGCAGAAAGAAGAATAATCTTATGTTTTCTGCCCCTCTTCCCTTTTCCAGGCATTAACACCGATACGTTCCATTTCAGTCACAATTATTAATCAATTGTAAACAAAAAGGTTCATATTTATGTGCAACAACTTAGTTTTCTTTTTCATACATACACATTACACTGGATTTTATGTATTTTTAAATGCAATTGGTGTACTTAATAATATATGCTGTTACCTCCTCAAAATCATGCCCAGAGTTGTTCTGTTTCATACATACAGCTCTGGAAAAAAATAAGAGACCACTGCAAAATGATCAGTTTTTCTGATTTTACTACTTATAGGTATGAGTTTGGGCAAAGGGAACATTTTTGTTTGAGTCTATAAACTACTGACAACATTTCCCCCAAATTCCAAATAAAAATTTTATCGTTTAGAGCATTTATTTGCAGAAAATGACAAATAGTCAAAATAACAAAAAAGATCCATGTTTTCAGACCTCAAACAATGCAAAGAAACAAGATCAAATTCATTTTAAAACAACATAATACTAATGTTTACACTTAAGAAGAGTTCACAAATCAATATTTGGTGCAATAACCCTTATTTTTAATCACAGCTTTCATGCGTCTTGGCATGCTCTCCACAAGTCTTTCACATTGTTCTTGGGTGACTTTATTCCACTCCTGGTGCAAGAACTGAAGTAGCTCAGCTTTGTGTTTGTGTTGGAATTCACCAGACGCTGGAATGGAATGGCTGTAATACATGTAGAGATGCTGATTTCAGAAAAAAATGCAGTGCTCTCTTATTTTTTTTCCAGAGCTGTATTTGAGTAATCTTTTATTATTTATTTTTTATTTGTATTCTTTTATTTAAAAGGGACAGTGCATATTAATGAACATCTACAACATTGCAGTGCAAATACTCCAGATTATAGCAAAAATGCTCATTTCCATCTGTCGTCCCTGGGCAGGTGACGCCACAGCAAAAACGACAAAAATAACGACAAGTGACAACAGCAGTTAAACATTAAAAGTGTCCACAAGTCTGGTTTTCCTTTAGCCGCTGTTTCAAGTGTGATTTAAAGTGTCCAGTGTTGGAGTCTCTCTTATTGGTAATGGGAGAATGTTCCAGAA
The DNA here is from genome assembly GCA_036785185.1 of Paratrypauchen microcephalus. NCBI lineage: Eukaryota > Metazoa > Chordata > Actinopteri > Gobiiformes > Gobiidae > Paratrypauchen > Paratrypauchen microcephalus. The sequence goes on along the minus strand of JAVJIX010000141.1, from coordinate 990,402 downwards.
CTTAGAGCCTCTGGCAGAGAGACACTTATTATTAGTTTACACCTCCAAAGGTCTGTTACTCCTTGTGATGTCACGTAGTAGTAGTTTTCAAGTTAACAGCTCCTTTTACTGTACCTTTAGTTAATTCCAGATCTGATATTATCCAAATGATTCTAGTGAAGGTGTATGGAGTTTAAAAACACAGTGGAGCACTTCCTGTATTACCACATGACATGACATGAGTGTTTTCCATTTCAGAGAAGAACTCAGCCTAAATATGCAGAGTTTGTGTGTTAAACATTTATGAAACAAAACAAAACTCCAGGTGTGTTTTTGATAAGGATACAACATTAAAGGGATAGTGCGGGTTTTTTATGTGAATCTGTATGGGTTTCCATCTAAACACTGGCTTACCGCTGACAGTTTCATCTCAGCCCGGTTCTGCTCGCGTTCTGGAGCACACGTAAGTAGGTCCGGTAAGTTCGCGTGTAATAAAGCTTGTTTTTCTTCGCAAAACATAATTTGTCCAAAAAGTACATACAGGGTGTCCATAAAGTCTCTTTACAATTTAAACAGTTTATTACAAAGGCAGTTGTTGAGATATATTAACTAGATTTATTTTTTTGAATGAGTGTTTATTAAAGTTTTTTTCACTTCATTTAATAGACCTCTATATGGGCACCATTAGTTGCACGAAGCACATCAAGACGGTACTCAATTGTAGGATAGTCTCATTAATGGTGGCAATGGCTTCACAAATCCTTTGCTTCAAGACAGCAATGTCCCGTACCTTTGTTTGATACACGATATCCTTTACATAACCACATAAAAAGAAGTCCAAAGGAGTGATATCAGGTGAACGCGGTGGCCATGGAATTGGCCCATCCCTACCAATCCATTGGTCTGGAAATGTTGCACCATCTTGCATCAAAAAATTTTAATGTGAATAAAAACTTTAATAAACACTGATTAAAATAAAACAAATCTGTGATAAAAGGAGAAGTTCAATTTGTCAACTGGACAAAGTTTGTTTGGTTGAAAACGTTTCGCCGCTCATCCGAGAGGCTTCGTCAGTTGACAAATTGAACTTCTCCTTTTATCATGGATTCTACCTGGACGACTGAGGGACTTTTCACAAAACAAATCTGGTTAAGATATCTCATCAACTGCCTTTTCAACAATTTTTTAAAATTGTAAAGGGACTTTATGGACACCCTGTATATTTCCGTCACAAACAGTTGTCCGAAAAAATCCAGCTGCCTATTTTCCCTAATTTGCATGGTTCCCTTTTCTCTCGGAGTTGTATCACGGCGCGCGTAGCCTAGCCTATAGCCTGTTCTCTTGTAAACATCTGCCGTCGCCGTACCGCATCTGCTGTATACATCCGCTTACAAGTGAACAGGCTAATAGAGCTAACATGGGCGGAGTGATACGAATCTAGAGAAAATATGCAAATGTGAATTAGGCAGCTGGATTTTTTCAGACAACTGTTTGTGACGGAAATATATATCACTTTTTGGACAAATGTTGTTCTGCGAAGAAAAACAAGCTTTATTTCGTGTCCCCGCGAACTTACCGGACCTACTTTTGTCAGCTGCAGAACGCGAGCAGAACCGGACTGAGACGAGACTGTCAGAGGTAAGCCAGTTTTACCGCACAATATTTTTAGAAGGAAACCCATACAGATTAACATTAAAAAAACGCACTATCCCTTTAAAAATAGCATAATATGGGCCCTTTAAATAATAATGAGAGGATCATTATGCACAGACATAAACAGAACACAAAGATGTTTTTTACCTCTATTACTCCACTAAATCCTTAACACCACCCAACACACGACATGTTTTAATTGCTGCTACAAATTCCTTGGCCTTTTTCATTTTAAAACTTGGAAAAGCCCCGGAGCCGCACTTCTATTCATGTGGAGTAGAGCTGGCGGGGCAGAGTGTGATGAAAACAAGCTTTATACACAAGTGAAGAGAGATTAATTGATGTGTTCGGGGTCTGAATTCCTGCCCTCTGTCTTTGCTAATTGGAACCCTGTCTCTTCCATCTCCCCTTGTGGTTCTTATCAGACCCTCCATCACCGCGGCCCTTTCGGCTAACGCTGCGCTTTGGGTTTACAGGCTTTTTGGGGACGTTCCATTCACTTGCATTCATTTTCTGGACACTGATTCCTGATCTTTAAAATGATTAATAATATTACGCTATTTTCTGATTCATGTTATAATGTTTCTTCATCAAAAACACATCAGGATTTGTGTTTTGGTTTGGTTTTATTCACACATTTAACACAGAAACCTGTATATTTAGGCTGAGTTCTTCTCTCAGACAAAAAAACACTCTGTTCCAACTTGATACAGGAAGTGGTCCACTGTGTTTTTAAACTCCACACACCTTCGCTAGAATCATTTGGATGATTTCAGCTCTGGTATTGCCCGTCTCTACTGAATTAAAGGTAAAAGTTCACTTGTTCACTTGAAAACTACTGGTTCGTGACATCACAAGGTGGAACAGAGCACTTTGAGCTTTGGAAATGTAGACGGACTAATAATAAAGGTTTACTCCGACATGTGTGAATCGAGGTTATTATAGTTAACGAAAACGAACAAAAAAATGAAAGCTAAAATTGGAAAAATATTTTTGTTAACTGAAATAAATAAAAACGACAATTAAAAGAAGAAAAAAAACGATAACTGAAACTGTATTGTGTGTTTACAGAACTAACTAAAACTAACTGAAATTATAGATAAATCGCTCTTCGTTTTCATATTTGTCAATTGATTTACAAGCCTTTTTTTGGAGTTGATAAATTTGGAAGTTTTGGTGTATTTTTATTTGTTTTTGCACTTAAGGCTGCAGCTTGTGGACTGCTTTGGTTGTTGTGCGGGTAAACCTGAATAAATGTTTTAAAATTGTATTTGTTTGTTGCAAGTTTGATAACACAATACTTTCTTTTTGAATCCTGCACTTGACAAATAACCCAAAGTATAACCCAAAAACTAAAACTAATAAAAACTAAACTAAAACTGAGCAGTTAGAAAAAAGATTTAAACTAAAACTATCAGAGCCGCTCTAAAAACTAATTAAAACTAACTGAATTAGAGGGGAAAAAAGTCAAAACTAACTAAAACTAAACTATAATAAAAAATCCAAAACTATTATAACCTTGGTGTGAATGAAACAAAACACAACTCCAGCTGTTTTTGATGACGTAACATTATAACAGGATTTAAAGCTTTAAAGAGTCAAAATATCGTTATCAGTTGCCTATCCTTACCCTAAATCTAATCTAATCCACTTTATTTCTATAGCAAAATGTACAAAAGCTGTTTTAATCCATATCTTAACTTTAAATCATGTTGGTGATTTAATAATAAAGACATAATCCTCAGAATGAAGGCAGGTACCCGTGAGTGTGTACAGACTTCAGTCCCCGCAAAGTGATAAGAACGTGCCCACACACAAAGACAAAACATGTATTCTTCAGGTCCATCTTCGGCCTCTTGGCTCGGAGTTTAGACTGATCTGTCTGTTTATAAGCGCTGAGGAGGAGGAGGAGGAGGAGGAGGAGGAGGAGGTCAGGATGAGAGGGATGACAGCGCTCTTCCTGTGCTGACTCACAAAGGGCAAATGAAGGAGCTTCTTCAAGAGGACTAAATAAACCTTAATTATCTGTCTGAGCAGTCTCTAGTATTTATCTTGGGAAATGCCAGTTGCTCTGAAGATTTATGAGCCTTACTTATATGACAAATCTACATGTGCGTGTTTAGGGTTGCCAAAAGTATCAAAAATCAGATCCTAAAACTAGTATTGAAACTAGATATTAATTTGAGCAGGCATCGATACTGAGGGACTATGGCTGCGTCCCATTCCTCTGTCTTACCCCTAACCCTTTATCTACGTCTTTGTCTTGCCCCCCGATACCGAGCTGAGAGGGCTCGGGGTACGAATGTTCCCCTAAGAAATGGGACACCGCTCGATTACCATTTGCGTCATCGTCCCTCGCCTCTACCTGAGCTGCTACGTCTACAGAGGCGACAACAACTGACGCAAACAAACGTAAACAAATGTCAAGGATTATCGGGTACCTCAGCTCGACAAAAAAACTAGCTTGTTTATGCATAAAAGTTCGATGAAAACGATAACCTCGGCTAAACAGACATCACTACAGTTAAAACCGCAACAACGGTTCACTAAAAGCTGCAGGATTTTATCAAAACAAAGACTGTCAGTGGGATGGGAACTAGGGCTACGGCCCAGGGGAACTGTGAGGTCCAACAGACGCACTACATTTGGACAAACTGTGCTCTCAGTTAGAGGCACTAAGTTCTGAAACTCTTTCCCATCATCACTAAGAGAGACTCCAACACTGGACACTTTAAATCACACTTGAAACAGTGGCTAAAGGAAAACCAGTGGCTAAAGGAAAAAGACTTGTGGACACTTTTAATGTTTTAATGTTGCTGTTATTGTCAGTTGTCATTGTCATTGTTTTTGCTGTGGTGTCACCTGTCTAGGGACTGCAGATGGAAATTAGCATTCTTGCTATAATCTGGCATATTTACACTGCAATGCTGCAGATGTTCACTAATATACACTGTCCCTATTAAATAAATAAAGATAAATAAAGATAAAAGTAACGTAGAACATAAGTGTCATAATTGTAAACCTGCTGAACTGTTAATCGATAATTCCAACTGCTGAAAATACATTTATGAGACTCCTTGGCTGGTCGATGTGACGCTGCCATCCTGATCCCAAAACCTGCCTGAGCTTGTAGGCGTACCCCTTCGTTTCAAGTCTGGTCGAGAGCTTACTTCGTTTCAAGGGGTATGTAGCCCGAGGTCGTGGCCCGAGCCCTTGATCAAAATTAGAATTGGGACACCCCTTGCCCTCACATGAACATGCAAAACCAAGGGGTAGGGGTAAGACGAATGGGTAAGACAGAGAAATGGGATGCAGCCTATGTCTCTTGGATGGATTTGGTGTCCCCCCGGAGGAGCTGGAGGAAGTGTCCAGGGTGACGGAAGTCTGGAAGTCCCTGCTTAGACTGTTGCCCATGCGACCCAGCCCTGGATAAGCGGAAGAAAATGGATGGATGGATGGACAGACATCGATTCTAATAAAGTCGTGTTCACTTGTCAGAAATGAACCTTTCCTGAATAGCTTTAGAATGATCTTGAGCTGTATCAGAACAAGTTTAAGAGCACAAAGACTATTCCTATGACCAAGTTGCTATGAAATTTGTTCATATGGGCCACAGTTGAGCAGTTGGCACAGTGTGTCCACCGATCCAAAGGTTCAAATCCCACTCTCGACATGAACATCATTGGTCAGATGTGGAGGTGCGATTCCAGCTCCCACAGATGAATGCTGCCGTCGTGTCCTTGGGCAAGACACTTAACCCACCTCACCCCCAGCGTCTGTGTACACTGGTGTGTGAATGGGTGAGCGGTTCTTTGATGTAAAGAACCTCTGAGTGCCTCGAAAGTGCTGTTTGTGTGGAAAAGCGCTATGTAACGTGTGACAATTTGTGACCATGTTAATAATTCAGTTCATATATCAGTTCATTTTCATTTATTTTGTCTTTGCCTTTCACACAGAGCCTTCGCTGTATTTTGGAGAGCCGAAATATGTTGTGGATGAGAGTTCTGGGTATGTGGAGGTGAAGGTTTGGAGAACAGGCACCGATCTGTCCAAGACTGCAACCGTGACGGTCCGCTCCAAGAAGAGTGAACCTGTTTCTGCTGAAGGTAAGGACAACAACTTAAAAGTGCACTGTGTAACTTTTGTGGTGGAGAGTTGCTTGTCTCCATGGAGATGATTTCGCTTTGCCTTGAATATTCCATAGTATGAATGAATTAATACAACATCAGGTATCTTTATTGCTCATAAATTGAATGTTAAAACATGAATTTATACTGTAAACAGGGTAACAGCTCAACAGATCTGACCTGGATTTACTTGGAAATAGATGTTTAATGTCATATTATGGAACATACCAAGCAAAGCAATAACATCTCCCTGAAGACGAGCTGGTGGTGGATGCTCCAACACAAAAGTTACACAAAATAACCCGCACATCTGAATAATTACTGCTCCTAAACTTGTATATTTGTGTTGTAACTTGTAGCATCCTTATATTTGATGAATGCAAGAGGTTTTAATATCTTTTCTATGTCACCGCTGCTGAAGTTTGAATTTTTGGGGATCAATAAAGTATCTATCTATCTATCTATGAAGCTGGTCTGGATTACGTCGGCATCAGTCGAAACCTGGACTTTGCTCCGGGGGTGACCATGCAGACCTTCAGGGTGACCATCCTGGACGACCTGGGGCAGCCGGAGCTGGAGGGACCGGAGACCTTTGACCTGGTGCTGTACATGCCCATGAACGCAGTGTTGGGAGAGCCCAGCAAGACCACCGTCACCATCAACGACACCGTCACCGACTGTAAGATGTTTACTTTGCTTTTTCTCTTGTGGAGTTTGAAGGTGCTTGGATTTTTTTTTTTCCTTACAAATGTATTTATATCAACGGGTGGATTTAAAATTTGTCTACAATCTGAAATGTGTTGCAAAATATCTCCAGGAAAATTCCTACACCGTGACCCTGGTCATTGAAACTACTTTTCTCATTTATGCAGTAGTATAAGTAGACCCAACTTTTCCCCCAAAACCTTTACATTTCAGGTTTCAGGTTTTGTTTTATTTTGTCCCCTCATGGCAACATTTTGGGGGGAAAAAAGTAAGAAAATAACTTGTGATTCGAGGGTTTGAAGCTCCATTGTCAATAACTTCAAGTAAAAATATTATGTCTTTTAATCTGTGGAAGGAATTTGACTGGAAGACAAAGATTACATATTTTAGAACCCCTTTAATAATTTCAAGTTTCTACAAAAACATGTCCCCACTATGCTGGAGGAATTATGGCATGGTGGCAGACCACTCACATATTTTCTGGGATTGCCCAGCTCTTTGTAACTATTGGCAGGACATTAAAATAGAAATAAAAATATACTATCTTTTAAACTCCCTAAGGATCCACCAATATGTGTATTAGGAGCAGTGTCAGATAATGTATGTGTAAAAGATCAACAGTATGTTGTCCGTATTCTTTTGATGATTGCACGAAATATGATAACGATTAATTGGAGGAATCCCCCGACAAGGACAGAATGGACACAAAGACTAAAACAAGTCGATATCCTCCTGAGACTCGGCCCATTCATTTGTGTCCTTTATAGTGGACACTGAGTTAACCAGTCGATCTTTTAAGTGTTTTGAGATAGAGTCTAGTTTGTGTCTGCAGTATGATTAAAAAATAATAAATAAATACATAAACAAACAAATAAATAAATAAGAAATTAAAAACTGTAGGTGACTGTAGAAGCTTTTCAGAGATGTTCGTCATCAAAAAAAATGTTTTTGTTAGGTTGTTAACTTTACCTGGATTTAACACCATTACAGTCCACTACAGAGGACATGTTACAACATTATGAATAATAAAAAAAGAACAAAATGTAAATGCTAAGCTGTTCATTTACCTCCAAATAGAAAAAAAAAATAAAAAATTTAAATACACTTTTTTTCTTCGGGTCCCAGGAGGATATCATGGAACAGTTAACAGCCAAACTCCAGAATGATGGACTCCGGTGACTATGTACCTGAATAATGTATAATGAATAATATAATAACCATTTGTCAAGGATTGTTCTGCATGTTTATTAACTTTGCTGATCTTGATAAACTAAAGTTTAAAAAAACTAAATATTATGTCTTTTGAATAGGGAAAGGTGCTCACAAAGTCCTTCAAAACAGGAAGGAATTGATCGTCCGAAATCCATGAAAATATGCAGTCACCACATTTAGAAAATTCCCAAAATATCCAGGTTTGAAATCATGACTTAGCTTCTGTTAACGCTCTGTTATCTTCTCAGTGCCAAAGGTGCAGTTTAAAGAAGGCAGTTACAAAGTGGACGAGTCTGACGGGGAGGTCCGTGCTGTGGTGTACCGCAGTGGAGACATCAGCCTGAAGTCCACGGTGCGCTGCTACACGCGACAGGGATCTGCTCAGGTCATGATGGACTACACCGAGAGACCCAACACTGACGCTTCTGTCATCACCTTTCTACCAGGTAAGAGTAACGAAATACTGCACGAAATACTGCACGAGGATGGAAAGGAACTAACTGGATACAAACTAGATGAACCTGATCGTTTCTCTTGTTTAGACCCAAGAACTCACTGTATTACAACAAAAATCTTTAGTAATAGTAGTAGTACTAGTAGTAGTAGTAGTAGTAGTAGTTGTAGTAGCACTAGTAATAGTAGTAGTAGTAGTAGTAGTAGTAGTAGTAGTAGTAGTAGTCATAGTAGTAGTAGTAGTAGTAGTGGTAGTAGTAGTAGTAACACTAGTAGTAGTAGTAGTAATAGTAGTAGCAGTAGTAGTAGTACTAGTTGTAGTAGTAGTAGTAGTAGTTGCAGTAGTGCAGTAGTAGTAGTAGTAGTCATAGTAGTAGTAGTAGTAGCACTAGTAGTAGTAGTAGTTGCAGTAGTGCAGTAGTAGTAGTACTAGTAGTAGTACTAGTAGTAGTAGTAGCACTAGTAGTAGTAGTAGTTGCAGTAGTGCAGTAGTAGTAGTACTAGTAGTAGTACTAGTAGTAGTAGTAGTACTAGCAGTAGTAGTAGTAGTAGTTGCAGTAGTGCAGTAGTAGTAGTAGTAGCACTAGTAGTAGTCATAGTAGTAGTACTAGTAGTAGTAGCACTAGTAGTAGTAGCAGTAGTAGTAGTAGTACTAGTACTAGACAGACTGATTCACCCTCGCTGTGTTAAAGAGAGATTTCGCAGGTCTTTCCTTCCTGCTGCTGTCAGACTGTACAATGATCAATGCTAGTCATGTGTCATCTCCATAGTAATAATTACATGTGCAATATTATTTAAAGTCACTTTACCTGCTACTTATTTATTTAACTACCACTGTCCATCACTGCACTGTACACAATCATCTGAGTCACTTTATTGTAGTGATATTATATATTACTGAACTGGAGTCACTTTAACTGCTGTTTGTTCACTGCTCAGAATCAAAGCCATTTATTGTGCAGCGTTCCTGTGCCTTTTAACCTTACAGTGTTGTGTTTTTTTAGTTGATTGTACATACTTATTATTTATCTTAATTTTTGATGCATGCTCTTTTTTCAACTGTTTCTGAAACTTGCGTTGTGACACTGCAATTTCCCCATTGTGGGACAAATAAAGGATTATCTTATCTTATCTTATCTTAGTACTAGTAGTAGTAGTAGTAGTAGTTGCAGTAGTGTAGTAGTAGTAGCACTAGTAATAGTAGTAGTACTACTAGTAGTAGTAGCAGTAGTAGTAGTACTAGTCGTAGTAGTAGTAGTAGCACTAGTAGTAGCAGTAGTAGTAGTATTAGTAGTCGTAGTAGTAGTAGCCGTAGTAGGAGTAGTAGTTGCAGTAGTGCAGTAGTAGTAGCACTAGTAGTGGTAGTAGTAGAAGTCATAGTACTAGTAGTAGTTGTAGTAGTAGTAGTAGTAGTAGCACTAGTAGCAGTAGTAGCACTACTACTAGTAGTAGTAGCACTAGTAATAGTAGTAGTAGTAGTTGCAGTAGTGCAGTAGTAGTAGTAGTAGTAGTAGTAGTAGTAGTAGTAGTAGTAGTCGTAGTAGTAGTAATAGTAGCAGTACTAGTAGTAGTAGTAGTTGCAGTAGTGCAGTAGTAGTAGTAGTATCATTAATAGTAGTAGTAGTAGCACTAGTAATAATAGTAGTAGTAGTATTAGTAGTAGTATTTTTATTTTTTATTTATTTTCAATATTTTAGCCACTCTCATTTATATTAAATATTAGACTAGAATATTGTGACGTCCTCTGAAACCAGCGATACTCTTCTTCAGTACACTTTACTACACTAAACGTAGTACAGTATTGTCCATGTAAGTGTACTTTTACTGCGTTCCTGTTCAGACTTTCTGGTAAAACAGTTTTCTCACTTCTGTCCATCTTCTGTGAACGCTCCAGGGGAGAGTGAGAAGCCGTGTGTGGTGAAGCTGGAGGACGATTCGGTTCACGAGGAGAATGAGGAGTTCCGCTTGGTTCTGGGTTCGGCCAAAAGCACGTCTCAGTACGGAGCGTCTCTGGGGGAGCAAAAGGAGGCACTGATCTCCGTCACGGACGAGAAAGACAGTAAGGATCAAATATGTCCTATATACAGAATTAAATGTAGGTTTTATAAGTCAAATTAACAGCTGAATTCTGTTTTTGTCATATTCATTTGGTCTCTAAATTGTTAATAGCTGTGAAAAGATGAAAAAACTCTAATCTCTAATAAAACTGTTCGATTTGTTATTTGATACAAGTAGCTAATTTGCATAAAATTATTAAAGGGCCAACAATATGCCATTTTCTATAATGTTGTAAGGCAAGGCAAGTTTATTTGTATAGCACAATTTGTACACAAACTAATTCAAAGTGCTTTACAGAATAAGAAATACATAAAAATCACAATACAAACAAATCAAAACATAAATAATCATAAAATAAAAATAAAAAAAGTGAGAGCACAGAATGGAAACCTTTCAGTCATGCAAAGCTAAACAGAACCATTTTGTGCCTGTCTGATATCCTCGAGAAAACTGTTCCGGGGTTTAGCTGCAAAAAACGGAAACGCTGACTCCTCGTGTTTAGTCCTGACTCTGGGCACACGCAGGAGGAGGATATTTGCTCTTTTTAACATTTTGGCTATCAAACTTAAATCTCCAACACAGGTCGATATTTTGTTTGGGCTGACCAGCTGCCTATAAAAGGTATATAAAGTAGAGCTGTCAGTTTAACGCGTTAATTAGGTTAATTAATTACACTGCAAATTAATGCGTTATAAAAATTAATGCGATTAATTATGAGCGGCAATTCAATGTGGCACATTTTAAATTTGGAGTGCGGTGAGCAAATCTCTGCCAGGGCCTTCGAACGGTAAGTTTAATTATAAAAAGAACGAAGACGGGCGATCAACAAGAACGCTGTGATTTGGAGCTTTTGTCAAAAAGAATTTTCCGATCACTGAAGCTGCTCCAGCCTGATGGATCATTTGAACGACAAACACGTCCGGATAAGTTCCATCGTTACCGGTGATAGAGCGCAGTTGACCAAACCACCAAACCACGCTCGCAGAATTTGGGAAACGAATGAGCAAAGCGAACACTTGAAAACTGACGAACTCAATCGCAAAGTGGGTTCGTTCGCTCTCTCAATGCTCGCTCTCTCAATCTCTCTCCCTCAACCTCTCTCTCTCAATCTCTCTCTCTCAATCTCTCTCTCTCCCTCACTCTCTCTCTCAGTCTCTCTCTCTCACAGACATACTCTACTAAAATGTGATCAATTAGATTAATTAATTGCCAATCCTGTAATTTGATTTTTTTTTTTATCGCCTGACAGCACTAATATAAAGCTTCATTTAAACACTTCATTTGAAGAGGACACTGCACAAAGTGTGACTACACTGCCCTCTTATGCAGTTTATAGTAAAACAGGGTGGTAGATTACTTTAAAATCAATTCAAATGATATATTTTAGGAAAATATCAAAATCGGCAGTATATATCGGCCATTGGTTTCCCTGGATTCTAAACAATCGGTATCAGCTGGAGTTTTGTTTTGGAATGGAATGGAAACTTTATTTGTCACTGTAAACCACGAAAAAACTTGGAAATGGACGTGTCCACGGACCTTAAAGCAGCCGACAGGGGGCGCTAACATCCCCCTCTCTCTTCAGTGATACAAGAACATAAACAGAATAGGAATGCAATACAATCAATAACAACAGACACAGACATAATACAGTGGAACAGTTTACACAAGGTATCTTTTTATTTGGAAAACATTACGGGGGGGGAGGGTAAGAGTACAAGAATGAAAATACAGAAAATACATGACAGCCGAGGCGTCCAACTATGAAGAAGTGTTTTTATAAATACGTGTCAATTGATAAACATGTCCTTTGATTGTGGTTAGTGTCCTTGGGAGTCCAAATGCAGCAGACAGTCAGCAGGAGATTGTCAGAATTGTCCTGTTTATCACAGATTTTCTGGGAGAGAGTTTAAATTAAAGGGCAAGATGTGCGTAATCAAACACTTTAGAACTCAGGTGAACGGACAATTGGTCCGAAACCTGGTACTGCAAAAGTCCCTAACTTCACGTCACCAAGCCGGGCCGTTGAGACACTCCAGTCCTCCCTCCTGGGGCATAACAGTTCCACAAACACATGTATGCACACATGTTTAACACACAAACCTCCACATTTAAATAATAGAAAACACTCTTTACATCTCCAGACTTCAAAATGCTCCATACATCTTCACTCGAATCATTTGGATAATTTCACAAACAAAAGACAAAAGGAGCTGTTAACATGAAGACTATCACTACATGACATCACAAGGTGGAAGAGAGCATTTTGAGCTTTGGAGATGTAAACAAACTAATAATAAAGAGTTTTTTTTACGTAATATATAGGATTTAAAAATACTATGATACTACTGAAATTTAGATGTGATAAAAGTCTGTATAGTATGAAATGTATGTTCAAAATACTACAAAACAAAATTAAATCAAAATTAAAGATATTTAGGTCTTAATTTGATGTGTAATTTGGACTCCCACAATGCCCCCTGTGTCTCATCCAACTCTCTTCTGTTTCTTTCAGAGCCGATCATTCGCTTCTCTGAAATCAAGTACAGTGTCCGTGAGCCTCAGGTCAAAGGAACCATCGCCGTCGTGAAGATCCCCATCCTGAGAATCGGAGACACCTCAAAGGTCTCGGTGGTCCGGGTTCACACGAAGGACGGGTCTGCCACCTCAGGAGAAGACTACAACCCGCTGTCAGAGGGTAAGAGCTTCAGCTGGTCCAGTACAGGGAAGAACTGGTTTGAGAGGGGAGCGAAAGAGGAAAGACTATCCATCTTTGAACAGAAATGGAAGGCTCGGACATCATCTCTCTCCTATTTACAACTCTATCCTCAGACCTAAATCAAAACAATAGTGAGAGCCTGAAGGATGATGATGCTAATGTGACTCAGGCACTGTCCTCACTTAGTGCAGCTTAATAGACAAACACAAACAAACACAAACTATAAATAATTGTTAGTTTCAGAGTAATGTCAGTGTAGCTCCTCCGTTCAGGCTGTGTGTGTGTGTCTATGTTTTGTAATGTAAACCTGTAAGTTTTCTATTCTGTATTGTATTGTGTATTACTAATATTTTGTGTTTTTGGATCCCCTCGAAAACGAGATGGCACATCTCAAGGGGCATTCCAATAAAATAAATAAATAATAAATATAAGGCAGTGTCCACCAGTCTGACTAATAGAATAGAATAGAATGACTTTTATTGTCACTGTTCACATGTACAATTTACATCGTACGTACAATGAGACTGAAAGCATCTCACTTCAGTGCAGACATTTAAGTAGGATATTTACAACACAGCAGGATATTTACAACAAGTACAGAAAAAAAAATAGTGCAAAAATCTTGAATGAATTAAAGAACTAAAGAAGCAGCTTGGATGAGCGGCAAAACGTTTCGATCAAAAACTTTTTTGTCCAGTTGACAGAATTGAATTTCTCCTTTACTATATAGGAAAGAAAGAGCAATGAAATTAGAATTTGGAAAGCAACAGAGTCTGCTGATTAGCTGATACATCTTGTTTACCAATCTGAAAAGTTTTTTTTTGTGTGTGAATCTTTCGGCCTTTGTGTCCCTCACCTGCTTACCTCCAGTATCTGTGTGTATATGTCCCAAACTCATTTTGGTCCGGGGCCCGTATCCAACCGACTTTGATCCCAAAGGGGTCGGATTAGAAAACTCATGGCAAATATACCCCAAAAATAACAATAAGTCCAAATATTTGTACAGAGAAACACAAATCTATCACAGACTGCTGTTTCTTCAGTCCCAGCAATAATTCGTTTATCTTCTGTCTTCTCAATTCTCCGTTCAAGTTATTGTATTGTTCGAAATGTCGTGTTTCATAGTGGTGTTTAAGATTATTTTCCTTGAGCACCGCCACTTGTTGCAAACACACCGAGCGTACAGGTTTCCCATTCACCAACGTGAACAAATAGAAATTAGTCCATTTTTCTTGGAAAATCCTGCACTCTGCGTCTACTTTTCTCATTTTTGACATTTTGCTGAAGAGGGTGTTACGTCAACAGTCAAAACGATGGTCCTTTAAGAGCGTTTGGTAAGAGGCGAGTCTTCATTTGTGCTGCTCTGGTGGGCGCGCACAGAGATGTTGGAGACGCTGCTATGCTAAACTGTGCAGAAAAGAGGCACAGAAAATTACTAATATTTTAATAGAAAATCAGCCGAGGGCCAGATTAAAGGTCTTGGAGGGCCAGATCCAGGGACAGGGGTGCACACTATTGGTGGTTTTCAAATTCTAGAATATAATGAAGTCATACTCTCTGATGGGGGTCTAAGAGGCAATTTTTCCTATTGATTACACTGTATTATCACGAGAAAATACAGTGTAATTCATTAAAATATTAAGTAAGTAAATTTGCAAATATTGAACCTGAATTTCTGTTAATGGCTAGACCTAAGAACACACTGTATTACAAGAGACATCTGCGTGAATTGACCCTTATTATGATATTGACCAATATTAAGCACTACTTTTTCTACTAGTTTTGAAAACCTACCTGGATAAAGCCAATATCAAATATTTAGTGTGCATTTTTGAGGATCTTAGCCTGAATAAAGGACGGATGACTCATTCTAACCTGTTATAAATGCACATATTTCAATTCTTAAATTCCTTTCGTAGATGTGGAGTTCAAGGCGGGGGAGAAGGAGCACTTTGTGGAGATCGAGATCCTGTTTGATGGAGAGAGAGAGATGAGAGAAGCCTTCACCGTTCACATGAAGCCGGATGACAACATGGTGGCTGAAGTGCAGGTGGGGCAGATGCCATGTCACCTACAAACACATAAACAAATAAACACAGTGGCCTATATCTGAGGAGCGGGGCGTACTGGCACACGTGAGCATGCGCCCGCCGCGGGCATCAGGAGCTGTTAAAATAGCCCGGGGCAACAGCTGGCCTCGCTGTCAGCACGCCCGCTCCGGTCTTATAAAAAGCCTTTCTCCCTGGAATGAGACGCCCGTCAGAAACAAACAGTAGATGGAGCTAAAACAGGCTCCTGGCATTCTCCACATTTAGCCCACGTTAGCTGCCAAGTGCTCGTGTGACAGAAATAAGACGCCACTCACACACACGCAGTCACACATTTTAACATTTTATTTAAAAAAAAAAATTAAATGAAATGAAATTAATAAACAATATGTAGGTCATAAGGTCTTAACTTTGTATTTACTCTTAGAATTCATGGTAGAGTTCAGTTTTATGTTTATTAAGGACGTCACAATCACACGGGACAAGCCAAATGTAAATGTTTTGGGTGTTTTAGCACGAGTTTTCAACATGTGTCCATAGAAAACGCACAGTAACATACAGAAATATTCATTACATTACATTATCACTGAGAGGATTTTTGGTTGGAAACATACAGTCATTTTAATTGACTTTAAAAAAAATAATCACAAAGAAGACAGAAGTAAAAATAGGCCCTCGTTAATAGAAATACTAATCTAAGCAATAACAGATGCTAGGATACAGGCTCTGTTGATAATGAACACATGTACAGGGCAACTTCAGCTGCCCTCTGCAGTAACGTTATATTAAAAAAAAAATTGAGTCATTAAAAATTGCAATTGTACATATTTTCTTGCAAAACATCAGCTATACTGGTAAAATACTGATAATAAATACTAGTATTGTACATTGCATATGACAAATTTTAATGATGGATTTGGTGGGACAATGCATGTTTTAAAAGCATATAGTTTAATCAATTTTTCTTTCAATTTTATCTGATTAATTTAAACAGTATCTCAACAAAATAAAGGTGCTTTCTTGTATTTTTATTTATATTTTTGATATTTTTTAATTTTGAAGTACATTTTGAAACCTAAAAAAAATCACCAAACTGTGAAAAAATTGTGAATTTCTTGACCTTAAATATGAAGATCTTAACTGTGTTTTAGTAAAACTTAAACTGTCATAGGTATTTTGACATTATTTTGATTTGCTATTTTTTCTTTTCCTTTCCAGATGAACAAAGCTATAGTTTACATTGAGGAGATGGACAGTGTGGCAGATGTGACGTTCCCGGCGGTTCCTCAGGTCGTTTCACTTCTTATGTACGACGACACATCCAAGATCCAGGAGAGACCCTTCCCCCCTAACGGATACCCTGTCGTTTGTGTCACGGTGAGTTTTATTATCAACAATATGTACTTTAAAGGTCTGCATTACACCAGATAGATTCCAGTGAGCTTTAAGCCATATTATAATGTTGTTACCGCATCAAAAATATACCCAGACTTGTGTTTTGTTTGAATAATCCTTTATTATTCATCTGTCTACACCTCCAAAGCTCAAAATGCTCTGTTCCACCTTGTTGTAGTGGTAGTTTTCAGGTTAACAGCTACTCTTAACCTTTTGTTTCGTAGAAATTATCATTACCCAGGCTGGAATCATCCAAATGATTCTAGTGAAGGAGTATGGAGTTTAAAAAAAGTTATTAAAAAGCCTAACTATGCAGGGTTTAAGTGTTAAACACGTGTGAATGAAATGAAACACAACTCCAGGTTGTTTTTGATGAAGAAACAACATTATAACATAGATCAGAAGGTAAGGCAGGTTTATTTTATTATTATTGTTTTATTTATTTTGGGCAAGCAAGCAACTTCCATTCTTTTAAAAGTGCAATAACAGAAATAACAATAAACTGAAATAACAAAAAAAAACAACAACATTTGCCCAAAAAGGAGTGAGAAGAAGAAAACGTATTTCTTCTTCTAATTTAGCATAATGAGCTTTCTTTTGCATTCTTCGAACATTTGTTGTTTTGGTTGTTTTGTTTTGTCTTTGTCTCCTGCATAAGATAAGATAAGATAAGATAAGACTTTAGTGATCTCACGCAGGAGAAATTTACTTGTCACAGTAGCTCCAGGTAGGGACAGTTTGAACAGGAAAGAAAAGTGCATGCAGGCAAGAACGGCATAAAGATAAGTAATAATAATAATAAAACAGTAACAAGGAGAATATTGAAAAACGATATTGCACGTTGGAAAAATGATATTGCACGTTAGGACCATATAGTGGAGTTATGCAGTCTGATAAAATAAGTAATAATAAGAAACAGTAACTAGGGGAGTATTGAAAAACGATATTGCACGTTGGAAAACACTCCCCCCAAGGACACAGCTATGTTTTTTTTATCACGGCACACTATGAACAAAGGACATATAAATTCGGCTGGAACACACACACATGACATGTATTCTGTAAACACTCTGCCTTGTCTATTTAGTAATGTTCGCCTCAGCTTCAGTTTTCAACCATTTTCATCAATATTCTGTTCTGCTCCCCTACCCCACCCTTCCGTTTGTTCACCAAACAAAAAGACGCCGTGTGTTTACCTGTCCCATTGTTTTTGTCACTGTCTCTGCTTGGCCAGGGAGAAACGAAATTTCGATTCACTGTATGTCGTGCACAATAACGGCTAACTATGAACATTTTACATTAGACTTGCACTATTTACAAAGGTCTATTTGTGTAGCACGTACACAAAATAATTATGTGCTTTACAGAGTAAGAAAGACATTAAAATCACAATACAAATTAATAACAACATAAACAACCATCATCAAATTAATATTAGCTGAACAGAACAGAGTCTGGATTTAAATATTGTGAGAGCAGAGGCCAGAGACTGTTCCAGACAATGGCGTAAAATGGGCTCTTAAACATATCTTTCTTATTTCTTTGCAAAATACTATACTTATTTTACATCTCTCCGTAGGCCTGCAATCCAAAATATCACGACTTTGACAAAACCGGATCCATCTGCGCTGTCGAGAACATCAATGACACCCTCACGCAGTACCGCTGGCTGGTCAGTGCTCCCACGGGCTCTGACGGAGTGACCAGCCCCATGAGAGAGGTGGACACCAACACCTTCTTCACCAACACCAAGTCCATCACCCTGGACTCCATCTACTTCCGTGCGGGCTCCAGGGTCCAGTGCGCCGCCAGGGCCTTCAACACCAACGGAGACGCAGGTCTGGAGCTGTCAAGTCCCATCGTCGTGGTCAGCAAAGAAGAAGGTAAAAAATTTGTGTTAAAAGATGAATGTATTGGTGATTAGCATAGACCAATTCAGTTTGTATTGAATCAACGTCAACCTTCTCTTGGTAACTGCTGCTGTCAGGATCCTCAGTAGCCGCTTTCAGACTGTCGGGCCAAAGCCGAGCCAACAGGGGCGTATCGGGGCTAGTTGCTTTCACACGTCCAGGGCCAGGAACTAACAGGGGCTAGGGGCCAGGATCTTGGGGCTAATGGTCTGCGATTTCTGGGCCGAGCAAAACGATGGGCCAAGAGGGGCCAGAGGCGGCGTCAAGGTCGGGGCGGGGCCAACATTTGGAAGCAAAATAAAGCGAAGATGCCGAAGAGTATTACCTGTACCTTCATTACCGTCACAAAAAAGTAAGAAGATGGATCGCCAGTTCTGGTCAGCTGAAGATGTCCGTGCTCGTACGTAGCCTCCATAACAGCTTCTTTCTTCATCGAACTCCTCATCCTGTCACCGTCAGAACATGATCATGAGCTCGTGCAGAGGTTCCATAGCGTTCATTATGCGTGTTGTAGTGTTCGTAGTCAGAGGTATCGGCAGTAGTTGTTGGTCTGATACTTGGTCACATACAAATCGTCTTCTTTCATCGTGCTACTGAATCGCCCGCCTATCCTGTTTCAAAATGGGCTGTATCAGTGACATTTCCGCAGATTGGGGCGTAGCACAGAGAGGCTGGTAGACCAACAGTGAGTGCGTGCACATGGTAGGATTGG
This sequence comes from Paratrypauchen microcephalus, assembly GCA_036785185.1. Lineage (NCBI taxonomy): Eukaryota > Metazoa > Chordata > Actinopteri > Gobiiformes > Gobiidae > Paratrypauchen > Paratrypauchen microcephalus. Next base: position 971,431 of record JAVJIX010000141.1, on the reverse strand, counting down.
ATTACTCTGCGGGTGGTCTGTCGTCCAATCCAAGTGCACATGAAAGTCGTGTAATCGGATAATGGTCAGCGACCTGGCCGGCTCCGCTACCCTATGTGGCACTGTAGTCCAACTACTTCCGGGTGATGGCTACTCAATAAAAACACAACAAACTATATGGCGGTATACAAAGATGGCGCTCGAGGAGTTTGACGGAGCAGCATTGGTGTACGTGTTGTGCATTCTTTCTGCGCAGCCATGATTTCGTCTGACTTTTCCGGCAACAATCGCTACTTAAGATGGCGTCGGTGCCTCCTGCCACTTCCGGGTGAAATCCCTGGCGAAAATTCCCGCGCATGCGCAGTACGCCGATCCGATCCGATATCGCGCACAAGGCGGCACCAAGCGGATTACTATCGGCCTAAGACAGGGGTTCCAATCAGATTCACGAAACCAATCCCTGTATGATCCTTAGCCTGTGCACATGAATCCGATACGATCCCAATCCGTTTGCGGTCGGATTACACTCGTTCATGTGCACGCAGTGAGTGTGAACACAACCAGTCTCAGGGCATGGGGCTAGTGGGCTGGGACTATTAGCACCGAGGTGGCCCCCTAGTGGCCTGGCCTGGCCTGACCCGACAGTCTGAAAGCGGCTATTTTGGTCTTAAAATGTTTGTATTAACCTGTTACACATGATCCTGTATAACTCCACTATGTAGTCTAAACGTGCAATTTTTCCTACTATTTTCTTATTTACTTATTATTATGACTTATCTTGTCTATATGCACTTTTTTGTTCTAACTTTCTTTTGCACTAAACTGCCTGGAGCTAACGGGGCAAGTGAATTTCTCCTGTGTGAGATCAATAAAGTCTTATCTTATCTTAAATCAATTCCTATTCCTAATATGGAACTCGGCTCTAAATTTAACCTATAAATGCCGGCCTCAGTGAGCTTCATTTGACTGGAGCTGACATCACACTGCCTTAGTCCACTTACTTATTCAGTTTATGGTTCCAAACAGGAAGCGAGCATGAGCATGAAATGGTTCCATGGAGCTCTGGTGGCAATTGACTTCTATTGAAAAACCGTTGCCCCTCTCGCTGCGACCGCTGCTGTCAGGCTTGTCATTCCGACCTTAAAATGTTTGTATTAACCCGCTCTACGTGATCTTGCATTTTTATTTCTCTATTTAGTGTGTAATCCAAGATATTAATATTAATAACAGACGAATCAGATGCCTTCTTTCCCTGAGGTCACTCGTGTTTGAACAGCAGCGTGCTAAACCAGCTAAACCCTGGCTAAACCGAACTCTTTGTATTCTAAACTCTGGTCTGTTTTGCAGGCATGTGTCAGCCTCGTATTCCAGACACTGTGGGGGCAGAACCTTTCTCTGCTAAAATCCGCTATACCGGCCCAGACGACCCGGACTTCCCCAATCTCATCAAACTCACGGTGAACATGCCCCATATGGACGGTGAGTAAAATATGAGGGATATGTTATGTTATATATTACAGGTTTAATTGTATTGCAGAATGTGTTTTTGATTGTGTCACCAGTATTAGTACAAGTACATTATAATACCTGTAACAGAGTGTTTTAGATGGACAGACCTCCAACAAGGCATGAAGTCTCAACCTCGACATAAGATAAGATAAGATAAGATAAGATATGCCTTTATTAGTCCCTCAGTGGGGAAATTCCAGTGTTGCAACGCACAGATCAAGAACAGCACGAAAAAGTAACGTCGGCCTCTGCGCGTCCTCCGTAGCAGCTCCTCCGCACATAGCAACGCACATAGCAACGGTGAAAAAGTTAAAATCCAAAAATAGAGGTTGAAATGGAGCAGAAACATCGCGTATCTGAAGCACTTAGCCTTATACACATAATCTTTAAAGTGTGCAAACGAACAAGCAGGTAAGAGCAGAAAAAAAGTTGGAAAATAAGGGAGCGCGTTGCCCCAGTGTTCCATTTCCAAAAGATTTATTCCTGACGCCATATTACCAATCGACCCCCCTTTTCAGTGCCATCTGTGTATGCGCACTGCTTTGTACTTACTTTTGGTCATTTTGGTACAAATGAAAATAAAAATCTGCTACTCACTTGTGCAATTTGCAGCCATCCATCGGAGGTTGCGACACCTACACAACTCTTTGCACATTCCATTGCACATTTTGATGCGCACTGCACATTTTTGGACATCTGTAAATAGGTATTTATTCTTTGCACTGGTGTTAGATTTTGTCTTTGATAGTTTTTTTTGTATTGTTTTATACTGTATTTTGTATACTGTCTTTTTTGCACTGTTTGGCCAGAGAGAAACAGAATATCAATTCACTCTGTCGACCACTTATGGCAAATTGACAATAAAGTTGACTTTGACTTTGACTTTGTTGCGATGGCATTTACACCGACATCTGCTCCCACTGGCCACTGCAACATAGAAGTCTAAGGACGTGCTTCTTTTATTAAACAATTTTAGATTAATATAGCAATCCTTACCGCAGATCCTTCATCCCCACTGCTATCAGACTGTATAACTCCACTATATAGTCTAAACGTGCAATTTTCTCTACATTGTCTTTACTTATTTTATTATTATTTACTTATTTTGTTATTATCTACTTATTTTATTAGTATTATTTACTTATTTTATTATTATTACTTATCTTGTCTGCATGCACTTTTTTGTCCTAACTTTCTTTTGCACTAAACTGCCTGGAGCTAATGTGGCAAGTGAATTTCTCCTGTGTGAGATCAATAAAGTCTTATCATATTTAAAATGTCCAAATTATAACATAATGATCCACAAAGTGTAAGTAAGTATTTATAGAGCACTTTTCATACAATAAATGCAACACAAAGTGCTTTACAATGATTAAAAGGAAAATAAACAGAATGGAAAATGCAGATACAATCAAGAGTGCAAGAATGAAAATACAAAAAATATGTGACAGCCGAGGCGGACAGCTATGTAAGAAGGGCAGAATGTTTTTTATAAATAAATGTCATTGTGTTCTAGCCAGTTAACTCTACAGCAGACACAAGCACAATATGACTTTAAGAAATCACAAATGTTCTGTTGTGTGAACATTGTAGACACTTAAATAGTTAAACAAATCTGATCATGTAAATATTCCTCTCTTTCCTCAGGCATGCTCCCGGTCATCTCCACCAGACCCCTGTCGAACTTTGAGCTGACCCTGAGCCCTGATGGGACTCGTGTGGGGAACCACCGCTGCTCCAACCTCCTCGACTTCAACGAGATCCAGACCGGACACGGCTTCATCACCGACGCCACCAAGAACCCAGAGATCATCGGAGAGACCTCCCCGTACCAGTACAGCCCCGCCATGCGCTCCTCCAACTCCCTGCGCTTTTACAGGAACCTCAACCTGGAGGCCTGTCTGTGGGAGTTCACCAGCTATTACGACATGTCCGAGCTGCTCAACGACTGCGGAGGCTCCATAGGGACTGATGGACAGGTGGGACTAGGATTTATACAACAGCTCATATACAATTCAACTACTTAAAGGTTCACTAATGTCTAAGGTACTTGCTTGTTTCCATGGAGATGTTATTTATTTGCATGTAAATTTCCACTTTATGGCATTAAACATATCGGCCTTGCATGCATTCAATTACAGGTGTTTTATAGCTCAAAAATACCTTGAAAAACATGAATTCTTACTATATGTAGGCTTGCTTCTCCATAGATCTGATTCAAGGCAAAGCAACAACATCCCCATGTAGAGCAGGAGGGGAAACCCCCACCAGAAAAGTTACACAGTGCTCCAATTTAACAAAAGTTTAAAAAATCTTGAACAACCTGGAAACATAAATAGCTAAATGGCTATGTAGCAATGGTTTACTTTATATTTTTAATCCCGCTCCCTCTTTAGGCACTTCTGATGTCCAGAGACGGGAGATTTTCATTATTTATCATTCTACGAACTGTTAACTTGAATTTGATGGCCCGAATAACTTAATTGTGCCTAAAATGTCTCTTACTTGAAGCATTATTTTGAACCCTGTCCTTGTTTTTGTAGGTGCTGAATCTGGTCCAGTCCTACGTGACGGTGCGTGTGCCCTTGTTCGTGTCCTATGTGTTCCACTCTCCGGTGGCGGTGGGCGGCTGGCAGCACTTTGACCTTCAGTCTGAGCTCAAACTCACGTTTGTCTACGACACGGCCATTCTGTGGCAGGACGGCATCGGCAGCCCACCAGAGTCTGAACTTCAAGGTATGGAATCAAAAGAATGTAAAAAATAAAAACAACGTTCTTAGAGGGGCATGGAATGTTTAGGCATGTTTCTACGGAAGCCGGAAGAGGCCATGTTTGTAATGATTATTTTCCACCTTAATAACGAGAAAATTCATTTGTGACCTTGAAAAAACAAAAGTGTTATTTCGAGATGTCGAGAAAACAAAGAGTTATTCCGTGATCTTGAGAAAACGCTGTATCTCCGTCGGTAAAGACGAAGCCGGGCCAGTCTTCTGCGGAGGTGCCACGGACTAATCTTGAAATTATCCCAAATTAAAAGACGTAATGCAATCTCCATCGTGTCAACCCCTGATCAAAATATTGCCTTATCAGCTGATCGATTATTATTCCAGACATTCTAATGACCAAAAACGCGTCTATTCAGAATGAGAAATAGCCCCGAAGTCAGACTGTCACAACGTGGCGGTAGACGTTTCAGTTATTTTCTCGAGATCACGAATTAATTATCTCGTTATCTCGGGATAACAAGGAAGAAAAAATATTGCTTATGAATATGGCCTCTGTCTGTTTCTTTAGATTTTAGATTAGAATTTATTTGCATTTGTAAGTTAAAAAGAAACATTTTGCAGATACAAAACATAAAAATGACTGTGCAGAAGAGAGTGAGAGGACCATACAAACACCATAAAATCATTCCAAAAAAAGAGGTTTACCGCACACTTGCTTGACGTTATTCTTTATTCTTTATTAGGTTATTAGGAGCGAACAACGTGTTTCACCTCTACAGCGTCATCAGGTTCAAAAAACATGTTTCTAACATAACAGAAATGAACAGACAAATCAGCTTATTACAATCATTGAAATATTAAACATTTGTGTGAATCAACATTTGTCTTTTAAATGAATCCAGTGTGGAAATCGGCTTGAGAGTGAGGCTAAACTCTTCCAGAGGGTAGGTCCTCTGAAACAGCACAGCACATTATGGGGTTATGTCATCAACAGCATATCTGAAGGTTCGTTTGCGACAGTTGAATACAACCGATGGAGGAATTACTGGAAAAAAAACCAAAAATATTAAATAATAATTCATTAAAAAATATAATAATAATAGCTTTGTTTTCCCACAGGTGCGATGTACCCCACCAGCATGAGGATAAATGAAGAGGGCCGCCTGGTGGTCAACTTTAAGACAGAGGCGCGTTTCAGAGGACAGTTTGTCATGACTCACCCAGGTACAGACTCCTCCTGTTTACCCTGAACGTCTGAACTGATCCCTGAGCTGTGTGCAGCTGCAGCCGCTGTGGCGTTACTGTACGATTATATGTGGCACATTTTCCCTTCGTCTATTTCTGGTGGTCTTCACTGGGGGGTCCTTCCTGTGAGAAGTGCCAGAGGTCATTTCAGCAAATGTCAAAACGAACCTGTAGGGGTCAGACTACGGAAACAAACGGCGTTAACAATGTTACGGAAATAAACATTACAGATAAATTGGAATGATACTAAAGTGTACAGACGACCAACTGCTGCATTACTAATGTGGGAATGTTTGGACTAAACCAGGTCTAAATGAAGATCTGAACCAGGATTAAAATAGTCATAGTTTTCCTCAGTGTCAAATTTTGACAACTGAAACTCAATAAAAAATTAATAATTAAAATGACTCTAGCAGGGATCCAGCTTTTTCAGTTCAGATGCGATACTTAGAATTCAAATATCTGCTGATACCGGTGGAAAATGGCACTTATTTCCTTAAAACTGTATATAGCTGGGATTGGGCATCTTATCTGATATTGTATTTTATTACTTACTTTCCTATTTAATTCTGATTTGTACATATTAGGGTTATAACTTTTTTACAACCTCTATACCCTGTATCATATTTTGATTAACTTTTACTCGTAATGAAAGGAAATGACCTTCATTTGGTCATATTTTTGAAAAAAGTCCCCCCGGACTCAAAATGAAGTTTTCGTAAAGCCTACCAACAACCAGAATAATACCGTTAGAAGGTTATTATCTGTTCAATCATAAAATAACCAAAGGCAATTTTCTCTTTAATAACAGGAACAAAACACATAATCAGGGTAAAGATAATATAAAATAGGCCACTAAAAGTCAAAAAATGAGACCAAAATAAAGGCTTAATCTTAAAGGTCCCATGTCTTAAAGGTCCCATGCTTTTATATGGCTCCTTAATGGTTCCCTAATACTGTAAATGAATCCTTCTTCAAAATCAACACTCACTGCATGAGATATGACTCTGACAGTCTTGATGAGGCTAGATATGTGTCTAAAATGCTTTATTGTGGGTGTTGCTGCTTCAGTGCAAATGAGAAGGACAGAGAGATTGGCTAAGGAGAAGGAGCGGGGGGGGCCGGGTTTCCCCCGCTCGAAGCGCAGCTCTGCACCGCTGTCTGCTCTCTTCCGTGTTTTACACAAGAAGACAGATGAGAGACTTTGCAATGAAAAAAAAGCATATTTACACAGAAAATAAAATTAAACCACTGGTATTTCAGAGGTCCAGAGGGTCGGGTAAGGGACTTGCGAGCCTAGAAACACTCGGACGTGCCTCCAGGCAAATAAAAAAACGCATTTCGCATTGTAGCGCATTCACAGTCCAAACTCTATGGGCGGGATATACAGGGACGCTGAGCGGAGACAGAGGGAGGGGCTGGAGCTGCATTTGCCGATCTGACGTCAATAAGGTGCCTTGTCCGAACTCGCCCGTTTGAACACTGGTTTTTTGTAACGCAGAAAAGGACCGCAAATGCTCAGTTTAGACATTTCACAACTTTTAGCCATGGGGGGGGGGGCTAAACAGAGTAGGGGAGCTCACATTAACGTTCAAAAACCTCAGAAAGTGAAAATTTCATGCCATGGGACCTTTAATCTATCACTAGTTGAACAAAACAGATTTCCTCTACAGTCCACAGGCTTATACAGTCAAAGTGAACCTGAAACTCCAGGATTCTGGGAAAGCTGTAGGCTACAATATATCACTACTAAAAGAGACAGATTTCCCCAGATTTACATGTCTTCTAAAGTGAAAACAAGAATAGAAACTGAAACTCCAGTATATTATGATGGCAGTACAACTTATCATTGATCCATTTTCAGTCAGATTGACTTGTCATGACCCTTGTGATCACTTAGCACCGTTTCATATTTCATATCACTGGCTGTAATGTGTATTTAATACTTTTTTGTTTCGGGGGGGCTTTTTTAAAAGAGTGTTGAAAATGGAGTTTGGTTTCTTCAATTATACCAAAAAGTTCATCCAATCATGATGCAGGACTTTTGATTTTAGAAAAAAGTTCAAAAAGTTATAACCCTAGTACATATACATTTATTATAATCTTTCTATTTGTATAATTATGCCTCATCTGACACTGGTCTATTGCTCTTTTTTTGCTATTCCATCTATTTTTTGTTACCCTCTGTTATATATTATATTTGATGACTGAGCTACTGTACCCAAAAACAATTTCCCGTGTGGCTCAATAAAGTTTGTCTAAGTCTAAGTCACACAAAAAAGTTGTGTTATTTTCCTTCAGATAACTACAGAACAGCTTTACATAATAAAAGTTCAAACATGAGACGTTCTCAGGCTTAATCCAGGTCTGAACCAGATGATGTAAACCAGTCCATCTTTTCCCCCATAGGCACCAGTATTTCCTCTATGGTGATTTGTGCGGACCACCCCGGGCTCACCTTCTCCCTCGCTCTGGTCCGGACCGAGCCCACCTACAACCAGCCCATGCAGCAGTGGAGCTTTGTCTCGGACTTTGCTGTAAGTTACAATTAATCTATGGTCATTTTTACACTGATAACATGTATTGGTATTCTGTTTGTCGCCTGTAGGTGCGTGATTATTCTGGAACCTACACCGTCAAACTGGTCCCCTGCATCGCGTCGCCCAACGGAGAGTTCAGTATCCCCCCAGTGTGTCACCCGAGGGAGCCTCTGACCTTTGACATGGACATTCGCTTCCAGCAGGTAAGACATATTTAAAGGTCCTATTACACACAATTGACTCTTGAGATTTAAGACATGTTTTTTCATTTGTTTAAGATAAGATAAGATAAACTTTATTGTCCCCAAGAGGAAATTTGTCTTGGTTTCACTGCCCACAGTTACACTCACACGTACAGTACAGAAAAACAGAAAACAGTCGCAGCTCATTGCCAGATACATTTGTCCATCGTTGACGCCCATTGTCTTTGCCTGGTTTACACCAGACCAGACCACAGGTGATATATGGTCTGGGAGCCACCTTCGAAATATCTCATACACACACACACACACACACACACACACACCTTAGTCCTGGTTTAGACCTGGTTTAGTCCCGGTTTAGTCCTGGTTTAGACCTGGTTTAGTCCTGGTTTAGTCCTGGTTTAGACCTGGTTTAGACCTGGTTTAGTCCTGGTTTAGACCCCAGTTTAGACCTGGTTTAGTCCTGGTTTAGTCCTGGTTTAGTCTTGGATTAGTCCTGGTTTAGTCCCTGGCTTAGTCCTGGTTTAGACCTGGTCTAGTCCCGGTTTAGACCTGCTTTAGTCCTGGTTTAGTCCTGGTTTAGACCTGGTTTAGTCCTGGTTTAGTCCTGGTTTAGACCTGGTTTAGTCCTGGTTTAGACCCCAGTTTAGACCTGGTTTAGACCTGGTTTAATCCTGGTTTAGTCTTGGTTTAGTCTTGGTTTAGTCCTGGTTTAGTCCCCGGTTTAGTCCTGGTTTAGACCCCGGATTAGACCTGGTTTAGTCCCCGTTTAGTCCTGGTTTAGACCTGGTTTAGTCCTGGTTTAGATCTGGTTTAGTCCTGGTTTAGACCTGGTTTAGTCTTGGTTTAGACCTGGTTTAGTCTTGCTTTAGTCCTGGTTTAGTCCTGGTTTAGACCTGATTTAGTCCTGGTTTAGACCTGGTTTAGTCTTGCTTTAGTCCTGGTTTAGACCCCGGTTTAGTCCTGGTTTAGACCTGGATTAGTCCCGGTTTAGTCCTGGTTTAGACCTGGTTTAGTCTTGCTTTAGTCCTGGTTTAGTCCTGGTTTAGACCTGGTTTAGTCCTGGTTTAGTCCTGGTTTATACCTGGTTTAGACCTGGTTTAGTCTTGCTTTAGTCCTGGTTTAGTCCTGGTTTAGACCTGGTTTAGACCTGGTTTAGACCTGGTTTAGACCTGGTTTAGTCCCAGTTTAGACATGCTTTAGACCTGCTTTAGACCTGGTTTAGACCTGGTTTAGACCTGCATCCCCAAAGCTCAAAATGCTCTGTTCCAACTTGTGATGTCATGTAGTGGTCGTTTTCAAGTTAACACCTCTTTTTACCTTTCAATCCAGGGTTAAAACCATCCAAATGATTCTAGTGAAGGTGAATGGAGTTTAAAAAAGGTCTGTGTGAATGTAACAAAGTGCACCTCAGCTGTGTTTGTGATAATGAAACATTATTATGACACAGATCAGAAAATAGGGTAATATAAGCCCTTTAAAGAACCCAAACACACATTATTTTGAGGAGAGGTACGAGCAAAGTCAGTATATTTTTATTCGAGGAGTTGAATAATTACACTTTTTGTCTTACATTTGACTTTGTCTCATTTTGCAGGTGAGCGATCCAGTTGCAGCCGAGTTCAGCCTCAACACTCAAATGTTCCTGTTATCCAAGAAAGAGCTGTGGTTGTCTGATGGCTCCATGGGCTTCGGAGAAGGATCTGATACTGCGTTTTCAGAAGGTAGGACAACACTGCCCTCTTGAGGAATGCAAGTAAACTTCCTGTATCGAACTTCAACTTAGACAAAATGTTCCTCCAGTTCAGGCATAGGTAAACTGCGGCCCGTTAAGCTTTTTAATCCGGCTTGAAGAAATTATATTAATAAACCTTGTTAAAGTTTTAATTTCCCTGCAATTGTGGCATTTTCCAATAGCTGACGCACTAGATACATTGACCTTTGTTGAGGTGCGGCGTTTTGCTCCACGTTTGTGCTTTACTCTTTGACCCCTCAGCCCTCCTGTAAAGACGAGCGGAGCTAAGAAAAGAAAAGTGGACAGAGAATGTCGAGTGTTTAATAAGGAGTGGACAAGTAAATATTTTTTCACCAAATACTTATCACCTGCTGTATGCCCAATATGCCACGAGACTGTAGCGTTTTTTAAAGAATATAATCTATAAGCCGTCACTTTGCCACAAAACATGCTAACTATGCTAGCAAGCAGTCAACAAAAGAACAAAAGAACCTGAAGGAGAACAGAACTTTGAGTGCTTTAAAATCGTAACTGTTAGTATTTTTTTTAAAAAGCTGTATTTTATTAATACATTTTTCTGTGTTTTAAGAGTCATTTCAGTAAATAGCTAAATACTGTGGAACTTGAAAGACGGACATTTTGTTGTAATGCTTTTGTTAATTTTTAATTAAAATAAAGCATATGTTTTCTACATATGCAATGTTATTTTTTGCTCTTATGAGGTGGATTAGCAAAACACTAAATCCAGCTGCTCCTGGTCCGGCCCTTCTGTCAAATTTTAGAACCCTTTGTGGCCCACGAGTCAAAAAGTTTGCCCACCCCTGCTCCAGTTGTTGCACCTGATGGTTCAGTTATTGAAGTCGTTCATGCTTTTAAATACTTGGGTGTCATAACTGATGATGGACTGTCTTTTAAGTTTCATATCGACTCTCTTGTCAGAAAGTTGCGTCTTAAATTGAGTTTTTGCTTCAGAAATAAGTTGTCTTTTTCATTCAAAGCCAGGAAGAGGCTTGTTGCTGCAACATTCCTCCCTGTGCTGGACTACGGGGATCTTTTATATATGCATGCCCCAGCCCAAGCTCTGCGCTCTCTGGATTCAGTATTTCATTCCTCTTTGCGCTTTATTACAAACTGTAGTGCTCTGACCCATCATTGTGAACTCTACTCTGGTGTTGGATGGCCTGCTTTAGCGACCCGGTGGCTCACACACTGGTACAAACTTATTTATAAGGGACTTGGCCTGATGGACCCCAGAATTTACGTTCTCAGGATGTTTACACGTTGTTGGTTCCTACTGTGAGAACTGAGAAAGGAAAACTGTGTTTTCAGTATCGTGCTCCAGCAGACTGGAATTCTCACTCGTGCCTATGGCTTTTTTAAATACTCTTTTGAAGGACCTGGAAATGCAATCGATGATATGTCAATGTTTTTAACTGTGTCGCTAACATTTTATCTGTGTTGATTTTATATTTAATTGTTGTCTTGTGGGTTGTGTTGTGTGGGCCTCTTGGCCAGGACTCCCTTGAAAAAGAAATCTTTGAATCTCAATGGGACTTTTCCTGGTTAAATAAAGGTTGAAAAAAAAAAGATTAAAAGAGTAAAAAGAATAGAGCGCTCTGTGGGTCCGTGGAAAAGTAAAGGACCCATATTAATAATGTTGTTTCCTCATTAAAAACACACCTGGAGTTGTGTGTTTTTTTCATTCGCACACACACAAATCCTGCATATTTAAGCTAAGTTCTTCTCTCAAACTGTTCCACCTTGTGATGTCATGTGGTAATACAGGAAGTGCTCCACTGAATGTTTAAACTCCATTCACCTTCTCTAGTAGCATTTGGATGATTTTCGGTCCTTTCAGTCAATTTCCAACCTCTGCTAAACAAGATAAGATAAGACATGCCTTTATTAGTCCCACAGTGGGGAAATTCCAGTGTTGCAACACACAGATCAAGAACAGCAGGAAAATGTAGCAAGCAATACAACAAGATAATAAATAATGGCTTAAAATAATTTAAAAATAGACTCTAGAGTATAGTTGAATAATGTAGTGTAGATAAAATTGAATGACAAAAGGTAAAAAGTAGCTGATAACGTGAAAACACTACCACTGCATGACATCACAAGGTGGAACAGAGTATTTCAGCTTTGGAAATGTAGACAAAATAATGATAAAGGATTACTCAGACAGATACTTTATTAAGCCAGAGGGAAATTCAAGTTTTGTTGCAGGAAACTGTTGCAGGTGATGTTGTAACATTTCCACTGTGCGTCTCAGTGGCCTTTGTGAAAGGTCAAAAGGTCAAAGGTTTCAGTGCAGTTCAACAGGATGACTGGTCAGGGAGGGTCAGCAGGTCCTGTGTCAGGGCAGACTGAGGAGAGGAAGAGTCAAAAGTGTCCTTCCTCTGTGTCCTGCAGCATCACAGCAGCCTCCAGGGGGCGCCAGCTGAACACCACAGGAAAGGCCTCGGTCTTACCCCACTCTGGTGGTTCAGGTGGTGACGACAAAAACATTTAATTTCACACAACCAAGCTGTCCCTTGTGTTCCTCAAATGTTTCCTCTGAAGCTCTTCTGACACATTTGCTGCCAAACACGGTGTAAAAACCTTAGCAACTCAAAGCTCCTTCACTATATGGTCTCCATGGATACGGGAAAAACAAACGGCCCATTTCACAAAATCCAACAGTCCCTCACTCGTGTCCTTTGAGCTGCACATGCTGCACTTCTTAGTTGGTTTAAACCCCTTGATATGATGTTAAAAACTGACCTCAAAAAAGTTGCTAAATCTGCTCAGTGTGTGAGCCGGGCAGCCACAAGAGCAACCGACCACTACACAGTCATGGAACCAAAAAGCAAATGTGTGACTGAAACAAAACACAACTCTAAGTATGTTTTTGATGAGGTAACAGAACATGATTTAATGTTCAGAATAGGGATGCAAATTATCGATTAATTCATTAATCTATAGTTGATTGACCTTATCGATCGACTTACGATTAACTGATAAGCGGCGTTTTTCACCTGAATTTTAGTGTTTCAATAGGGTCTTTAAGAATATAAGCTATAGTATACATAACACTGAGTCAAAAATATATCATAGTATTATTATATTGTATATTCCTAAATTAATTATTCCTTAGTAAAAAGCAGACAAATGTATTGATGCTGAATAACAAAATACCATTCTTTATTGAAAATAAATTGAGGACTGGCTCAGTTGTTGCACTTGCAGCATGGAAATCTTGAAATTAAAAGAAACAGAAGAAATTAAATAACAGCATGTTCTTTAGTCTACATATTATGATGAAACCAGTGAATCCAGGCTATTTTTAGGACATTCTCAACATTTATTTTGAACTAAGGCATCAACAATATTTCTCTCCCTTAATCTGTGAAGGGTTACAGTACAAAATATACATTTCACAGGGCCCCTGGACACAGCATAAAACATTACAGGGCCTCAAACCAGAACAATCAAGAAATTATAAAACCATGTAAGTTACATGTTTTTATCATTTCAAAAATATATGGTTCTAGGTCCAGCTCTACTGTGAGTTGTCTGGCAACATCCAGAGAGGAAAGGGTTACATGATGTAACGCTATGGTCTTTCTCAGGAGTGGGTTCGCATCTCGTGTTCACATTCCAGAGTAGCGCCCTCTAGCGATTAGTTACAATTAATGCATCTTGATCGACAATTAATTGTAAGTCGATTAATTGTTGACATCCCTAGTTCAGAAGGGTCATTTTTGCACAGTAGAGGACCTTTAAAAAATGTTCAAAAGCAGGTGCAGAGGGGGGTGGTTCTTTGCGAGGGAAAACTGTCTTTTGGGTACATTGTGTGGCAGAATTTTGTGTGTTAAATATTCCCAAAGTCAAAAATATATGTGTATGTTCTGGTTTTCAGGTTCTACGATCTATGGCCGTGTGATGGTGGACCCGGTGCAGAACCTGGGCGAGTCCTTCTCCTGCAGCATTGAAAAGGTGTTCCTGTGCACCGGGGCGGATGGATACGTGCCCAAGTACAACCCCACAAACAAAGAGTACGGCTGCCTGGCCGATTCCCCGTCTCTGCTCTACCGATTCAAGATTCTGGTAAGTAAAAAAAAACTAAAATACGTACAAAAAAACCCAACAAAACAAACTCAAATATACACACTAAATACACACCTTCTCGTTTAATGCCACTTTCTACATTTTATACGAACAAAACACATTAAATATATGATACAACATATATGGAACTGTAATTTAGTAAAGAAAAAAAAGTGAAATACAGTACCTCAACTAAGTATTTTTTTTGTTTGTTTTACGTTTTAAATAAAGTACATTAAAAGTATCCACCCTTTGCTTTGTCGACAGCTCTGCAAACCCTTTGTCTCAGTGAGCTTCATGATTTAGTCTCCTGAAATGGTTTTCACTTCACAGTTGTGCCAGGTCAGGGTCAAGAAATGTGAGGGTGGATATTTGTCAAAATCTGAAAGAAGTTGAAGTTTTGAGTTATTTTGAGTTTACTTTTTGTTTACTACATCCCGTATGTGTCCATTCGTAGCTGTGATGCCTCCAGTGAGAATCTACCACGTAAATAAACTGAAATAAAGAGTGTTTCTATAAAGTGTGTCCAAATTTTGACTGCTGGTGTATGTTCATAATCCATTTCTGAGTTGGTGTATGTTATTGTGTTTACAGGACAAAGCTCAGCCGGAGACTCAGGCCACAGCATTCGGTGATGTTGCGTTCAGAGCGACTTTGGCCTTCGATACTCCAGGAGCTCTGTCTCTGATCAAACAGCCTGGAACAGACGGGTTCACGCTCTCGTCCTCGCCGCTCTTCCAGGTGAGGACTTCTTCACTTTCTTCTGCAGTGGTGGAGGAACAGCAGCAGGAGTTGGGCTGTTGTAGGCTGAGTTTGTTCATTTGAGCGTTAGGCTAAAAAAACTGCATTATTTTTGTGTTATTCATGAGTCATTGTAATTTTTTTATTTTTTTTATTTAACCTTTATCTAACCAGGAAAGTCCCATTGAGATTACTAATCTCTTTTTCAAGCACAGTTACATTACATTACACACAGACATTTCAACACATCACAAAATGGATTCTTAAAAGTAATTACAAATCATAGATTTAATTTCCCAACCTTTTAACATAGATTTAAACTGAACTATTGAAATCAGTTCTTGTAATTTCAGGACATTTGTAAATATATGATTCATGTTTATTCCAAATGACAGAGGAAAATGTATTAACTTGACTAAATACTTTTTACTTTGACATTTTTAGTTAAAATCCACATTGGAAAAGCATGTGCAAGAAATTCAATTAAATCTATTTATATCTTTTACTTTTTACATCCCAATTAATGACTACGCATTTTATTTTATTTTAGTATATATATTTTTTTATTTTGATATATATATTTTAAATTATTTTAAAATACAGTGACATACATAATATTTTACATATTTTTTTTATATATTTGATTTGGTTTGGTTGATCTTAGTGTAAATTGTCTCGTTCTAGAAAATGGACCAAAAGTGAATAACTGTTATTAACTATTGTCTGTGTAACTGTAAACTACACCCTTTGTTGTATTTATAAACCAATTAAATAAATTAAAAAAAATTACATTAAGTTAAAATATAATAAGAATAAGTTAAGATCAAATTAAATAAGTTAAAATAAAATAAAAAATACATTAAATTAAATTAAGTTAAAATATAATAAGTTAAGATCAAATTAAATAAGTGAAGTTAAAATAAAATAAATAAAAATAAATACATGAAATTAAATTAAGTTATTCTTATTATATTTTAACTTAATTTAATTTCATGTATTTATTTTTATTTATTTTATTTTAACTTATTTAATTGGATCTTAACTTATTCTTATTATATTTTAACTTAACTTATTTTCATGTATTTTTTTATTTTAACTTCACTTATTTAAGTGACCCTAACCCTTTACTTATTATATTTTAACTCAATTTAATTTCATGT
This sequence comes from Paratrypauchen microcephalus, assembly GCA_036785185.1. Classification (NCBI taxonomy): domain Eukaryota; kingdom Metazoa; phylum Chordata; class Actinopteri; order Gobiiformes; family Gobiidae; genus Paratrypauchen; species Paratrypauchen microcephalus. The sequence continues at coordinate 955,501 of JAVJIX010000141.1, read as the reverse complement.
ATTTATTTTTTTATTTCAACTGAACTTATTTAATTTGATCTTATTCATTCATTCATTCTTCTTCTTCCGCTTTTCCATTTTCTGGGTCGCAGGGGCAGCAGTCCGAGCAGATCTGCTGCCCAGAACACAATGCACTGAGCATTGTGTAATTTGATCTCAACTTATTCTTATTATATTTTAACTTAAGGTCAAATTAAATAAGTTAAAATAAAATAAATAAAATCTGTTGTTTAAAATCTCCGTTCTTCTCTCCAGGTGGCTGCTGGCCGAGAATGGTTCATCCACACCATCTACACCGTCCGCTCCAAAGAGAACGCCAACCGTAACCTCGGCAAACGCAGCGTGGAGTACCTGCAGCACAGCATGTCCTCCTTCGCCCCGCCCTCTTCCCGCCATCGCCGCGCCGCCCCCGCCGTCCCCGGCCCCGCCCTCGACATCGGCGTGGACAACAACCGCGGCACCAACATCCAGCACATCGCCCTGGACCGCTCGGACCGTCTGGTGGTCAGTCAGCGCCAGCCCTGGTCTCCTGGCAGGGACCGCGAGGCTTACCAGGAGCGCCCTCTGCTGGAGAGCTCTGGCAGGGAGCCCACTGACTCCTCCATGCTGCCCCTGCTGGTGGGGCTGGCGGGTATGATCCTCCTGGCGTGCATCATCGCTGTGGTGGTGATTCTTCTGGTGAGACGCAAGAAGAAAGAGAAGCACCAGCACGCGCCCTACCACACGTCCTCCTCCTCCGCGTACCACGGCTACAGCCGGGGCACCGCCAGCGTGTGGGGCGGGTCAGACAGCTCGGAGGTCTAGTGCCGGTCCCTTTATAAAGACTCCTCTCCTCCAGCTCCTCCTGCCTTATTGACGTAGCACTGAGTCGAGCAGATCACATCCTGCAGACTGCACAGAACGTTGGCGCTTCTTCATGCCTCAAATGTAGTTATTTTTATTCTAGGAGCCACTTGAAATGTAGTTATATTGATTTGGTTGGTCATCAGGTTGTAAAATATTATGTTTGCGAATGCATGCAAAGCCCAACTTATGAGAATTTCCTGTACCTCCGCTAATTAGTTTACTACTACTTTTTAATATTGTGATTCACTGTTAATTGTTCTGTGAAGAGTAAAGAACAGACTGAATGTTGGCTGAAACTGACTTTGAATGAAAATGTGTTTAGTACTGATGCCACTGTGGAGTTTAAGAAGCCCACGGTGAATGTACAGGCCCAGGCTTAGTAATAATATTACCATTATGGTGTCACTGAAAGGGATTGTAAATGTTATTTTTAAAAATGCAATTTTTTATTTTTACATTTTTTCTGCTAATTATGGGTGTAATTGGATGCAAAACAATCTGTATATACAATAGAAGTAAACCCTGGTGAAACTTGAAAGAACCACTCCTCAAATGGTGCAGTATCAAATTTATAATTCTATATTCATATGACCGTATATATTGTGTTCTATTATCAGCTGTCTTTGTCAGCTGAAATCTGGATGATTCTTCCACTGCCAAATATAAATGTTTTTGGAAACTCCAGTGTCTTCATTTATTCACTTTTATTTAAAAAATGGGACGTTTATTTTGAAGTTTAAAAGACATTTCCTACTTCACATAGAAAGAACCGAACATTTATTAAAATAAAAATGGTACATATTGTTCACGCAATGGAATGTGGTACAACCAACAGGCATAAATACATTTGTTTAAAGCACTAGTAGAAAAATGACTAGCCAATAAAACTAGACCAGCACAGCTGCAGTGTTCAGAAGTGCCAAGCACCTCTACCTAATGACCACATCAGTCCACTAGGGGGCGACAGTACATTATTACAGACACTAGGACTACCATACTGGGACCACAGCTGTTCTCAGAATTTAATATTGACCTCTTCACAACTTGAGCTTTTTCTTGCGTCCACGTCCGTCTGGGGTCCCTTCAGACTTCCTCTTCTGAGCCTGACGAGGAAATCACAGTTTAAGCTTAATCATGTTTAAGCAGGTCCACTGTTGGGCGCTCTTTATATTATGTGTTGGATGATTCTATAGAAAAGAGTTAAATGACGTACAGATGCAGTCTTTGGGCCTCTCTTCTTCTTTTCGGCCTTCTCCCTCTCTTCCAGCTCCATGTTCTCCCTCTCGATAAGTGTGATCAGTGTGTTACAGCGCCTTTGCAGCTCCTGAGGAAGAATACGCACTTCACATGAGCATTCGCACGTTTAAAACACAGACCGGCTGTGGTCCGAGCGAGGTTCATTTGGTCTTCTGATTATTTTAAATAGATCTTTTCAGGTTTGTTTACAGACCTGACAATTGACTGTTCTCTAATGGTCTTCCTCAGAGTGGTCACGTGATGTTGCTGTGACGTGTCCGGTCAGCTGGTTTTGGCGTAGTCTCTACCGATGGAGGCAGGACAGCAGCGCCATCTGCAGTCAGACTTCTTTAACTCACTGGTCACGTCACGGCAACATCACGTGACCGCTCTGAGGAAGTCCGCTAGTGATCTAAAAGGTAAAAGGTAGCCGTTAACACACTTACCATGGCTGTCCTGGACTTGAGGAACCAGTCAAAGCGAAACTGCGGCGAGTTACGGATGCACTGGCGCAGTTCGTCGTAGACACTCTCCTTGTCGAAGCCGAGTTTGTGGAGCATACAGATGAGGAAGCGGTCCTCCTCTTCGGTGTAGTTCTTGCCTTTGTTTGTGCCGTACGATATGCGGAGCTGGTGGAATGGCGCCTTGTAACGGCCGATCTAACAGAAAGAAGAGGTCAGGAAATGTTTAATATACAGTAGTGTTGTCACGATACTAACAGAATAGACGCGATATTCAATACGGATTCCAATTAATACAATTTTCGAAATTTCTGACAAATGAAAACAATCGCAAATGTTTAAAAATACCTTTGAGTCCAGCGCTTTCTTGATGCTGATCCTTCTCTGAATCCTGGCTTCTCCTCTCTCGATCTGAGCCATGATCTTTTCTATGTCTTGCAGCTCGTTGCAGCGCTCCCAGAAGACCGCTGAAATACACCCGCGTCATATTTAGCAACATAAATCGAACAAATCCAAATCAAATCCATTCATGTTCACGTTTTTACCTGAATATTCCATGACCTCTTCGGGAGTTTTACCCTCCACCTCTCTGGCGATGTTCTCGATGTCGTCACGTCCCCACTTCTCGTTGGCTTTGATGAACTGGTTGAAGTCGCGTTTGTTCCAAGCGGTAAAGCCCTGGATTTTGGAAAGTTACAATGTGATCATTCATTCTTTGTCTCTTTAGCAGTTTAATGTTTTTGGTAACACACATAAGGCTGTATAAAGAAATGGACTAAGGGAGCGTGACGTCAAATGAAGCTCACGAGGCAAGCGGTTATGGAGCGTATTTGGAGCCGAGTTCAATATTGGGAAGAAGAATTTCTGTATGGCCAAAACAGCAAAATAAAAACACCAGAATCATATAGAGTGAGATAATATGAACATTTTAAGACCAAAAGAGCGGCAGTACAGCAGTTACAGAGAAGAGAAGTGACGTTTTTTTCAATACAAAGTGAACTAGAGCCACCATCGATTGAGCCGGAAGCACGCCCATGCTCACTTCCTATTTGGAACGTGGCGACTAGCAGGTTAGTCATGTCATTTAAACCACTTTTGACAGATTTTTCCACAGATGTTCCAATGATTCCTGGACAGTTTCCTCATCTGCAGTTTTCAGAAATGGAATAACTGACCTGTTGCAGTAGATTTTCCTTCTCCTCCAGTTCCTCTTCCGTTAGCGTCTCCGCCTCGTCGATCTTGGCCTGCTCCTCTTTCTGAACCTGAGCCGAGTTTGGCAATTCTGGGTTACGAGGGACCTAAAGGAGAGACGGGTACAGACTGGATATGACGTACACACAGACGACGTCTTTAAAACGGCAACGACGACGAATCAATCAGTGAAATTCAATTATCTTGAGATCATTTCTACCTTTTTTTCAGTGAACATAATCAAGAAATTCATTGTTAGCTGCTTCCCTACTTAAAAAGAAAACATTTTAATCAAAACTGTCCTTGTACCTTGTAGCCAATCGTCTTTCTGTAGAAGAGGATTTCTTTTTCTAGAAGCTCAAAAAGCCGTGGGGGAAAGAACTGAAAGTCTTGAACATTTGGCTGCTTGGGCGGTCTTGGAGCCTAAGAAAAAAGAAAAAAAAGATGTTAAATAAATACATAAACAGTTATATAAATAAATAAAATAGAAATGCAAACCTTGGGGGCTTTCGGCTCACTGACTCTCAGAGCTTCTCTAAAGTAAGCGTCCACAGCGTAATTGGCTTTCCTTTCTCTTTTCGGGGGCTCGATCCAGTTGGTAATGACCTGATTTTTAAATAAACAGCAGATTAGAAGTATTTTGGACCAGATTAGACACATTTATAAATAATTCAAAAGACAAAATACCTTCTTCTTCTCCCTGTAGTCCTCCCCCTCGAAAGTGTAGACGCTGCTGCCCTCCGTGTCCATGGTGAAGTTCCTCAAAGAGCTTTCACCCAGAGACGACAGTTTCTCCGACATCTCCGCCGTCTGCAGTGCCACGGTTTAGTTTAGTTTAGTTAAATCATCAGAAACATCCAACGCCGTCACTCTTACGAGTTCGATGACAGCCTTACCTTCTTCTCTCCTCTCTCCAGAATGGCGTCGATGTCGTCGTCCGTGATCTCGCTCTCTTTAGAGGAGAAAACGTGCGTGGCTCCGTGACGGATGATCGACAGCATCTCGTCTTTGCCCAGTTTGTTGGCGCTCGGGTCCACCAGTCGTCCTGAAAAATGTTAATGTATTATAATATTACTCAATTTTCTGATGTGTTTTAATGTTGTTTCCTCATCACAGACATACGTGCAGTGTTTTGTTTTATTCACACATGTTTAACACACAAATCCTGCATTTTTAGGCTGAGTTCTTTGCTCAAACAAACAGAAAACACTCTGTTCCACCTTGTGATGTCATGTGGTACTACAAAAAGTACTTCAATGTGTTTTTAAACTCCATACACCTTCGCTAGAATCATTTAGATGATTTCAGCCCTGGAATTGATCATTTCTGATGAACAAAAGGTAAAAAATGTAAGTTAACTTAAAAACTACCACTACAAGGAGCATTTTAAGCTTTGGGGATGGAGATATCTTAATAAATCAGGATTATTCAACCGTGTGAATGAAACAAAACATAACTCTGGGTATTTTTTGAGGAGCAACAGCATTATAACATGACTTTACGCTCACACTAATCCATTTTGTGCAGTAAGACCTTCAAGTACAGCCAAACAAACAGAAACAATGAAAATATTTTCCAAAACACAAGTGGTGAAAAACTACCTTGTTGGATCACAATGGAGTCTAATCGCAGCTTCATCTCAGCCCTCTCCACGATCCTCTCCTCCACCGTGTTCTCCGTGATGAATCTGAAAACGCGCACCTGCTTCTGCTGACCGATCCTGTGAGCTCGGTCCTGAAATGAAAAACATATTCCACAGTCTGTCACTCTGCTCTGCCTCCCCGATGTCGAACAGCCGCTTCATCCCAACTAACTTTTTTTTTTTTTTTTTTATTAATGATATGGATTTTTCATATATCCCAATCCCGGTGAGTGTGTGCGTACAAAACGTGGGGAACACAGAGCGGCGGAACGTGGCGCCGCGGGACATTGTTTGAGAGGGGGACTGTTTTGCAGTGGCGTGAGAGCGGTGAACAACATGGACAGAGAAAATGTTACAGACACAGAGGAACTTGTACTGAAAAGAGGAGCCGTGTCAGTCGTGTGGAAGAACTTCGACTTTAAAAAATCTGACGCCGATCAAACAACCGTATTCTGTAAATGTCGTCGGGCTAAAGTTGTAGCCGCAGGAGGCGACACGAGCGATCTGCTTCACCACCTCCGTCACAAACATGTCCTGGAATATGAAGAATGCACGAAACTAAGATCTGCATCCTCTTCCACGTCTGCAGGGAACGTTCAAGTCGGCGCCGCGACACAAAACGCCACTCAGACGTCACTCAAAGACCCGTTTGCTAAGGGGACTGCCTACGACAAGAAAAGCGAACGGTGGAACGATATTACCAACGCTGTTACTGTCCACTTCGCCAAAGACATGGAACCACTTAGTACATGGTACGTGGAGTCTAGTCTCCATTTAAGACTTATTTTTTTACTTTTAACACCGCGCGAGTTGTGTGGACCTGTGTTTTAACCGGTCTCCCATGGCTCCCGCAGCCCCGTGCCGATTTGACTGAAATCTCACAGCAGTGAGTCTATCGCGGGATGACGTACTACCCCACGTTTGGTGAGAACGCGGGAGGAAAAGTAGTGCCTGACAACTGGCAATGGTTGAATAATGAACAAAACACATATGAATTTGAACTAAATAAACTGAAAGTTAAGTCAGTAAGAAAACATGGCTTGGTATCAATATTTTAATACCAGGATCGATCCATATTAAATACCCCATCAGGATGGAAATATCGATACTTTGGTATCGATCCGCCCATCACTATTAACGAGGACTAGTGGAGTTAAACAGAGCTTTATTTTATACTCCCAGCATCATTTTTATTTTAAATCTGTAGCGTGCAGCACTTGAAACTGTTTTGTTCATGAAATGAGCTACTGTAGATAAATAAGATGGATTGAATGGTTTGATCAGAGATATGGAAGGACCAGCGTTACCATGGCCTGCAGATCCACTTGGGGGTTCCAGTCGGAGTCGTACAGGATGACGACGTCGGCTGTGGCCAGGTTGATGCCCAGACCTCCGGCTCTGGTGCTCAACATGAACAGGAACTTGCTGCTGTTGGGTTCGTTGAAAGCGTTGATGGAGATCTGGGAAATAAGTATACCGTGTGAAATCCAGCGCTACGGAAAAGCTGCGCAGTTCGAATTTGTCGTTTGTTGCACCTGTCTTTCTTCGTGAGGCGTCTGACCGTCCAGGCGACAGTAGCCGTAGTTCCTCCACATGCAGTAATCCTCCAAGATGTCCAGCACCCTGGTCATCTGACTGAAGATGAGCACACGGGACCCTGGACATCAGACAAAGCAGGGATGTTAGGTTAAAGTGATGGTTTTTTCTCCATTTATTCAGAAAAATTTACTTTGAAATATGTGTATGACTAGACAGTAATCAGCACTACAAATGATATTGAAGTATTTGAATAAGAATAAATACTGAAAAAACTCCAAAACACACAAATAAAACCTTTCCTGAATAGGTAATAGTACAAGACTAGTGTAAAATCAAATGGTAGTACATCAGACAGTACAAAGGATGTGCATTTTCAAAAACATTCTTAGTGTTTTTGTATCTGTTACAAAAACAACGCAAATTTGAACAAACACTATTACGCCTGCGTCCCATTCCTCTGTCTTACCCCTTTCCCCTTTATCTACGTCTTTGTCTTGCCCCTCGATACCGAGCTGAGAGGGCTCGGGGTACGAATGTTCCCCTAAGAAATGGGACGCCACTCGATTACCGTTTGCGTCATCATCCCTCGCCTCTACCTGAGCTGCTACGTCTACAGAGGCGACAACAACTGATGCAAACGTAAACAAAGGTCAAGGATTATCGGGTACCTCAGCTCGACAAAAAACTAGCTTGTTTATACATGAAAGTTCGATGAAAACGATAACGTCGGCTAAACAGACATCACTACAATTAAAACCGCAACAACAGTTCACTAAAAGTAACGTAGAACATAAGCGTCATAATTGTAAACCTGCTAAACTGTTAATCGATAATTAAAACTGCCTGAGCTTGTAGGCGTACCCCTTCGTTTCAAGTCTGGTCGAGAGCTTACTTCATTTCAAGGGGTATGTAGCCCGAGCCCTTGATCAAAATTAGAATCGGGACACCCCCTTGCCCTCACATGAACGCGCTTAAAACTAAGGAGTAGGGGTAAGACGACGCAGCCTAAATCCTTTCACTTCTCTTGACTCTGGCCCACCTTGCTCCTTGAGTTTGGGCAGCAGTTTGTCCAGCACCACCATCTTGCCGCTGTTGACGACCAGGTGCAGGTCGGTGGTGTAGGGGGGTCCGGGCTCGGCTCCGTCGAACAGGTACGGGTGATTGCAGCACTTCCTCAGCTGCATCAGGATGTTCAGCAGACGCATCTTGTCCGTTTTTCCGGCCGAGTTCAGAATGTCGATGTCCTTCATCAGGATCTTTGTGTACCTAAAACGAGATGGTTTTTGTATGGAGTTAATGAAAAGAGAACATCGGTGTTGAGTGTCTGATGTATCTGTGTTTTAGTTTCCAAGTTATTGTACTGCTGTGATCCTTTCTGCAAACAAATTTACCCTTAGATACAAATAAAGACATTTTAAATCTTGAAAATTTGGAAATAGTTTTGCTAGTTTTATAAGAAAAAAAAGATCATAAAATCAGTGCATCACTTGCATCACATTTTTAACTTTTAACTAACTAAAACCTTTCCATTTTTAACAAACACTCACCATTCTCTCTGCATCTTACTCAGGCCAATGTACATCTTGATTTCTTTTTTCGGTAAAAGACTTTTTTCTACATCAGCTTTGATACGACGCAGCAAGAAAGGACGCAACACCTAAACAAACAAACGGAACGTGAAGAGAAAAACTTAAAGATTCAAATTAAAACTGTATTTGGAAACTTTTTTTGAAAATATCTTGGATGAAGTACGTACAGTGTGAAGACGTTCAACCAGTTTCTGATCTCCCAGACAGTTGTTTGTGTCAAACCACGAGTCAAAATCCTGTAGTGAGGGAAAAAAGAAAGATGTGGGAACAAATAAATAACATATAAAAGGCAGCTTAGATACATCTTTAATCAAGTATTAAATTTAAGGGGCCATTACTATCCATATTACTATTTTCTGATCTGTTGTAATGTTTCCTCATCCAAAACAGACCTGAAGTTGAGTTTTGTTTCATTTACACGTTTCTTTGAGTAAACCTTTATTATTATGCATATTTAGGCTGAGTTCTTCTCTCAAATGGACAACACCGTGTTCTACTTTGTAATTTCATGTTAATACAGGAAGTGCTCCTCTGTGTTCTTCATACACCTTCACTACAATCTCTACTAATCTCTCTACTAAATAAAAAGGTAAAAGGAGCGGTCAACTTGAAAACAAGCGCTTCATAACATCACAAGTGGAACATTTTGAGGTTTGGAGATGTAGACAGACTAATAATAAAGGATTATTCAAACGTGTGAATGAAATAAACAGAAACAACTCCAGGTCTGTTTTTGATGAGGCATTAAAACATGGCTTAAAGTAATATAGGACCTTTAACTCAGACCCAAGCATTCATTTCCTGGATGAAAATGTTTTTAAACCTCTTTAACATCTTTTCCCCAAGCCTCTAATGCAGAAAATCATTTTTCTTTTGTGAGGAATCTGTGAAAATGTTGCAAAATTGCAGTTGCAGTGGTTATCAATATTACAACTTCACATTTAATAACAGCCAACTTTGTATTAGCTTTTGCTCACTCCATAAAAACAAAACATACTTTAAAATGAACGACTTGAGAAAACACTTTATACAGCACAGGGGCACCCTTTGTAACTGTGTTGCGTTTTTGCAACATTTACATAAATCACTCTAAATCTAAATGTGTATTATACTTTTTAAAAAAAATATATATTTAACTTTTCGAACACTAAACATGTTATGAATGAAAGAAAAATATATTACAGATTGTACATTTACTTTTACTTTTAGAATTGTTCAAATTGATCCAGAAAAGTGTGGGCTGCTGGGAAATGCAGTTTTTGTTACATTCAGTCAGTGTGAGGCACTAGACAGCTTTAAGTAAATGCTGCAATTCTGCAACTGTGGGTCTCAATCCTTAAACAATTTCCCTCGTGGATCAATAAAGTTTGTCCAAGTCTAAAAATCAAATCCTACCTCAGAGGAGTTGAAGACGTCCGGCAGTAAGAAGTTGAGCAGCGCCCACAGCTCGTGCAGGTTGTTCTGCAGCGGTGTTCCGGTTAGAAGCAAACGGTTTGTGGTCTTAAACTCGCGCACGATTTCAGACAACTGCAATTTGACATTTGGAACAGCTTCGTTTAGGTAAAAATAAATCATAAAAATAAACAAAAATCGCTAAAGCAAAGTCAGTTTCAGACCTTTGATTTCTCATTCTTGATTCTGTGAGCTTCGTCGATAACCAGATATCTCCAGTTAAACTTCTTGAACACTGCTTTTTCGATGATCAGCATTTCGTAGGATGTTACGCATACGTCCCATTCTCCAGGCAGCAGCACATCCCTGATCAGTGCAGTCTAAAAACAAAGGAAAAACAAGCATAAAAACAAGCAAACATTCCATTTAATATTTGACGTCATGGAATAGGCCTATAGACGCTAAATGATAATATTAAAACTGAATTACAGCACAATAACACTAAAGTAGAATTGTCCCCAAGAACTATTCTAAAATGTATATGGTTACAAAACACAAACTGCAATAAACAGCAGAATGAAATACTTTAGTACTTAGTCTTTATAATGAGCCATAGAAGTTATTTATTCTTAACTCTCAGCTCAAATCTGCAGAACAGAAGAACAAAAAAAATTCCCACTAGTACAAAGAAAAAGTGCCCATGATAAATAACGACCCCCATAAATAAGGGCCCATCCAAACGACAACGTTTTTTGGTGGAAACAGAAGTTTGTATTCGTTTTAGCCTTTCGTCCACACAGCGCTTGCATTTTGGGTGGGCGAAAACAATTTTTTGAAAACAGGTTCCAGAATGGACAAATCTGAGAACGCCGGGGTCGCGTTGTCGTGTGGAGGAGCAAAATGCAGCTTTTGGAAAAAAAACAATGACATGTTTTGTAATCCAATGTAACTCTACTTCGTCAGTCCAAACAAGAGTCGGCTTTCGTGTGTGTGTTCGCCAGCATTATTATCTTCTTGTTTGTTTGTTTGCGGAAGAGAAAGGTCTTTATACGCATGCGCTCTTTGTAGTATTGAGTTTCCGGTGTCTCTAGCCGTTTCCTGTTTACAGCGCCACATATCGGTGTGGCGTATGTATTACATCGTTTTCACTCAGCACTCAGTTTTCGTTTGGACGCAAATTTTTTTCAACCCACATTAAAAAAAAAAAAATCCAGGATCGTTGTCATGTGGATGTAGCCGAAGTGTTCCATCAATTATACTGGACGATAAGTTGATATAGTAATTATTGTTTAAAAAATAAAACATGTTTTGTCCTTTTGACGTTTTTTTACAATCTGAGCCTTCTTTCGGCAATAGAACAAGTAGTTTTACTCACCCATAGCATTTTTCTGTCAATTGGAGCAGTATCGCAGAACTTATGTTGAGCCGTTCTGTTCTACTAATGATCCCGTATCCGTTAACATGGTGCTGTATTATATGCTCGGGGCATTACTTTGCGGTGTCCAAATAACACAAACTTTACCACTTTTCAAATCATAGAAGCCCGATGTCTTAATGAAAGATTTAGTTTGAAGCAAAAGTGGCCTGTAATCCGAGATTTAGCCATAGTTTCGAGTAGATGAGGACGCCAGTGCGCATGCGTGGACTGCTCCCGGGACCCAAACATGAAACGCAAAGCTGAAAACTATGGATAAATCTCGGATTACAGGCCACTTTTGCTTCAAACGAAATCTTACATTAAGACATCGGGCTTCTATGATTTGAAAAGTGCTAAAGTTTGTGTTATTTGGAGTCCGCATAGTAATGCCCCAAATACAAATGCTAACGGATACGCTACAACATAACTTTCTTCAAACAGCTCCAAATGACACGAACGTGATATGGGTGAGTCAAACGACTTGTTTTTCTCAGATTGTAAAATAACGTTACTTTTCCTTTAAAGGGATAGTTGTTGTTTTTTTATGTTAATCTGTATGGGTTTCCTTCTAAATGTTTAGTCCGGTAAGACTGGCTTACCTCTGACAGTCTCCGCTCAGCCCGGTTCTGCAGCTCACGTAAGTAGGTTCGAAAAGTTCGCGGGTACTGTTAATAAAGCTCGTTTTTCTTCTCAAAACAAAACATTTGTCCGAAAGGTGATATATTTGCGTCCCAAACAGTTGCCCACGAAAAATCCAGCAGCGTAGTTCTCATTTGCATATTGTCTCTTTCGATTCGTATCAATGCGCCCATGCTAGCTCTATTGCCTGTTCACTTGATGTCGCCGTTCCGCATCCGCCGTACACTTCCGCTAAAGGTTAACAGGCTAATAATAAGTAATATGCGTGCAGTGATACGAATCGAGACGAGATACGCGAATGCGAAAATACGCTGCTGGATTTTTCGTGGACAACTGTTTGGGACGCAAATATATCACCTTTCAGACAAATGTTTTGTTTTGAGAAGAAAAACAAGCTTTATTAACAGTCCCCACGAACTTACTGGACCTACTTACGTGAGCTCCAGAACCCAAGCAGGACCGGGCTGAGCGGAAACTGTCAGAGGTAAGCCAGTCTTACCGCACGTAACTTTTAGAAGGAAACCCATACAGATTAACATTAAAAAAAACAACGCACTATCCCTTTAAAACTGTACTGTTGTTTGAACCCACGGTAACTGATTGTTGATTGTAATTATCGTGACAGGCGTAATCATTTTTCCCGGACATACCCTCTGGTCTCGGTCTCCTATGAGGCAGACGGCGCGCAGGGAGGGCACCCAGCGTTTGAACTCGTTCATCCAGTTGTAGAGGGTGGACTTGGGCACGAGCACCATGTGAGGCCCGGGGATGCTTCTGTAATGCTTCATGTACCCCAGTAAAGAAATCGTCTGCAGCGTTTTCCCCAAACCCTGGAAATCAAAAATATTTACTTTAGCTATTTAGATGTTGAAGTATAACACTCATGTTTAGGGTTTTGTTTCTTTTTTTTCTTTTTTTTACCATTTCATCAGCGAGAATGCCATTAATTCCATTTTCATATAAAGAAATGAGCCAGTTCAAACCCCGGACCTGGTAGTCTCTCATTTTCCCCGCCTTGACATCTGGACGAAAAATGAAAACAGAATGAGTCAGTTTTTCAAAACTTTCCTTGAAATCATTTTTCAGGGCATTTTTAGTTATGTAATCATAGCCTCTACAAACAGATGATCCCCTTTTATAGTTTTTATAATAAAAAATGTGGTCTAAGCCTACAGATATACCCAGAATCCACAATTATTGTAAATTAATTATACTCCAACTTAGATCACTGAGTTAGAGAATCCTCCTCCAAGAAATTTTGTGCAAAATAGTGGATTTTTGAGAAGGTGTTTTTTAAAAAAGCTCTAAAAGGCAGTAAAAGGCTCTATTACTTTCATCCACAGCAAACAAAGCAAAGTGTGGAAAAAACAAAACAAAATGTATTTTCCATTTGGCATTTTTTTCTCATTTCTACAAGTTTACCATGTCTGGAAAAGAAATTATTTTCCAGAATTTCCTGGACGTGTGCAGGAACCCTGTTAGTTTATATATCATTTATATCATTTAGTGGGTCTGTTAAATACAGAACAGCAGAGTGAGTGCGTACAAGAGGGGGAATCGTCAAAGCGTGTGCACACGTTGGTCGTCTTGGTGCTCTCGTTCAGCAGCTCCTCATCTTCTTCTTGCTCTGTGCGCCGATGACGGTTGCTGGGAAACACAAAAATCAATGAACGAGGATCAGTTGGAATCCATTTTAATACTGCGCATTATTAAACTGTCATCACTCACTCTCCGGCCGAGATCAGGTTCTGTTTCTCGTCTTTCTTGATGCGGGGGCGCCCTGGTTTCATCTTCAGAGGGGACGTGGGGGTCTTCTGCGCGGCCGGTTGGACGAAGTGAGCGAACAACTCAGTCTGCTTCAGCAGGTATTCAAACCTGTTGGTCCGATCGGTTTTCTACAAAAACAAAATATGAAAATCAGTGAAGGATTTCAAGGAAAAATCATGTCACAATAACAAATTTTGAAGCCATATACTGAAATACATTATTAGACATAAAAGATGATATTGAAATCGCACCATGAAGCAGAATTTTAAGATTTTCTAAATGTACAGTATTGTTAAAAATAATAAAATATCAGCAGCAATAAATAAATAACAGAACGCAACACTTAGTTAGTCTGTATCTATAATCCGTTATAGTCAAGTTAATTCAAATCTCTACAGCTCAAAAATTTCCCACAAGTGCAAGGAAAAATTACAAATAACAAATGTCAACCCCCCATTTCTTGTTTAATCCATCTTTTATTTACCCATCTACTGAATTATAGACAGGCCTATCAACTTAACGTTCAATAGATGGAAAATACTGGGTTGTCAAGGGTTAAATAATGAACCAAACGCCCCCCACTTTAGCGGCTGCTGGGAGCGTGAAATCCGTTCGGTCAAACAAGCTCTACAAGCAGCACTTGGAGCTCAGATGGAGTCGGAAGAAGTTCTGCAGACTTTGTTAGTGGAGAATGAGGGGATTCTCAACTCCAAGCTGTTAGGCTACACCTCGGCAGACATAGCAGACCCTGATCCAGTTACCCCCAACTCTTTGCTCATCAGACAACCAGATGCCTCCCTGCCACAGGTGGTGTACCCTGCCTCTGAACTCCTAAGCAGCAAACGCTGGCACCACAGCCAATTATTGGCTGACCACATCTGGAAACATTTCATCCTGTTTTATCTTCCCAACCTTCAGGCCCACCAGAAGTGGAACACCGAGAAACCAGACTTGCACATCGGCAAGACAATCCTCATCATTGACCCTCAACTGCCCCGCTCGCTGTGACCAGTGTGCAAAGTGACTGGCGTCACTTCTGGACTTCATGATAAAGTACGGTCAAGCAGAGGTGAAGGTGGGTGACAGGACCTACACCCGGCCTGTGGCTCGCCTTATTCAACTTCCAAAGCTGCCAGACTAACCAATGGACCATCTATAGCTGCCTTTCTGTAGTTGCAGATTTCTGTAGGAAATCTGCAACTACAGAAACTTCCTACAGAAATCTGGGGGCGGCTGTAGAAAAGGCCCCCTTGTGGCCGCTGGAGCCACACCACAGACTTTCACGCTAATTCTCTCTCCTCACTTGCCAGTACCTCACTTCATCTGGACTCTCGTCCAATGAGAGGACGCCTTGGACTCTATCCCGCAGCAAGTTGTTAGTCTGTCAGAGAGATTGTTACAAGTAACAGTGTTTAATAGCGCGGACTATTAATACCCACCTTTCGCATTGCTGTCCTCTGATTGTGCGCGTCTTGTGACCACCAGATGGAGCTCTTTTAATGCTAATGTTGTCTGTTTTCTGCCCTTCTGGTAAGAGCTGGCCAAGTATACACCCTTCAGTTATTTGTAAGAACAAAGCTGCCTTTAATCTTTGATCTTTGATCAATGTTATACTGAGATCACCCTCTTCAGGTTTGGAGCACCTCCCTGGTTTTGCTACGCGTTGGCTCCCCTCGGCCACTCTAGATTATGTCCAACCACACACACATTCAATAAAGATTCTTCAACCAAGTGAAGCATGTGATTCTGACCGATCACCTGCTGTGGGTTCCACCTTTAACGATCCAATAAGTAAATTGAGTTAGGAAGCGCATCCTTCCTCATATCTACCTTTATAATAAATACAAACTTATTTATTTATTGCAGCTCATGTTTTTTAACTACATTTGGCATTTAAAATACTTTTTGAGGACGATTCTGTTGCATCGTTTGGTTTCTATATTATCATTAACCATCTATATTTACTTAAACCATACATAGTGGGTAAAAATTTGTTATTGTGAGAGGCTTAGAAGTCATGATTACAGTGACAGGATTCTTACCACTTTCTCTTCATAGCCCGCTGAAGATGCTTTGGATGGGGAGAAGGAGGAAGAGGAGGCATCGGGTCCATCAGCACCACCATCTGAGGAAGACTCTTTCCCTGCATCGGAGTCGGACTTCTCCTGTGGAAGTGGAATAAAGTGTCAATGATCAAAGATCAAGGTCAGCTTTATTGTCAATTCTGCCATATGTGTTCAACATAGAGTCGAAGTTTCCGTTTCTCTCTGGCCAGGTAGTGTAAAAAAAAGACAGTGTACAGAATACAATACAAAGACAAAACAAAAACAAAACTAAGACAAAAATCTAAATCTAGAAACTAAAATCTAAGATTTAAAATCTGAAAGCAGTGCAACAGAATAAATAAATACCTATTTAGAGATGTTAAAAAAATGTGCCAGCGTGCATCAAAAAAGTGTAATGTAAGATGCAGCAGTGAAATGGTAATGTGCAATAGAATGTGCATTGAAGTTAAGATAAAAATAAATGCGCAGCAGTAGTAATTCCAGTGCACTAACAGTAGTAAACAACAGTACAAAGTAGTAAAATTCCAGTAGTAAATGTGCAACAGTGCAACAGTAGTCCTTAACAGCAGTTTTTTAAAGTGTCTAGAGTGAGATATGTCTTGTATGGAATACAGGTTATGCCAATATGGGGGAGTGGGAGACGGGTAAGGTGAGAGTTCAGCTTCCTGACAGCCTGGTGGATGAAGCTGTTTGACAGTCTGGTGGATGAAGCTGTTTGACAGTCTTTAATGTGTGCCATGACTAGCCGTTCAAAGCACTTCATTATGATGGTGGTCAGTGCAGCAGGGCGATAGTCATTAAAAGTGTCTGGAGTGGGCTTCTTTGGCACAGCAACGGTGGTGGTGGTTTTGAAGCAGGAGGGAACGACAGCCTGGCTCAGAGAAGCATTAAAGATGTCGGTGAAGACATCCTTGAGCTCCTCTGCACAGTCCTTCAACACACGGGGATGTTGTCCGGGCCTGCAGCCTTGCGGGTGTTGATCCTGGAGTGTTCTCTTCACGTTGGCTGCAGACACACACAGGGGCTGGTCGTGGGGAGGTGGTGGAGTTTTCTGTGGCCGGGTGTCGTTTCCTGCCTCAAACCATGCGAAGAAGCTGTTGAGGTCACAGGTCTGTGGCGAGGGTTTGTAGTCCGTGATGTTCTGGATGCCCTGCCACAGACTCCGTGTGTCCCTGCTGTCTTTAAAGTGTATCTTTTACAAATTTATGATAATACAATGAGCAAAAATGTCTATTTTTGTTCTTCCAATATATAGTCCAGTGTTTCTCATAGATTCAGAGGAGACTATGGAGGTAGAAGATTTTAATTTCCTTTTATACAATTGGAGTATGGTATATAAATCTCGCTTATTCTCTATATTTAAACTTAAATCAGTCCTTTTAGCCCAGTATAACTACTTTTTAATGTTTATAAGACAATGGGCAAAAAAGGGTGATTTTGTTATGCCTTTTTTGATAGTTCAGGTTGTTTTTAGACTATAAACAGACCTTTTTAGCCTCCAATATAAAGAGAAACACTGATTTTGGATATGTCACTGCTGTCATTTTTGTCTTAATTTGTAAGATTATACAGAAAAGTTAAACATGCAACAGTGGCAGCACATTGTCCCTCAAAACAACTACTCAGATATTCCAATATGCAGTTCACAGTGTTTTACATAGATTCTGAGAAGAGTATGGTGGGTGACAAGATTTAAATTTCCTTTTATACAATTGAAGTATGGCGTCACTTACTCCTTAGATTTAAACTTAAAGCCATCCTTTTAGCCCAGTATAGTTGCTTTTTAATGTTTATAAGACAATGGGCAACAAAGAGTGATTTTCTGATGCCTTTTTTGATAGTTCAGGTTGTTTTTAGACTATAAAGGGACTATTTTAGGCTCTAGGATCCCACCGTAGCCCACCGTAAGAGAAACACTGATTTTGGATATGTCACTGATGTCATTTTTGTCTTAATTTGTAAGATTCTACCTCAAACAGCAATCCAAGTTTACAGAAGTAGGTTAAACATGCAACAGCGGCACACATACTCCTGGAAGTATAATAGACTGCACCATGCCCCAGCCTGAAAACAAAAGGCAAATGGCACAGTGCGGCGTAACTTGGGACTTATCCAATTACGCACAGCTCTGTCGGAATATAACAGACACACAGACACATTTTGAAGCATTTAAAGAAGACCAATGGCAGTAAGCTATTGGGACTGGGTCTTATACGACAAATGAAGTCCTCGTCACTGTTATTTCACTCCCCGGTGGATGAGATGAGGCGCTGTGGTCAGGAGCTAAAAGCTAAAGCGGCTAAACTAGCGCAACTCTACGCAGCAGCACTGACAAAGAGAAGAGGAATCCTTTGGAATTTAAGATCCATACACAAGGATAGTGAGGTTTATTAAGTTTGGAACCAAGAAATACGGTTAAAAAAGACCCAACCGGTGTCAGATTTAGACAAAACCCATTGTAAAGCATCATACCTCAGCTCCCCCGGCTTCATCAAGTTCAGTCTGTTCCTCCCGCTGTTCTTCGTTGGACGGGCTTTCGGACATTTTGGAAGATTTCTTCTTTTGATGGAACTAAATAATCCGTTAATAGATGGCTAACGTTTCATTCAATCGCAGTTGTTAAGGATATTGTGGAGTTTTACCCGTTAAGCGGTTAATATCCTGTTGTTTATAATGAAAGACGCACCGGACCCACACGGAGCACGTTCGCGCTAGCGGGGTTTTCTTCTCGGGCACCCGCGTTCCGCCAAATCCCGTCATACCAAATCTCGCGAGAACCAAAAGCCTGCCAGGACCAGCCACAGTCGACAAATTGATCAAATTAAATAAATAATAAATAATAAATAATAAATAATAAATAATAAATAATAAATAATAAATAATAAATAATAAATAATAAATAATAAATAATAAATAATAAATAATAAATAATAAATAATAAATAATAAATAATAAATAATAAATAATAAATAATAAATAATAAATAATAAATAATAAATAATAAATAATAAATAATCCCTCAATCCCTCAATCGTCCAGGTAGAAATGCTTTGGATCAGAAGAACCATTGACTCGCTAAGATAGTCGAGTACTATGTACTAGTACTAATAGTACTAATAGCATGCAATAATAGTACATGGTAAAAAAAAAAAAAAAAGGGTTGCAGAAAGTGCAGGGGAAGACGTAAGCAATATAATAGGTAAAATGTAATAAAATACAAGGTGCAGGTAGGGTTAAATAAGGTGTAAGTAGAGTATTTCACAGATTGCACATCATATAGTGTTGTATAAGTATTGCACGTGGGTTATGAAGCAGGTTATTGCACAGGTAACAGTAGCATTTACAGTGAGGTAGTGACAGTTCTGATCAATAATAATAATAATAATAATAATAATAATAATAATAATAATAATAATAATAATAATAATAATAATAATAATAATAATAATAATGTATTACGGTCATGATCATCGTCAAACTATATTGAAAACTAAAATAGTAATAATTAAAAATAATATACACATGTTTTGTGTGAATAATAAAGTATAGTCCGCAAATCTTACGTGCGCTAAACTTTTATTTATTTTTTTAACAGTAATTTCAGTCAGGCATTTGTAAACAACGCCCCATAAGGGTCCTACAGCCACTCGGTCTCAGAAATGACGTGTTTATGGTTAATCAGCTGTTTTTGGGCCGGAGGAGCTCCCAAATAAATCAAAATAAGGCGAATTTGCCTTCTAAGGACGGTTAACAGCGAACAACCGATCACAATACTTAGTGTGGAGACTGTTGACATGCTTGATTTGGGTAAGACATCTCGGATAACAGTGTTTGTTACCACAGATAAAGGCGGTATTTATGCTAAGTCAGTGCCTTCGAATGAGCTAACCTCTGCCCTGTAAGCTGGATTTGTGTATTGTTTTACTGTCACTCCATTTTGCAATTCATCAAGAGATGATTTAGTTATAAACCGTGTTTTTGTACCTGTACAGGTTACAGGTGCTGTTCACAGCTGCCAAACCTTGAAACAGCCATAACAAAGCAAACAGCAGCTAGCAGGCTAGCAGCCAAACAGACAAACAGAGCGACGCGTTAACCACACGAATAATGTTATACTTAATTACACTCACCGACTCATTTTATTGTTTCAAATTAACCGTTTTTTTTTGCTTACACTTTGTTTTTAATAAATATAAATATTTCCTATATGAATGGATGTAAGTAACATTTTGTCTTTGTCCTTTGTTTACCTCTGTACTTAAGATGTTTGGTTATTAATTTTGAAATTTAACATACAATCATTTTTTAACCCCTTCAGACCGTCACCATGGACAAGATTTTGGAGGGCCTTGTGAGCTCAAATCATCCAGTTCCTGTGAAGAAGGTCATTATAAAGAAAGTAGTGGAGGCGGCGGAGAAAGCTGTAACAGAGGAGCAGTGCCAAGCCATGTTTACTCTCACCACTCATCTCATTTTGCTCGGGGAGGATGTTTTTCAGAAGCAGGTGGGCTTTCAGGTTCTGGAGGCCTATGCCCGGTACCACCGCCCAGAGTTTGAGCGATACTTCAACAAAGACTTTGTGTTGGGTCTGCTCCAGCAGGGCTATGGCGAGCTGCACCATAAAGATCCGGCCATTATAGACTTCATTCACAGTTGCCTGCGTTTGCTCATTAGCTGCCCGTCTGTTCTGGAGATCTTTAGTGTGATCCAAGTGGAGGTGTTGAGGATGGTCTGTGAACGGCCTGACCCTGCCCTGTGTGCACGTCTCAGCACTCTGCTGTCTGACTTTGTACAATGCATCCCAAAGGACAAGACTGGAGGCCTCTTCTGTCAGCAGCTCGTGAGGACCATTAGTTACTTTCAATGCTTTGCCAATGAAGAGCAAGAACTGAGAGAATATGTAAACCAAGTGACCAGGGTGAGCACGCTGCTCCAGAACATCTGGAAGACTGATCCGACTACACTGCTGCCATCACTACAGGAAGTGTTTTCTATCATATCGTCAACAGGTGAGGCTGACAACAAACAGTGGTCTTTTTTTGCTACATGTTAAATTGTATTTGATGTGAACATTGATTTTTGGCAGAACTGACATATGAGCCCTCGATTGCCTTGGCCTGTCTGGTCCAGCACATCCCAGTTCAGATGATCACAGTGCTCATCAAGAGTTTAACAACAGACCACAGTGTTAAAGATGCAAACATGACCAAGGCCCTCTGCAGGTGATCTAGAACTTATCCACCATCTTAAAGTGGCAATGGTCTGCCTGTTAAAAGCTAACCTCAACACCTCTGTGTTTAGAATGATTGATTGGCTGTCCTGGCCTCTGGCTCACAATGTGGACATCTGGGTCATTGCACTACTGAAAGGACTGGCTGCAGTTCAGAAGTTCACTATTCTCATCGACGTGACGCTGCTAAAAATTGAACTAGTTAGTAATAACATGTAGTTCATACTATTTTTTTCATGGCTCCAGATCAAATCATATTTAAAGTTCTGTGTGTATTTTACTCTCTCTGTAGGTCTTTAATCGTCTTTGGTACCCCATTGTGCGTCAGGGAGCCCTTGCTGTCCTGTCACACATGCTGTTAAGTTTCCAGCACTCTCCGGAAGCTTTTCATTTGGTATGTTTCTCGACAAAAACACACGTCCCTCTTGCCCACCACAATGATTTAGTCTATTGTTGTCAAACTGCCTTCAGTTAAGTACAATGCATTTAGTAAACCTCTGTTTGTCCCCTTTGTAGTCTTATTTATGTCTCTTAATTTAATCAAGATGATTAAACAAATTTGTTATTTGAACAAATTCTTTCACATACTTTTTGTCACAGATTTAATTCTCTTTTTATTTCTGCTTGAAAAGGTTGTTCCCCGTGTGGTTTCATTAGTCCAGTCCTTAACAACAGATGGACATCCCAACAGCAAGGATTTCTTACTGCAGTTTTCCAAACTTATGCACTGTATGATGTACCACTACTCTGGATTTCCAGACCTTTATGACCACATACTTGAGTCCATCAAGGTAAAAAGTGCACATAGCACACTGCATCTAACTTTGCTAATACTTCCCATCCACTTAGTTAATACAATGTTTAAATATTTTTTGTCAGGACCTCCCAAAACCTGAAGAAGACGAGATTAAGTTAGTGTTGAATCAAAGTGCCTGGACCTCTCAGTCCAACTCCTTTGCTCCGGGTTTTCTGAAACCGTCTGGGAAGTCTGAGACTGGAAAAACAGGCCTGGTCAACCTGGGCAATACCTGCTATATGAACAGCATCATCCAGACCCTCTTTATGGCCACCGAGTAAGTCACAAAATCAAGCCTTGCCTTTGTTTTTATGTATTGGTTTCTCTCCTGTTTATGTTAACATCTTTATCATAACCCCCCCCCCTCAGTTTTAGGAGACATGTTTTGTCTTTAAATCTAAATGGATCTGAGCGGCTCATGAAAAAGCTTCAGTTGCTGTTTGCTTTTCTTGCACATACTCAGGTTAGTTTTGTATTATCATCACATGTAATGTAATGGACAAAAGGAGTCTAAGAAGGTTTTCTTCATAATTTATCCACCAGAGGGCAGCATACGCTCCCAAAAATTTCTTGGAAGCATCTCGGCCTCCCTGGTTTAATGCTGGATCTCAGCAAGACTGCTCCGAATACCTCAGATTTCTTCTAGACCGGTACAGTAGCAATTAATTATTACAGTTTTGAATGCCACTTCCTTCAGATGTGCTATTCTTGCCCTCCTTCCGTATAAACTTCCATTTTAACTATGAACGTCTTTTTGAATGAAATGTTCTCTTCTGTTTTTTAATTTCAATGTAAAGGTTGCATGAAGAGGAGAAAACGATTCAGATCCTGCAGTCATCTGAACCCAAAGATGTCTCAGCTGACAACAGACCTGACAATGGCCCCAAAAGTCTGACCTCTCCAGAGGAACCTGTGTCGTCACAAACTTCCACTGACTGTGACAGCAGAACTTTAATAGAGAGGACGTTTGGTGGAAAGCTGATCACCGGGATCCGCTGTATGCACTGCAACAGCATCTCTGAGAAAGAGGAGCCTTTTACAGACCTGTCTTTGGCCTTTTGCCCGTCTGCCACCTCTGCAGACAATGGCCCGGCCGAGGGCCCTCTCATAGGCCCTATGATGGGGCCCATGATGGGGCCCTCAGTGGGGCCCATGATGGGGCCAGAGCCTCATTGTCAGGGATCCGTCAATGGCGGCAGTGAAAACCCTGAGTCAGGCCCAGTGAAATCACCAGCCAGTGTTTCTATTGTGCCAGTGACGAGCGAGCCTCCCCTCTCAGTGCCTGATCTGGTCAACTATTTCCTGGCTCCAGAAATCCTTGATGCAGATAATGCTTACTTTTGTGAAAAGTGCAGCTCCCTCCAAAGAGCAGAGAGGACCTTAAAAATAGTGTCTGCGCCTGAGTACCTCATTTTGACTCTGCTGCGATTTGCGTACGACGCCAAGTGTCACGTGCGCAGAAAGATTTTGGACAATGTCACCATTCCAGCTGTGATGAGGCTTCCTGTGCACACACACGCGCCCAACCCATCTCCTACGGCTTTGCAAGAGGATTCCCCAGAATGCAGCGAGAACCTGGCCAAAAAGCTCAAACCTTCTCAGAATGACGAAGAGGAGAGGATAGATGGAGCCATACAGGACACATCGGTTCAGTCAGTCCCTTATGTACTCTGCTCTGTGGTGATGCACTCAGGTTTGTCCTCAGAAAGTGGACATTATTATTCTTACGGCCGAAATGTCTGTGAGGTAGATGGAACGCAGCATCTTGCCAACTGCCTTTCCTTAAAAGATGATAACAGGGGAGACTATATCCCTTCTTGTCCATCTCTGGCAGTTTCACATGGGCAAGGGGATACATCACCCCCTAGTGGACTCTCAGACAAAGACTGGCTTTTGTTCAATGACAGCAGAGTTACATATGCCTCCTTCCAGTCAGTGCAAAATATTACAAACCGCTTCCCCAAGGACACTGCGTACGTGCTCATGTACAGAAAACAGGAGATACCCGGGAAAAGCGTAAACGGGACTGGGATGGCCAATGGGATGAGAATGAACGCCGAGCCTCCACTACACAAGGAGCTTCTGGATGCTATAATCAAAGACAACAAACTCTTCCTACAGGTAAGAAATGTATAGAGAGACCAATTCATATTCCTTTGCATAATATTTGCAGAATTGAGAGAGAGAGAAAGGGAGATACTTTATTGATCCAGAGGGAAAGTCAAGTTTTCCTGCGGACATTTCGCATTTTAGTTGCCTCAGTGGCTTTTGCGTCAAAGGTTTGAGTGCAGTTTAACAGGAGGTCTGGTCAGGTAGGGTCAGCAGATCTGTGTCAGGGCCGGGCTGTATATTCTACCAGTTAAGTTTGGATACACTTCATCATCGAGGAAAACCTTGATTATTTTCATGACAATTTACAATATAGGCTACGTTCAGACTGCAGCCTGAGGTGACACAAATCCAATTTTTTCGCCCCTATGTGACCTGTATCTGATCTTTTAATGACAGTCTGAATGACACAGATCCGATTTTTTTTAAAATGCGACCCAGGCCACTTGGATATGTGGTCCTAAAACCGATACATATCCGATCTTTTGACATGCGACTTCAGTCTGAACGACCAGGTCACATTCATCCATGACCTGGTCCATGATCCATCCAGGTCACCATCAACAAGCGAGAGTGGTACAAGTCGGCGCTCACAAACGTACTCGTCATACGAAAATTGTGTATGAAGTCCATGTCGGTGAAGCATTAAAGCACGTAGCAATCCCACCACTCTCAGCACCAACACGTTCCTTTCTACGGACGATGCTGCCACTGCCCGCAAAACGCAATGGCCAAAAACTTTGTCCTTCTCAATCTCCTCCCTAAAACAAATAAGTTGTAAATGTTCTGGCTCCAGTACGACAGCAACTTTAAAATCTCCAGGCGCACAATGCTAGCGTCCATGTTTAGGCGACTTCCGTAAACATTGAGCACGCTCGCTGCACGTGACGTCGTCGTGTCCTCCAAGGCGCATGCGGGACACTTTTGGGGCGTTTAAAGTTCACACTGGAGATCACATACAGTCGCATTTAATTGGAAATATGAACGACATCACAAAAAAATCGGATTTCACAAAAGAATCTGAATTGAGCTTTAAGCCCTGCAGTCTGAACGTAGCCATATGTAGACTGTAAATAATAATTGATGGCATGTTTTATATTGTAGATTCTTCAATATATAATACCTTTTTGCTTTGCTCATTGGTTTTGCACCCTCCTTTGTATTCCACTAACGAACCCTGACAAAGCCCAGCTATGAAGTGAAAACCATTTCAGAGACTTCATCAAGAAGCATTGATCTCTTCAATGTAGAAAGTAGAGAAGAGTGTCCCACATTTTTGGAGTGTACTTGAGTTAAGGCTTCAGTAACTTATTTATCTGACAAAATGTTCTCCAGAGTAAATGTCTTAAAAAGTCGCACCGTAATGCAACGTGAAACTTATGAGAGGTAATTTCACAAGTCACTGAGCAGTACCGATATGTGACATTTCATAAAGTACTTTTGTAAGTACAGAAACTCACCTCTAGATGGTGCTGTAGTAACATAATGACTGAAGAAGCTTCTGGGTGAACAACAGTTTCAGTGTATGAATTTAATAGAAATATCTGTGTATATATTTTGATTATTATTATTTATTTTTGGTAAGTTAACATTTTACCTTTTATAATTGAACATAATAACATCCATGCTTACATCAATGCAGCTGCACCAACAGAAATGACAAAAGAAGCGTGGAAGGAAGCAATGTTTTTTTATTTTTGTCCAAAAATAAGTGGGAAGAAGAAAACTTAAGTGCACCCATACCTTTTATTCGTGTCTAAGTTGTCCAATGAGTTCTGTAGTTTTAGTAAAATGTTTCTATAGTTCTACATGGTGTATTTTAAAGGTCTCATATTATTACGCTATTGTCTGAGCTGTTAAAATGTTGTTTTCTCATCAAAAATGTACCTGGAGTTGTGTTTTATTTCATTCACACACACACACACTGTTCTTCGCTTAAACAGGTTCTAATTTTTTCTAAATTGCATACACTTTAAATAGAATCATTTGCATCCTTTCAGCCTCGGAATTGCTTATTTCTACTGAAAAAAAAGTAAAAGGTTGCTGTTAATTTGAAAAATATCGCTTCACAACATCACAAGGTGGAGCAGAGCGTTTTGAGCTTTGGAGACGTAGACAGACTAATAATTAAGGATTACTCAAATATGTGTGAACGAAGCAAAACTCAACTCCAGGTCTGTTTTTGAGGAAGTAACAACATTATAACATGGTCAAAAGCTCACATGAGTCAATTTTGAGTAATACCGGACCTTTCAAATGTGTGTTTCTTTTTTCTTTCCGACGTTAGGAGCAGGAGCTGAACGCACGGACCCAAGTTCTTCAAGCCTCGTCTTCCTGCTCCTCCAAGCCCAATGGTTCAGATGACAACAACCCCCCGGGGAGCTGTGGCCCATCTGGAGGAGGGGGAGGAGGAGGGGGCTTTAACACCATCAGCAGACTGGTGTTTTAAAGCAGGACTCTGGTGTTTTAAAGGTGCATTTTAGACCTTTTCTGGTGGAGGGTCCTTCAAATACTTTTCTAGAGATGGAAATGTTATTGTTTTTGTCTGGAATGTTTCACCGTATGATATTAAACCTTTCTATCTTCCTGGAGATCAAACCAGTGAAGAGCCAACAGTCAGAATGCCTGTTTTTCTAGATATTTGTGAGCTATAAAACCATTTGTAATTGAATAAATATAAGGCAGAGCGGTTTAATGTCATACTGTGGAACATTCCAGACAAATCAATAACAGCTCCACGGAGAAAAGCGTTTGACGGACCCTCCACCAGAAAAGTTACAGTGAAGAAAAGCTCAACTCTGGATCTCCTCAGACACCAAACCGCAACGTTGTCCGATCCCAAGAACAGCACTGGACTTGAGTAAATACAACAAATGAGCACTGATTCTTACCTCTTTTGATCTTTTGGTTTCTTAACTTTTGACTTAATTTGATTTTATATTTTGACCACGATGAAAACGTTTGTAATTCATAATGAGATAGAAATGCTCCACCGTTTCCTACAGTATTTGACAGAAGCACTCTGGATATGAGCTGTGTCAAGTCTATGTGGTCCTTCACATGCATTAATAATAAGCCACTTTTAATTGTGTTGTTATGGCAACATTTTAGCTAATTAGTTAAATACGCACTAGGTAACTTGTTTGACTCCATGGAGATTTTATTTCCTTCCACAATAGAGCATTAAACAGCTCAAAAATACCTTAAAAAACAAAACAAAACATGAATTCCTGCCACATGCAAGCTCGCTTCTCCATAGATCTGACGATTAACCTGTCTCCATTGTGAATACCAAGTTTATTTCCGTACTGTGGAATAACCAAAACGGTAATATCTCCATGGAGACATCCTCCTCCAGAAAAGTTACACAGTGCACCTTTAAGACCCATCACTAAACAAACAGTTAAATAAATTATGTTTGCTTTTAAAATAAACTAATGATAAAACTATTTAATTTGAGAAGCATGAATGCAGAAACCTTTCATGTTTTTGGCCACATCTTGCTTTAAAGTGCGTATGACAGGTTTCCGTTTTCATAGTTAATTTAACAGAATAAAACCGGTTGTAAATATAAATTATAGTTTTACACCAATCAAGAAGCAATTGGCGAAATAAAGTTGAAAAATGTAAAAAAAAAGACAGGAAGTAGAGAGTCCCACACTGATGACATCACACTAAGGAGAATTCTGTTTGCAAAATAAAAGTGTTTTCTTCTATTTTTATTCGTCAAATATTAATTTCTGTGAACATTAGACGAGTATGGTACGGTTGTGAAGTAACACTGATGGAATTCCCTAGTGTTATGTTATGATTTCCAAGCGGGAAGTACAATTTTAAACCTAAAAAATGGCCAAATTTGGAAGACAAAATTAAAAATCTTGATTAAAATCTTAACTACAATGACGAAATGAGTAGTCTAACCTGTCATAGGCGCTTTAAATGTTCTTGTTATTACATTAGGGTGTGCACGACTGTCTGATTTTCACATGCAATAATTGTACATATACTGTTAAGAACCATTTTAGAGTCAACTGAGCTAAAGATCTCAGTTTTGGGACATTTTTGAGATTATGCTATATTGATGTTTAAAGAAAAATACAAAAAAAACAAAACATTTAACAGTCTAATGGACATTACTATATTGTCTGTCCCCGTTTGTGAGCATTCAGGGAGATTTGTGGGTCGACGGTTGGTTTTTGTATGCTTTTTGATATTTAATGCAGATTTAATGAGGTCACTGACTGTAAAACGTACACCTCAGCTGTATCGTGTTCAATCACCTTTTCCCTCAGTAAAAACGCTGGTCATTTCTGTTTTTGTATTCGTCTGCTTTGTTATAAGCTGTATCATCAACAGGCGCATTACACTATTTTCTGGTTTAGGTTATAATGTCGTTTCCTCGTCAAAAATATAAATCCAGGGTTGAGTTTTGTTTCATTCACACACGTTTAACACACAGACCCTGTATATTTATATAGGAAGTGCTCCACTTTCTTTTTCTTTTTCCACTCCACACACCTTGACTAGGATCATTTGGATAATTTCAGCCCTGGAGGTTAAACGTTAAAAGGTAGCTGTTGACTTCATAACTGCCGTTTCATGACATCACAAGGTGGAATAGAGCAGTTTGAGCTTTGGAGACGTAGACAGACTAATAATAAAGGGTTACTCAAACTTGTGAATGAAACAAGGTTTGTTTTTGAGGAGGAAATTACATTCTAACACAGCTTGAAGCTCACAAGAGTCAGTTTTATGTAATGTAGGACCTTTAATTTAATGTAGGACTCTATAAAACCAGTTTGATCATTGATTAATGGATGGAAAAAACATTGATTTGTTTTTCTGACTTGTATGCCGAGTATACAGCTCTGGAAAAAAATAAGAGACCACTGCAATTTTTTCTGAAATCAGCATCTCTACATGTATTACAGCCATTCCATTCCAGCGTCTGTTGAATTCCAACACAAACACAAAGTTGAGCTACTTCAGTTCTTGCACCAGGAGTGGAATAAAGTCACCCAAGAACAATGTGAAAGACTTGGACTAAACCAGGTCTGAACCAAGACTAATGCAGCGATGAACCAGGACTAAACCAGGTTAAAAAGGGGACTAAACCAGGACTAAACTAGGATTAAAGCAGACCTAAACTTGGACTGAACCATGGCTAAATCAGGACTAAACCAGGTTAAAAATTGGACTAAACTAGGAACCAACAACAATGTGAAAGACTTGTGGAGAGCATGCCAAGACGCATGAAAGCTGTGATTAAAAATAAGGGCTATTGCACCAAATATTGATTTCTGAACTCTTCTTAAGTGTAAACATTAGTATTATGTTGTTTTAAAAAGAATTTGATCTTGTTTCTTTGCATTGATTGAGGTCTGAAAACATGTTTTTTTGTTGTTATTTTGTCATTTTCTGCAAATAAATGCTCTAAACGATCATATTTTTATTTGGAATTTGAGGGAAATGTTGTCAGTAATTTATAGACTCAAACAAAAATGTTCCTTTTGCCCAAACACATAAGCAGTAAAATCAGAAAAACTGATCATTTTGCAGTGGTCTCTTATTTTTTTCCAGAGCTGTGTTTAGAATGAGGAATAAAACTGTCACATTGCCTTGTCAGCAACACAATTAAGAAAAGGGGGAAGTAGGAAGTTGCTTGTTATTCCCACAGAAGACGGTACATTTCTTACATGTCCTACATTTTGCAACACTGACTATTGTGAGCTTTAATCTGTGTTACCAGAATGTTGTTTCCTCATCAAAAAACGTAACTGGAGTTGTGGTTTGTTTCATTCACACATGTTTGAGTAACACTTTATTATCAGTCTGTCTGTTAAAAGGTACCTTTTTCCTTTTGTTCAGTAGAAATTGGAAACTTCAGGGCTGAAATTATCCAAATGATTCTAGCGATAATGTTCAGAGTTTATAAACACAGTGGAGCACTTCCTGTATTACCATCACAAAGTGGAACAGAGTGTTTTCTTTTTGATAGAAGAACTCATGATTTGCGTGTTAAACGTGTGAATGAAACAAAACACGACTTCGGGTATGTTTTTTGAGGAGGAAACGACATTAGAACAGATCAGAAAATAGCTAAATATTCACTAAATAGATGTAGACCCAGTAACACTGCAGAGAAAATACAAACACACGCACGGTCCAAAGGGTGTGTTGTTTTTACATGTCTTAATAGTCTCCCGTTTCTTTATCAGACGCTGTCGAAAGAGGTAATGAGTCTGCAGGATGGCACAGTCATTAATCATGGACTAGCAGGGACCATCCTCTGGGAATGTGACTGTGGACCATTACAATAGCATTCCAACAGGATTCCACAAATACCAGCCCTCCGTGCGCTGGGAACAAGTAGGATTTCAACCTCCACGTGATCATTGATAGGACTGAGCTCATTTAAATTGTCAATAAGTGATCTAAGCAGTTTAAAGGGCCCATATTAAGCTATTTCTGATCTGTGTTATAATGTTTCCTCATGAAAAACACACCCGGGGTTGTGTTTTCTTTTATTCACACATGTTTATTGCAGAAATCCTACACTTTTTAGGCTTAGTTCTTCCCCT